>CM053595.1:243413497-243435178 GCA_028646575.1 Pseudocheirus occidentalis
GAAAAATAGAAGACAATGTGAACTATCTCCTTGAGAAAAAAAAAACACTAACCTGGAAAATAGTTCCAGGAGAGACAATTTAAAAATTATTGGACTACCTGAAAGCCACAATCAAAAAAGAACCTAGAAAGCATCCTTCAAGAAATTCTCAAAGGAAATTGCCCAGATATTTTAGAACCAGAGGGCAAAATAGAACTTGAAAGAATTCACCAATCAGCTCTTGAAAAAGATCCCAAAAAGAAAACTCCTAGGAATGTTATAGCTGGGTTCTGGAGTTCCCAGATCAAGGAGTAGGTATTACAAGCTGCCAAGAAGAAACACTTTGAATACTGTGGAAACACAATCAGGATAACCCAGGATCTAGCACCTTCTACATTAAGGAATTCAAGGGCCTGTGGAATATGATATTCCTGGAGATCAAGGGAGCTAGGATTAAAACCAAGGATCACCTACTCAGCAAAACTGAGTATAATGTTTCAAGGGAAAATATGGTCATTAATGAGGCAAAGGACTTTCAAGCATTCTTGAGGAAAAAACAACTGAATAGAAAATTTGACATTCAAACAAAAGAAGCATGATAAGGTAAACATGAAAAAGAAGTCATAAGGAACTTATCAAAGTTGATCTATTTACATGCCAACATGGAAAAATGAGAATTGTAACTTATAAAACTTTTCTCAGTTATGAGGATAGGTGAAGGGAATATAAATGTGTGTACACATATGTCTATATAGGAGGGTATATATGCATATGAATACATATGGGAGTGTGTGTATATATGTATACATAGACAGAGGGCACAGGATCAATTGAATAGGAAGGGATGATAATTTATAAGGCGAAATTAAGTGGTGAGACAGGAATAGAATGAGACGAGATAGGGAGAGACAGATTGGGGTCAATCATTTCATATAGAAGTGACAAGGGATAAGTGTTACAATTGAGGGGAGGTGTAGGAAGGCAAAAAAGGTAATGGGTCGACCTTACTCTCATTGAATCTGGCTTAGGGAAGGAATGACATATAGTCTAAATTGGTATGTTGCCCTGCAGGAGAATAGGGAGGAAGGGGATGAGAGGGGGGATGATGGAGGGGAGGGCAGTTTGGGGGGGAAGGGTTGTTAGAAGCACATACTTCTGTAAAGGGACAGGGACAAAGTAGAGAATAGAACAAGGGGAGGGTGGGGTAGAAAGGAGGGAAATAACATCAGTGTTGCACAATAACATCGTGGAGATGTTCTGCGTAACTACACATGTACAGGCTGTGTTGAATTGCTTGTATTTCCAGTAGGGTTGGGTGGCAAGGGAGGAAGGTGAAGAACCTAGAATTTAAAACTGTAAAATAATATGTTAAAATATAATAAGTATAATAATAATAATGCTTATTATTATTATATGCAACTGAGAAATAAGATATATAGACACTGGGTTAGGGTGATCCATCTTGCTGTACCACAAAGTCAGAGAGGGTGATGGGAGGAGGATATAGGAGAGAGCAGAGTGGGGGAGGGAGTATACAGTGGGATTACTGTTTTGTGGGGATGGGTAGGAGAAAGACGGGGAGAAAATGTGTAACCCAAAATCTTGTGGAAATCAGTAATGTAAACTAAAAATAAACAAAAGTTAATTAAAAAAAAGAAAATTACTATATAAAATTGCTCTGATCTGAGCATAACAGAAATTGAAAGAATCCCCTGCTCACCTCCAGAAAAGAGATCCCAAGGTAAAAAACTCCCAGGAATATTATACTCAAATTCCATGGTTTTTTCATCAAGGAGAAAATATTGCAAGCAACCAGAAAGAAGCAATTCAAATATCATGGAACCACAGTCAGTATAACACTAGATTTAGTACCTTCTAGATTAAAGGAGTTGAAAGCATGGAATATAATATTTTGGAGAGCAAAGAGCTAGGATTACAGCAAAGAATCAGTTGCTCAGCAAAACTGAGCATAATATTTCAGGAGAAATAGTGGATAGTCTTTGAAATAGAAGACTTTCATGCATAAGTGATGGAAAGAATAGTGCCAAACAGAAAATTGAATTTTCAAATACAAAACCAAAGGGAAGCATAAAAAACAAAGTTTATTTTTTTCTGATAAAGACCTCATTTCTCAAATATATAAAGAACTGAGTCCAGTTTATAAAAAAAATAAGAGCCATTCCCCAATTCACAAATGATCAATGTAATGACTTGAATATGGCAGAAAATGAATATGACAAATATTGGAGGGCATGTGGAGACATTTGAGACACTAATGCATTGTTGGTGGGGTTGTGTATTGATTCAACTATTCTGGAAATCAGTTGGTAACACCATGCTCAAAAGGCTATAAAACTATGCAAACCCTTTGACATGGCAGTACCTCTACAAGACCTGTATCCCAAAATAATTTCTTAAAAAAGGAAAAAAAAACTATATGCACAAACATATTTATAGCACCTGTTTTTGTGGTAGCAAACAGATGGAAATTGAGGTGATGCCCATTAATTGCAGAATGCCTGAAAAAATTGTACTATATGGTTGTGATGGAATGCTTTGTACCACAAAAATGATGAGCAAGATACTCTCAGTAAAACCTAGGAGGACTTAGATAAAGTAATGCAAAGTGAAATCAACAGAACCAGGAGAACATGGTATACAGTAAGAGCAATACTGTACCATGATTAACTATGAATGACCTAGATATTCTCAATAATACAATGAGCTAAGGCAGTTCTGAGGGGTTTTTGATGAAAAACGCTTTCTATCTCCAGAGAAAGAACTGATGTAATCTGTCTGAATTCAGATAGAAACAAACTTTTTTTTAACTTTTATAATTTTTTTAGTTTTTGGGGGAGGGGACTGTGGTTTCTTTCAAAACATGATTAATATGGAAATATGTTTTACATGATAACACATGTAAAACCTTCATTACTACATCTCCATGAAGTCTTTCCTGATTCTCCCAACTTCAAGTGCCCTTGCTCCATAATTTCATTGTAATTATCTACTTTTGTATTAATTTGTGTTGATTTTTAAATTTTATGTTGTATATGTGTGTGTATGGGTCTGTGTATATATATATATATATATACATACACACATAAACATATATTTATGTGTATATATATTCACATGTCTGTATACATATATACTTACTTTCTCCCTTGTTCAAATGCAAGCTACTTACACATTTGTTTCATTCCTTGTATTTCTATCCCCAGTGGGTAACACAGTGCCTGGCACATAGTAGCTTTTTAATATGTACTTGATTGGTTGATTAACTTAACAACCTAGATTTTGCCTAATGAAGATAGAACAATTCTGTTGCCTAAGGATTAGTCAGGATCCAATTGTTTTACTAAAAACACTCCCTGCATAATGCCATCATGGCAAGATTGCTGAGAAATGAGATGTTTGAGTCTAGCACAGACATTTGAAATTCAATGAGAACAGAATTGTTTTTGACATAAATGAAAAAAATTGACACCCAACTAAGTGTCTGAGAAAGAAAGAAAACAAGAACTTATTGGCTCTACCTGAGATGCTACTTTTCAAACTGGAAACCAAGGAGATTTTGAAAATGGCATAACCAAAGCAGAGGGAAAGCATAGAAAAACAATTTAGACATCGTCTCCCAATGACAAAGGTATGATAACACTAAAGTTGTATACAGACTGCATGATATATCTGTTTAATAAGAAAAAATAATGGTGACAACAGAGCCAAGAAAATTATTTACATGAAAAGCACTAATTATCTCTTGTGATTTTCATTTGGTCTGTGTGTACCCTACTTAGAGATTTCTACTCTTTTATCTCAATACTAATTCTTAGTTTTACTTATGCTTCATTAAAAGAGGAAGAGCATTCAGGATGAGGAGGAAATAGCCCTATTTTCCTCTCTCCTTGTCAGACCACATTTAGTGTATTATACTATTTCTGGAAGAACACTGATGAACTAAAGAGTGTTGAGAGGATGGCAGCCTAGATAGTAAAACAGTGCATGGATTGTTGGAAATAGCAGGATAGTTATTTGGAGAAAAGGAGAAAAGTAGCCTGAAAGAGTTGTATAGGGCAGAAGGTAATGGCTTTGGAGATACAGACATAGGAGGAACATTTGAGTTCATCAAAGCCTGTGTGATCATCTACTTAAATGCTTCTTAGGGGTACCTTAGGGATATGAATGGTATATCATGTAATATAAATGAATGAATGAAGCATTAAGTGCACTATGTACAGAAGCACTGGAGTTAGTTATGGAGATCCAAGTTGAGATATAAGACATAAAAGAATTAAAGCACGATCTTGAACATTTATGTTAAAACTCAAGGAATATTTGTCACCTAGAAACAAATGCCATCAGTGGTTTGTCTATATGGTCATAGTCATTCTCTCTTATTTTCTTCCTAAGTTAAACTAGGTCATGAAAGAGGCACTGAAGAAAGACTTGATAGTGGATTTTTCTTTTTAGGTTGCTTAATGTTTTTTGCAATTTCATTACTTAAAGATCTCATAATTTGTAGCTATATTCTTATAACAAGTAGGTGGATACCTATATGGTATGACTGTAGAGTCACCAGGAAGGCTCCGTATAAAAAAGAAAAAGTTATCTTTACCACTCCACACTAATGTCTTCAATTCTACCGTTGTAGCAGAATTCTTTTGGATTACAGTATTACCTTTGAGTTAAAATGCAAATGCTTCTGGGAAGAATAATACTAAGTCTTCTCAGGCATTTAACAGCTAGCATTTTTATAGAATTTTAAGGTTCATGATTCATTTTACAAATATATCATTCCGTTGTTACAATATCCCTGGGATGCAGGTGCTATCATTATCTCTATTTTAGAGATAAGGAAACTTGTTTTTCCACAAAGTGTTTGAGGTTGGATTTGAATTAAGATCTTCCTATCTCCAGGTCTCCTACTCTACCATCAAAGAGTTAATCAGATCCTTTCCACAGAGCAGTCTTTAACTGGAGGCAGGACTGGGAATCATGCTTTCAGAGGCCCTAAAACTATCAGCTAGGAGAGAATAGAGGTTAAAAAAAACAGATTGGGAGAAAGGTAGAATAGAGATACTAGCTGGTCCTTTTGAAGCTGGCTTCTCTGTCACATTCCCCTTCTCTCCCCAGTCCCTTCTTGGCAACCTCAGCTTTATTTTCAATTCTGTTTTTTTTTGGTTAATTCTCTTTTCTTTCTGCTAAAAGTTGACCACTTTAAAAACTGTTAATTCCATTCACAGACTGCTCTAAGTATTTTTTATACCCCCAAAGATTAAAAGACTTCTAGAGACTGGTTGCAAATAGGTTAACAAATGAGGCAGTTGCTTGATCAGAAAGTTAAGTTTTATGGAAAGGTAAAACAGTTTTCACTGAGACTTTGATTCCCCTACCCCATTATAATCACTGATATTCGAGAGGAAGAAAGGGGAGGAGAATGAGACACACATTCTACCGGTTTTCTCTGTGCCATTTATTAAGTAAACAGTAAGATCCCAAACAATTTGGGGCCCAGACTGTGGAAATGAGTAAGCATGGAAGCCAAAACTGAGCTGCTGTTCAAAGATGCTTAGTAGCAGCAGGAAGCAGCAAATCTGTTCCGCATCTAACTCATTTTTCTCCATGCATCAGGGAATCAGAAAATGAACACTCTGTCTCAAGTCATTGGCCAGAAGATATTCATGAAGGCTCTCTCCATAGGAATCAACATATTAAACATTTTTTAAAAAATAGGTCACTAAGCTAAAGCAAGCTGGCACATGGGATTACATGGCAAACATAGTTGAAAAGTGAGAATTTGAAATATCTTGGGTCTGTCAACCAATTATCACTGAAATAATTCAGCCTTTACAAGATGCTTCACCTGCTTGCTGCAGAAATATTTCTGGGTTTTTACCACCCAGGAGGCCATTTTGTTTGGCATCTACCCTTTCTTTATCCTGTGGTCTTTAATTCCAGTATCCTAGCCTTTTTATCAGTGTGTTATCTGGTGGACAGAAAGATGTCAATGGCTATCTTTTTTTTCTTGAAAACTAAATAGTTTAGTTGATGCATTCAATATATTCATCACTTGGGCTAAGTATCTTAATCATCTTGAAAAAGAAAGTCATTGTCATTTTGGAAATCCTGGTTCAAATGCTCATTTAGATGATAACTAACATAACTGTATAATGTTGCATAAGATGCAGAATCAAGCTGAATCTTGACATTAGAATAAAACTCAGGGTCAGCTAGTTCTATTGATATAGAAGCTGAAAAAGAAATCCTTCTGTAACATCCTCGAAAGGTGGTTTTTGAACCTTTGTATAAAGACCTATATTTAGAGGCTTCCACCTAATTGAATCATTTCATTTTGAGATGGTTCTCGAAAACTCTCCACATCTGGCTTAAAAGTGTCTTCTAGCAAATTCCAATCATGGTGTAGAATATTACCTAATCCCTTTTGCACAAGACAACCCTGTAAAAACTTGGAGATTGATAGGTATTTCTACCCTGGGTCTTCTACTTTGCAGGATAAAAATTCTCTAATCTTTCTATTGATCCTAAGATGACAAGATCACAAAGATAGTAAATAATAGAACTTCAAGTTGAACCTAGATCCTCTGACTCTAAATCTGTGATACCTCTCATAGATTTGTTTAATTTCATAAATATTTGGCATCCTTTTTCTAATTCTATCTACAAATATTCTTGGCTGTGGTTTAGTTCTTGTTCAATCATTTTTAATCATGCCTGACTCTTCATGACCCCATTTGGGCTTCTTTTGGGGGAAGGATACTGGAATAGTTTGCTATTTCCTTCTCTTAACTCATTTTATAGGTAAGGAAACTGAGACAAATAGGATTGTCATTTGCTTAGTATCACACAGCTAGTGTCTGAGGCTGAATTTAAACTCAGGTCTTCCTGCCTCTAGGCCTAGTCCTCTTTCCACTGTACCTAGCTGTGGGTTGGGTGCCTTTTCTCCCTGTCTGTTCAGTTTACTGTTTTATGAGAATTCAGGCCTCCTGTATTTGCCATCTTGTACCACAGTGCTATATGCAGGATTTTGATTTGACTTAAAAGAAGAACAATTGGACCGTTTCTAAAATCATGCTAATGAATCCAGAATTTAATCTTACATTGAATTACATTAAGCCCTATGCTTTTACAGATTGATATTGATGTGATTTCCACTTTGTTGTTTGAAATTTGTTATAACTGTATCATTACATTTTCTTGAGATTAGGATTTTTAATCCCTTCTTCAATAACTTAACTTCTTTAAATGTAGTTTTCTTATCTTTAAAATGAGCAGTATGAACTAGTTGATCTCAGAAGCTCTGACCATTACAAAATATATAGTTTCAGAATTTTTATTTTAAAATTTCATCAGTAGAGAAATACAATTATATGTTTTCCTCTGAACTCCCTCCTCCACCCATTCATTTTAAAATAAACTCTATATTCTTTTAGGAATAAAGACAGCAGAAAATAAGTGGTTTACTTACCTCAGCTATGTCAAATTGCAAAATTAAGGACATTTTTTTTCTCTTTTTGACTCACTCTAGAAGTTTCTGTCTTGGGAGTTTTGAGGATGATATCCTGTTAATGAAAAAGACCAAGGAGAAGGTGGCAGCATTCTTTTATTTGGTCAACAGATTGAAAAAATTCTTGTCATTCAATAAAGTCATGGGGTTTCCCAGAACAAGACTAAAAAGCAATCTCATTACTCAGGGCAGATTTCCAGTGAAATATACATCCTCTGAGGCAGTTATGTCTGAAAAACTTATTCCCCAGAAGTTCTCCGCCCTCTTTACATTCACAGTAGAGAGACTTTAGGTTGCATCACATGAACCTTTTGGATTTGAAAATCAGGTCTGCAAAGTCAGAATCTAATTATGACAAGACAACAGTGAAATATGTGATGAGGCATTAATCCCAACTGCTCTTCCACTAATTTAAGGGAACTTGATTTTTCTGGGATTGCTTTTTGTTTGTTCCTTTGCTTGTTTGTTAAAATGAAAGGGTTGATCCAGATGTTTTTGAAGTTTCCTTCTATTGATTTTTTTTAAAGCCTGTGATACTATGTTATCCTTCTAATTATGAAGACCATATACAAAATAATGATAGTTAAATCATCTAGTCCCATGACACTTCCTTTCAATGCTCGTCTCTCCTTTCTTCAATGAATCATGAGAGATTAATATCTTGTCGTAGACCTGGGACAAGAATTCACCAAATGAGAAGAGGAAAATTTCAGCTTAATGGGGATTATTCCTACATATAGTTGCTTCTGTGTTTCCTTTCTTTTTCCAATGAAATTCAGTTGGTACCAAAAGTTCAAGAAATTTAAGAAGGCTATAGGATTTTCCCAGCCAAGAAAGAATCATACAATCAAAAGAATCAACAAAGGAAAGAGATTTAGTCTTATTTTGTTCTCCAAAAATCCATTTGTGCAGAGGCCTTTAAAAAGAATCTATAGACCCCTTTGATCTGAAATCTAAAATTTAATGTAGAGCATTTTAAAAGACATTTCTTTACTGCACACAAATATTGAGTTCATATGTAGGATGAATTGAATATAGTACTGAATTTAATTGATTTTTTTACTTATAGGAGTTATGAAAAAATCTTAGTGCCGTTTTGAGCTTAAAACAGCACAAAGACTGAGAAATTCTGTGTGTGTATTGTGTGTACACACACATATATACAACTACATATGTGTGTAGATTTACCTTTATACACAGTTCTGTGCATACTTGTGAATATATGTAAAATGTATATACACACATGCACACATAAAACTTGCCCATGGTAGAATCTTAATGAGATTCAGTGAGTAGAACTATGATATTATATAGCATATAAGAGAGGGAGAAACAGAGGGAGGGAAGAGAGAGAAAGAGGAATAGTGGAGAGAGAGAGAGAGTCAAGGCTATGGACACCAAGAATCCCTCATTTAATATTTGCTGTTCAACTTCCTACTACTAAAATTCTGTGGTTCTGAAGTATATGAAACTCCTGAATGAAGATGGCCTATTTATCCTAATGAGACAGAGCAGTGAACATGTTTAAACATGTCACTTTGCTAATTGAAAAATTGGAAAGAGTCCTAATGTCTAGTGAGAGGCAAGAGCATAGTGAGAACAGCACTTTGTTTATATTTAAAAATCAAGTTCCTTTGGAGATTTAGGGAAGATGTAGGTAACAGAGTGCAATTTATTTTTATTCTGTGCAATAAGAGAAAGATCGGAGTTCAGCTTCACCAAGGGCTTCTGATTACTTGAAAACTCAAAGAAAAATGGATCACATTAAAATATTTCCTTTGAAATTTTAGTTGTGGTCAATTTTAAAAATATTCTTTAAAATGTTATTTTTAAAATATTAATTATTTGTCCAGATCCATGATTTTCTTTATGATAAGGAATGTTTAGTGAGAAATTCCCTCTCCCAGTGCAAAATAGCCACTTCTCTCTAGTCTATAGGAATAGGGTTGCATTAGAACAGTATGAGATCAAATAGCATTCTTACAATCAATGTATCAGAAGCAGGACTTGAATGTAGGTCATCTTGACTTTACCAGCCCTCTATCCACCACTCTATTTTGAGCAAGAAAGGATAGAGACCATCATTCTAACCTCCTAATTTTACATATGAGGGTGGGTCTTCATTGAAAAACCTACAACCCTTCTGAAAATGTAATTACCTTTGTTGAGTAAGAATACTTCTTGTATCAATCAGAATGAAGTACCATCAGGCCCTATAAAATTCCTTGAAACCTTTGCAAGTATTTTCATTAGAGACTTGATCAGGCTCTAAGGATGTTGTGTAAAAGCAAGTAGCTATCACAAAACTAGAGCAGGTAGGTTGCACAGTGGATAAGGCACTGAACATGGAGTCAGGAATATTCATCTTCCTGAGTTCAAATCAGAGTTGAGATATTTCTTAGCTGTGTGTCCCTGGACAAGTCACTTAACCCTGTTTGCCTCAATTTCCTGATCTGCAAAATGAACTGAAGAAGGAAATGGCAAACCATTCCAGTATCTTCACCAAGAAAACCCCAAATAGGGTTATGAAGAACTGGAAATTACTGAAACAGTTGAACAAAAACAGAATCACAAAACTGGGGAGTAATTTAGAGGGTTTGGAAGAAGAAAGGAGCGAGATAGGTCATAAAGAGAACAAGAACCAATATCCTCAATGTAACCAGTGAAATGAGAAAGTATCTATCAGGAAGGGACTTTGGCTTTATAGGGATCTTGGTACAAAAAACCTGGGCTGATGTAAATGATGTACCAAACTACTTAAGGACTGAGGGCAGTCCCAGTAAAATGCCTACTCTTTCCCCAACATCCCTTCCTTCACATCCTCTGCTCATCTATCCAAATACAGTATAATTACTATTTCATTACCATAACATTTTCAGTAACTCAAACTTTACTTCAACCACAAAGGACCTTGGGATCAAGTAGAAATAGAAATAAATGTAAATTTAGAAATATATGTAAATGTCTGAAATGTCAAGAATTTTTCTCACTGGTTTCTTGTAATGATTGCAACTGAACTTATTATTTTATACCTAAAGGCACAGAGGAAACTACATGAATCTTAAGGGTTATTAATATTGCCCTAAGGCTTAAAACAAGCTAACTGTTGTAACAATATTAAAGATGAGAAATCTAAGAGCCAAGGGTATATGATTTACCTAAAGATACAATTATAAGTAGAACCAGTATTCATGTCCAAATTTTCTGACTTCCAAATCATTGTGTCACAGTGTTCCTTTAATTGTTCTATGGGATTAATATTGGTATCTTTTAACATGTGTCTTTTATAATTACAACATTAGACTGTTGGGCCTAATGACACCTCTGCCATGGACTCAGTCATTGGACATAATTTTGCTTTAGTTTGAGGCTTCTAATGATGGTGAGTAGGCTCTGTTTTTTTCCCTTAGGTTTGTTAATCTCTCAGCCTTGAAGGAGCATGTTATTTAAATCGTAGTTTTTAACCCATGTTTAAGTCCTCCTCACAAAGAGAACATAAAGAAAAATATTTATTCAATATTTAGTGTAATCCAGATATGGAGGCAGGTATTTATTTATTTTATTCAGAATGAGACTTCCATTTTTTTTCCAATGACTCATTACGATTAAGACTGCTTAAAATAAGATATGTTAACAACTTATACCTATTGTTGTAATCTTTCTGAAGAGGTAGAAAAATTGACCTTATCAAAAATAAAAGCAGCATGGTCTAGTCAAGTGTATAAAGAATTGTCCTTGAAGCCAGAAAAACCAGCATTTAAATCCTGCCTATGACATATACTAACTTTATGGAACTGTGAAAGTCACTTTGTTTCAACACTTAGGAGTGGGAAACCTGTGGCCTTGAGGCCACATGTGGTCCTCCGAGTCCTCAAAAGCAACCCTTTGACTGAATCCAAACTTCACAGAACAAAAAATGTGGATTCATTTGAAGGGCCACACTGCATAGTAGTATTCTATATACTTGTAGCTGTCTTGGGGCAAGAGAAGAATAAGGGACCACTTGGGGTTGTCTGGCTCATACCAAAGCAAGAGATCCTTTTACCCCTGAGCCAAAAAAAAACATGGTTCTAAGTAGCCTGTAAATTTGTTATCTCCAAGGAAAAGATATGCTGAGCCAACACATGTGGTCAACCAGAATTAGGAAGAGCAACTTCCATGAAATATAAGTATAGGATGTTCCATCATTTCATTTCACAGCAAAAGATGCTCCATGGAATTACCTTTATATAATTCTCTCCCATCCATGATCTTATTGGTTCTGAAAACAGTACCCCAAGATTCCAAGGACCATACTATGCAGGACATTAAGGTGGAGAATAGTAGATATTTAGTAGTTCTCTATTCCCTTACTCTTATAAGGCAGGGAACATGTGGATGTTATTAACAAATGAGCAATATACTTTAATGAAAATTTATATATCTTTTCTCTAGGCAGTTTCAACACTTTCATTGTCTGAGAAAAAAATTCCTAACATTAACACCTATAGGGTTTTTTCTTCTGTGGACTGTTGGGTTTCCTTGGCTAAAAATTAATAAGGGATATTCATTTTCATTCTTGCAGCCCAGAGCTATGGCTTCATTCTGAAATGTGAAAACCCTAAACCTGTCTTGGAAGACTTAAATTCTAGTTACATTGATGCCACTTGCTAGCTGTGCGATCTCACACAAGTGACATTAAGTGACATTATTTTTCTTACTACCCCCCCAGTTTCCTCATTTATAAAATAATGATGACAGTAATTTACTTATGATGCTGTCCTCAAAGTCTGGTTTTAAGATTGATATAACATATGAGAAGGGCAGATAAGTGATGCAGTGAATAGAATGCTGGGTCTGGAATCAGGAAAGACTCATCTTCATGAGTTCAAATCTGATCTGAGAAAGTTACTAGCTGTGTGACTTTGGGCAAGTAACTTAATCCTTTCTGTCTCAGTTCCCTCATCTGTAAAATGATCTGGAAAAGAAAGTGATCAACTACTCCAGTATCTTTGACAAGAAAACCCAAAAAGGGTCATGAAGAGTCAGATATGACTAGAAGGCCTCAAAAACAAAAACAATATATAAGAATGTGTTTTATATCCAGAAGTACAGAGTAGATACTCAATAAATGTCTGTTGAGTAACTGTTTATCAAAATATAAGTTATGATTATGATTAAAGTCTTGCCTTGTGATTTCCTTAGTGTTGAGAATTTCAGATTTGTAGAGTTCCTTCAATGATGTTATTCATCAACATAACTTATTTGTGAAATAATTTTTTGTTATTGATGAACTCATGTCCTTTTAATAAGTAGCTTCCTGAAATAAAATCTTGTTTTTTGGTTGAACTATTCCCTGTTATTAATATAGGCAATTCATGCATGTGCAGATTGCTGATTGTACTATCAAATCAACCATTCTAACTTCCCTGAGGAAATGACTAAGAATTTTATTTTTTCTACTTTTCTGTACCTTGCTTATTAAGAATGAAAAATGCCAAGTTCAAAGGCCCATTGCTTGTGAAATGGCTACGTATTAGGTTCTACCATTGGAATAAAGAAAGTAAATGCCAGATAAATTGTTGTAGCTTCAGTAATCTCATGTGCATATTCACAGTAAACATTCCTGAAAAAGAATATAACTTTGACTTCAGATAATCTACTGATGACTTTTCTTTCACCTTTCAATTTTATATCCTTGACTGGAGGTAAACCTTGACTCTTAAAAGTATGCTTTCTTGGAAAAGTCACATTCTTATCAATAAGGACAATATTTAATTTTTTAAGTAACTTATCCCTTGTTATTGTTCAGTCATTTAGCTGTATGCAACTCTTTATGACCTGTAGACTCTACTTTTATGGGGTTTTCTTGGCAAGGATACCAAAATGGCTAACCATTTCCTTCTGCAAGGGATTAAGGCAAATGGAGGTTAAGTGACTTGCCCAACTAATCACAGCTAGTAAGTGTCTGAGACCAGGTTTGAACTGAGGTCTTCCTGACTCCAGGCCTCGTGCTATATCCACTGAGCAAACTAGCTGCCCATACTTCTGCTATAGGATGCTTAAAGTCTAATAATAAAATGCTTTTTATTGGTTTTAATTAATCGTCCTAAATTTTGAATAAACAACAGAATGTTTATGTGTGTTTTCATAATGAAGTTGCCCAGTCTCTATTTATTTACTATTTTGGGGACCAGATTAAAAATAAGACAGGACACCAGCTAGTGCTCACAGTTTCTTATCCTCTATAAAGTCAGATCACCAATTAAAGAATTAGGATTTAGGTACCAATATAAATAAATTGAACCAGTGGTGAGTTTGAAAGGAATGTCTGGAAAGACATCTTCTGAGTTTAAAAAAATAAATTTTCACTTGACATCTTAAAAATAAATTACATTCAAAATTAAATTTTTCATTTTAATTCTTTTTTTCAGTTCATTTCTTTGATATCACAGACTTAGAGTCATGTTTCAATGTAGCCCCCACTTCAGAACTTTGACTCTATACATCTGATATATGTAGGCTATTTTCAGGATTTGCAAATTCTTCAGCCAAGTTTACAATTGGTGGTCATGCTTACATTACTGAAAACAGATTTTACAACGAGTAGAATAGTCAGTCATTTGGACTGGGAAGGTATGATAATTTCTTTTCTATACACTTGAGCTTTATTTTCAAGGGATTTTGGTGGCTAGTCTAATTCATATATGAAAAACAAATCTGTAAATCATAAGTGGCCATGCATTCTTTGCTCTGTGATCTCCATTGAAGATTAAACCATCAGACACTGATAGCATATTTGTGCTTCTTTTGGACAATTTTAATTTTTAGAAACTTTCCTTTTCCATCTAATTTAATTCTGACACTTTTATTTTTGTCTCCTGGTTTACTTTTGATGTTTACTTTTCCTTAAAGGACAAACAGAGTAACCCCATTTCCTATACTTGTTACCACCTTTGGAATGTTGCAGCCTCCTTGGTCCTTAGTTTACCAATCTGTAAAATGAAATTGAATTAGATGATCTCTAAGATATATTCTGGGGCAGCTAAGGTGACAGTGGATAGAGTGCTGGGCCTGGAATTAGAAAAACCCATTTTGCTGAGTTCAAATTTGTTTTCATATACTTCTAGCCATGTGACGCTGGACAAGTCACTTCATCCTCTCTGCCTCAGGTTCCTCATCTATAAAGGAGCTAGAGAAGGAAATGGCAAACTATTCTATTATCTATGTCAAGAAAACCCCAAATGGCGTCACAAAGAGTCTGAAATGTCTGAACAACAGAGTATATTCTAGCTTCATAAATATGATCCGAACTCTAGACCTACTTCTATGTGACAGATTTTTAAGTTCTTGAATGTGGCTAGGTTGTCTCCATCAATACCTTTAACTTAGTCTTCTGTTGCATTGGCTTAAAACCCTTAAGCACCCTACTTTATCTCTTTTGAGACTCTGCAATTTAACCATGTACTTGCTAATGTGTGAAGCTCAGAACTACATACAAAGCTCGCGATGTAATATGACCAAGGAAGAACTTAAGATGCATCAGAACTGTGAATTTAAAGCTGGAAGAGATCTTAGAACCCATCTGATCCAAACTTCTCATTATAATTGTGCTGAAATTAGAAAAATTAAGTGAATCGTAATGGGCATCATGATTATAACAAGATTATATATTTAGAGCTGGAATGGATTGTAGAATTCATATAGTTTAACCCTATCAATTTGCAGATGAGGAAACTGGAGCTCAGAGAAGTTAATTTGCCCAATGATAAGAAACATTAATGTGTCAGGGGAAGATTTTGAACATAGCTCTTTCTGATTCCTAGTCCAACAAGTCGCTTCAGCTGTGTTACTCCCTCCTTGCCCCAAAAGCCATATAAGTGATGAGAGATAAAAGCAGAATGTGAGCTCAAGGTTCCCTGGGTTCAAAATCAGTGTCCTTTCTACTGTTTCATGCCATCTCCTTTTTCCCTAAAATCTGAAAAAAAGAAGTTCTAAATTGTTCTGAATTCATTTTTAATTGGATTGTGTTCTATTGTTCAATCCTTCATTGAATCTCTGAATTCACTGTTAAGAATATTTCCTCCATAGACACAGGTGAACACACATTTAAACCTTCTCATTCTAGGCAATTAAAAACATTCTCCCAAAGATCTTCTGTAGGTACGTTCTCAAAAGTTTTCAGTTTTTATTCTTTTCTTTTTTTAATATTTCATGAGCATAAGTGCAACATGGACTTGTCTATCATTCTTTGATTTCCTCTGTGGTATTTCTCAAATCCCTTCATTCCATTCCATTCTATTTATTGCATTTGATTCCTCAAGGAGTTAATTTAGGGAGGGAAATATACCCATCAGATCTTAGAGACTTGTATCTGCCTAAGGGGAAATTTAACCAACTCATTGGCCTTTTGTCTAGATAATTTCACTCTGATATATTCTACATATTAGTTTTGGGAGTCTTCATCTTCTCTTCTTCCTTTTCCTCCTTCTACTCATTATCCTCTTCCTCGTTCTTCTCCTCTTCCTCCTGCTTCTCTTCTTTCTCCTTTTTAATCTTTACCTGACATACAGAGTCAGGTTCTGAGGAAGAAGGCCATCAGCACAAAGCAAGTGTGTTACTATGGGTTTTTCTCTCATTTTTAACTCATTGATTTCTTTTATCTGATATTGTTTCTATGGAAACAGCATGGGCCACTTAGGTTATGAAACTTGGAAAGGACAGTGAAACCCAAGGGAATCTATTTTGATTTCTCAGCACTGAACATCCCAGACACCATGCCATAACTTAGTGTCCCCATTTCTCTCTGTCTTTGTTAAAATTTCAATTGCTTCATTCACCTAATAAACATACTCATTTATCATCTACATTTCTTTTTAATTTTTCTCAATGTTTGCAGAATTTAAAGAAAAATAGATAAAGACTTGCAAATGTTGACTCTTCCTTCCTCTCCTATTAAGATAATTATAGGATTTTTATATTACCTTGGCTAGGTCTTACTTGAACCATATTTTTTACCAATTATTCTTTCTAAACTTTGCCATGTCTGCTATTCTTTTATGAGACGTGATTTCACTTTGCACAGAGAATGATTGTTCAGACTCACATTTATAGGTTGTATCTTTTCTTACATTTGTTGGTCATTTGGTTTTATAAAGAATAAATAAATAGAAAAAAATTAAAAACTTTTTTTCTAAGATAAAAAGTTCTGGTGTATGGGGAAAAATGGAAAATGATTTCAAAATAATGAAAAGTAGCTAAAAATATAAAGACCAGGTGAATTTTTATGCTTTCATTAATCTGAAGTGAGTATTTACAATAAACATCCTTGACAAGGAATATTACTTTGCCTTTAGACAGCCTTCTATTGATAATGCTTCCCCCACCTCTCAACCTTGTATCCTTGACTGGAGGCAAAACTTGACTTTTGAAAGTTTCCTTTCTTGGAATAATCATATTCTTGTGTATGAGTACTGGATTAATTTTTTCAATTCATTTTTTTGCTTTTTTTTGGAGAAGGGTAGGCAGGACAGTTGGGGTTAAGTGACTTGCCCAAGGTCACACAGCTAGAAAGTGTTAAGTGTGTGAGGACAGATTTGAACTCAGGTCCTCCTGACTCCAGGGCTGGTGCTCTATTCCCTGTACCACCTAGCCACCCCTGGATTAAATTTTTAAAATCTTTTTTTTTATTACTCTGTAAAAGAAAGGCACCAGGGAATAACAGTTTTTTTTAAATAAACTGTCCTTGACAAACATTTTTTTCCTGTGTAAAAATTTCCTTTTCCTCTATATAGATATTGCCCTCTTTTCCTTTTTCAAATAGCTATTGGAAGTTTCCTGATAGAGAATAGCAGCCAGCCAGAGAAGAACCCTAACCAGTTCAGGAAAGCTTTTGAATTTCTCATACTTCCATGCTATATTCTATGAGAATGCTACATTTTGTGTTTTCATATTTTCCTGTCTTTGCCTCTTTCTCTATATCTTTAACTGTCCATCTTTCCATTTAACTTCTTCCTGCTTTTATCCTGTTTTCATCAGTTTTACAGATGTAAGTAAATATCTTTTAAAAGGGATTCCTTCCACTTCCTCTTTCTCATTTTTAGCTCCTTAGTTCAATGTTCAATCTATTCATCATTTCTGACAACCCAAGGCCATTTTTTTCTAGGTGCAAACTAGATGGCAATGGGCAAGACAAGTAAAGATTTAAAAGATTCTTAATGAAAACCTGGCATTTGAAGAAATGACTAGACTAATCTCTTTGAAATACTTTTTTTTCGAAGACAGAAAATTAGTGCCTTCATCGCTCTGATATCATAGACACTTTATTTTAGAATTTCAGAATAATTTGATTTCTACTTTTCACATGAAAGCTACATTACTGTATTCAGTGTGAAGTTGTAAGATTCTAGGATGTTTATAAAGGTATTCAAGGTAATAATAACAATAGGAAATAAGATATGTATGTGTGTGTGGGGTGTGTGTGTCCAGTAGCCCTTCATCCCTTGTCACAATTTTTGCATGCTATTCTTTAGAAACTGAAGAAGATCAAATTTTCAAACGAGGTATTGGGCTTAAAACTAAGGCCAATCCAAGAAAATTTAAAAAGATTATTTTTACATTCATTTTTTAAGTTTTTGCATTCTAAATTCTCTTTCATTGTCTTTCCTTTCCACCACTAATTGAAAAGGCAAGTAATATATAAATTAAACTTGTGGATTTATGGAAAACATATCTATATATTAACCATGTTGCAAAAGGAAAAAAAGGAAGGTAAAAACAAAGCAAAATAAAAAAACCATGCTTCCTTCTATACTTGAGTTCATCAGATCTCTCTCTGCAAGTGGATATCGTTTTTCATCATAGGTCTTTGGAATTGTCTTGGATCATTTTCTTGATTAGGGTAGCTAAATCTTTTAAAGACAATCATCATAAAAAAGATTGCTATGATTATATATAGTGTTCTTCTCCTGCTTACTTGACTTTTCATCAGATCATGTAAGTTGCTTCATGGTATTTTTTTCTGAAATCTTCCTGCTCATCATATCACTTCTTATACCAAAGTAGTATTCCAGCACAATTATAAAACACTGCCTTTTTATTTCCTTTGATCATTTATCAATTGGAAAATTACTCTTATTTTTATAAATTTGTCTCAGTTCCCTATTTATTTGAGAAATGCCATCTTTATCAGGGAATTTTTTTGTAAAAAAGATTCCTTAGATTCCTACTTTACTTCTAATGTTGGTTTTATTTTTTTTTCTGAAAAACTTTTTTGATTCCATGTATCAGAGTTATGCATTTTACTTCCCCTGATCCTCTTTTGCTCTTGTTTGTTCATAAAGTCTTCCCTTATCTATAGATCTGATAGGTAAAAATTTTCAAGCTGCCATGATTTAGTTAAGATATGGTACCATATGTCTAAATCATTTACCCATTTTGATCTTACTTTGGAATATAGTATAAGTCCTTTCCTGAATGAAATTTTATAGTATTGTCATCTAGAAATGGCACATTTAATGTTTCTGCTTTTCTACATTTGTTTGTGAGGTTGTTTTTCACTAATAGTCAGTTGTTGTGAAGTTATACTGTACCATTGAGAGAAAAAAGTACATACCTTTCTATACATTCTCCCTACGTCTGTAATATCTAACTTGTATAAAATTCTATTCATCTTCTTAACTTTTTTAATATAGTTTTTTGGTTAGATTTATTTAATTCTGAGAGGGGAAAGTTGAGGTCCCCAACTAGTATAGATTTACTTTCTATTTCCTTCTGTAACTCATTTAATTTTTAAACTTTTCTTCTTTTGGAGTATAAGGGAAGGATCCTGACTATAGGTCTATGGTATTCAAATGATTTCTTTGTGTCGTCTTGAAATATTTTCTATTTGACATTAGAGTTCTGGAATTTGACTATCATATTCCTGGGGGTTTTCATTTTAAGATCTCTTTTAGGGGCAGAGCCAAGATGGCAGAGTAGAAACACAACTTTGGCATGGGCTCTGACTCCAAACAATTCCAATACTTGTAAAAAGAATTTACTCTAAACAAATTCTAAAGCTATGGAACCCATATAGTGACAGAGAGATACAAATCTCCAGCTGAAGACAGTCTGGCAGGCCAACAGGAAAGGTCAATCACATAGGGAGCTGAGCACAATCCCACAGGAGCCTTGTGGTTCCAGTCCCAGGGCAGCCCCAACAAGCAGCGGGGTGAGCAGAATTTAGGAGAGTGAATAAACAGTCACTGTGGTGGCTTCCAGACTTTTCAACCCATAAACGCCAAAGTAGAAGGTCAGTGTGGAATTCTGTTGGAACAACAGTGGACAGAAAAGCATGGTTGGGTTCCTGCCCCCAGGGTAAGAAGTAGCAGAGGTGCAGCTGCTACAACCCAAAGCTGCCTCAGAAGCTCCTGGCCTGAAGATCATATGGGGACCAGGTGACCATTCAGAGGGTAATTACTGTTGCCATAACCTACTTGGATCTGGATCATGGTCTTGGGTGGTGGTGCTGGGGGGGTGTGACCAGTGAGCCAGAGCTTGTGGGAGCTGTAGAGACAGCTCCCTCCAAATAGCTCCAGCAGCTACCAAAGCCCCAGAGATTTGGGACAAACCTTTGTCCATTCTGGAAGCTGAGTTCTAGTATGGCAAAGAGCTTAAAAGTCAAATAATAGGCTGGCAATATGAACAAGCACAGGAAGCACAGACAGACCATGGAATCCTTTTGGGGGGACAAAAAAGATGAAGGCATGAAGTGGGAAGAAGACAATGAAGTCAGAACTCCTGCATCAAAAGCCTCCCCCCCAAAAATGAACAGGTTACAGGCCATGGAGGGGCCCAAGAAGGATTTTAAAAATCAAATAACTAAAGTACAGGAAAAACTGGGCTAAGAAATGAGAATGATGCAAGGAAATCATGAAAAGCAAGTCAACAGCCTGCTAAAGGAGACCCAGAAATACAATGAAGAAAATAACACCTTAAAAATAGCCTAACTTGGGGGGGGGGGGAGCCAAGATGGCAGCATAGAAGCAGCAAAGCACCACAGCTCCCGCACAAACACACTAAAAACTAATAAAATGGGACTCTAAAACAGATTTTCAAACTCCAAAACTCTCCAAAAGACAGAAAACACATCTGTTGCTACAGGCAGCTCAACAGGCGGAGCTCTTCCCAGCAGTCTGGGAGTCACAGCCAAAATCCCGGCCAGCCAGGCCCCAGGGCATCAGGCAGAGCCCAGTCTATAGGAGAGCAGATCACCTGCACTGGAGGCACAGTTACCACATTTATCAGGCCAGAAGAAAAAAATGCTAAGAGAAAGGTCAGTGGATTTTGCTAAATTTGGGGAAGAGCGGGTCCGGCCAAACTGCTCCCAGGGCAAGGAAGCAGTGGGAAGCGCTGTAGCAGCAGAAACAGCTGAAAGCAGCAGTGGCCTCCACTGGGCTGCTTCAGAGCCCTTGGCCTGCAGATAGCAGGGGGGCTGAGGCAATTGATCAGGGCCAACGGCTCTTACGTTGAGCGGTCTGGATCTGGATCGTGGTCTTGAATGGTGGTCCTGGGATGTGCTTTCAGTGAGCCAAAACTGGGGTGGGGGTCTGCAGCATCCCATTAATAGCTGCGGCAGCTGTGAATGCCCCAGCGATTTGGGGCAGAGCTTTCCCCCTCCAGGAAACAGAGTTATACAGAGCAAAAAAACCAAACAATTAATAGACTGGCCAACATGAGAAAAAGGAAGCAAGGTAGGAACAACAGTAAAACTCTAAAATCTTATTTTATGGACAAAAAAGTTCAAAGCATGGAGTGGGAGGAAGACAACTCAGTCAGAACTCCCTCACCAAATGCTTCTTTGGATCTACTTAGGATCTTAGGATCTTCTATGGATCGACTTAGGAAGGACTTTGAAAACCAAATAAGAGAAGTGGAGGGAAAATTGGAAAGAGAAATGAGAATGATGAGAGAAAGTCATGAAAAGAGAGTCAACAACCTGACTGAAGAAAACAATACCTTAAAGAGCAAATTATCTCATATGGCAAAGGAGGCCCAGAAAGCCAATGAAGAGAAGAATGCCTTAAAAAGTCAAATTTCCCAGAGGCAGAAAGAGTCTCAAAAACATTCTGAAGAGAATAATTCCTTCAGAATTAGAGTGGAGCAAGTGGAAGCTAATGACTTTATGAGAAACCAAGATACTATTAAACTGTTAC
>CM053595.1:243435678-243456548 GCA_028646575.1 Pseudocheirus occidentalis
TAGGTGAAGAGAATACAAATGGATATATATGTATAATTACACATATGTCTATATAGGAGGCTATATATGCATATGAATACATATCTGAGCATGTGTATATATGGGTTTATAGAGGGCATAGGATCAATTGAATATGAAGGGATGATACTTTAAAAGGCAAATTCTGAGGTGGGAGAGGACTAGAATGAGAGGAGGCAGGGAGAGACAAAATGGGGCTAATCATCCCATGTAGAAGAGGCAAGGGATAACTGTTACAACTTTACTTTCATTTACTCTCATTGAATCTGGCTTAGGGAGGAGATGGCATAAACTCTAAACTGGGTATTATGCCATGCAAGAGAGTAGGTGGCATGGGGATGAAAGGCGAGATGATAGAGGGGAGGGGAGGGTCTGGGGGAGGGATGCTGGATGCTCACACTTCAATAAAGAGACAGGGACAGGGTAGAGAACAGAACAAGGGGGGAGGGATAGAAAGGAGGGACATGTGATCACTGTCACAATATGGCCACTATGATGTCTTGTATAATCACACCTACACAGCCTGTATTGAATTGGCTGTCCTTCCAGCATGGGTGGGTGACAAAGGAGGAACCAAAAGAAGCTAGAATTTAAAGCTCTGCCATACCTGCAACTAGGAATCAAGATATAGAGGGGCTGGGATAAGGAGACCCTCCCTGCCCTACCAGGAAGTTAGAGAGCAGACCAGGGGAGGGGCTCTACAGTGGGAGCGCTGTTTTGGGGTTGGGGTAGGGGAAAATTGGGGAGAAAATTTGTAATTCAAAAGTCTCATGAAAATGAATGATGTTAACAAGAAAAGAAATAAAATTTATTACATTAAAAAACTTTTTTAAAAAAGACAGAATGTGGACAGAGGTGGAGCCAAGATGTCAGAGTAAAGGCAGGGGCTTTCCTGAATTCTCTCCTCACCCCCAAACCCTCCAAATACCTTTGAAAATGACTCTAAATAAATTCTAGGACTGTAGAATCCACTAAAATATGGAGTAAAACAAACTTCATGCCCAAGGTAGCTTGAAAGGTTGTCAGGAAAGATCTGTTGCACCAGGGTGAGAGGAGCATAGTTCACTACAGGCCATGCCAGCAAAGATTTGGCACAAACATGGAGCACTCCTTAGGGCTACTAAATCACTAGCAGAAGTGATGGTTTCAAGAGTTCTTGGCCTGCAGAGGCCAAAGACAACTTGGAAGGTCAGCAGGAAGGGTCTGTCACACCTGGAAGAGGTTGAACACAGACCAACACAGTGTGCCAGCACAGCCTTGTTACTGGCCAACCACGAGAAGGTTTTAGGAGTGCCTGAATCCATAAGGGCAGCAGCAGTGGTGAGGAGTCTTTAGCCCACAGACTCTAAGGTAATCAGACAGTTGGTCAGAAGGAAATTAATCTTTTTCCTAGCACCGAGGCAGGACTCTGTTGCTTTACCCATACTCAGATCTAGGTTGTGGTCCTGGGTGGCAATCTCAGGGCGAGGAGGAGCACTAACAAAGCAGAACTGATTGCCAAAGTGTAGTGGGGATCTTCCTCACAGTTCCATGGCAGAAAAGAATGCTTGTGATTGTTTACAGATCAGAGCACAAACTATGAGAGTAGTAACTATATATCCTTGGATCATACCACCTTGGAAGAACTGCAAACACGAGTCCCTAGAAGGATTTTGGAAAACAGCTGCACAAATACCCTGAAGCTTGGAACAGTGAACCCTCTACCATGGAAGGAGAGCCCTACTTTAACAAACAGTTAAAAGTCAAGTAATAGACTGAGAAATTGAGCAAACACTGGGGAAAAAAACCTCTGACTGTAGAAAGTTACTGTGGTGACAAGGAAGATCAAAACACATACAACAAAGTCAAAGCTCCTTCATGCAAAGCCTCTAACAAAAATATGCATTGGTCACAGGCTCTAGAAGAGCTAAAACAATTGAAAATAAGCAAGAGAAGTAGAGTAAAAGTTGGGAAAAAATGAGTGAGATGAAAGAAAATCATGAAAAATGAGTCAACAGCTTGAAAAATGACAGTCAAAAAATACTGAAGAGAATATTATCTTAAAAAGCAGACTAGGTCAAATGGTAAAAGAGGTCTAAAAAGTCAATGAGGAGAAGAATGCCTTAAAAAGCACAACTGGTCAAATGGAAAAGGAGCTCCAAAGTCTCACTGAATAAAATAATTCCTTAAATATTAGAATGGAGCAAGTATAAGCTAAGGACTTTATGAGAATTTGAGAAACAATGAAATAAAACCAAAAGAATGAAAAAGGAAGACAGTGTGAAATATTTTATTGGAAAAAGAAATTTATCTTTAAAATAGATCCAGTAAAGACAATTTAAAGGTTACCTGAAAGTCATGATTAAATTTTTTAAAAAAGCGCCTGGATATCATCTTTCAAGGAAATACTTTATCAAAGAAAACTGTCATGATATTCTAGAAAGATATTGAAATTGAAAGAATCTAGCAATCATTTCCTGAAAGGAATCCCCCCTCCCACCAAAAAAAGAGAACCCCAAATAAAAGCTGCCTGGAATATTATAAGCAAATTCCAGAGTTCCCAGGTCAAGGAGAAAATATTGTGAGGAGCCAGAAAGAAACAATTCAATTATAATGGAGCCACAGTGTATCAACAATGCAGTGTTCACAATGCCTACAAGAACTATAAATATATTGATATTGTTATTAATCACAAGATATAACAGGCCCTCCAAATGGGAGACAAAGCTAGGACATTTATTCAAATACCAGAAAACCTAGTCTCCAAACCAGAAAGTCAACACCATTACTGTAGCTACAGAGCTGGCACATGTATTTAATGCAGGAAACACCCACATTCTTAAGCCTTCACAACAGAACAGGCTACCTCAGACAAAGATCCTCCTCTCCTCATTCACAGCAACTGATCAGCATCCATGCAGCTTGCTCCCAGCACCTCCAGCCCCCCACAGTTCCCATTCCTGGAAGTCCTCAGCAGGAGTTCTTAGCAGAAGTCCTGGCTGGCTCAAAGAAAAGTTCACACCACCACTGCTGCTGCCACTTCTGGCCACTGTGCTGGCTCCAGCTTACCTCTGGTTTCCTCCTGCCCCACCCTTTCCTGCTATATCAGTAAGTTCAATGGGCATGGAAGATTTCCAAATCCTATAACCATTATACACAATCAGGATAGCACAAGATTTAGTGGTTTCTATATTAAAGGATCAGAGAACTTGTAATATCATATTTTGAAGGGCAAAAGAGCCAGGAATACAACCAAGAATCACCTACCCAGAAAAACTGAGTATAATTTTTTGGGGGAAAAGTGAACATTCAGTGAAATAGAGGACTTTCAAACATCCTTGAAGAAAAGACCAGAGCCAAATAGAAATTTTGATTTTCAAATACAAGACTCAAGAAAAGCATAAGAAGGTAAACAGGAAAGGGAAAGCATGAGGGACTTAACAAGGATAAACGGCTTTAAGGTCACAGTTACTATAGACATGGACATTTAAACATACCCCATGAGAATATAAGCCACAGGACCTATTATATTACTTGTTAAGACATTTAAATGAGGTGGTTGAGTTAGATAAACTCTGAGATGCTTGTCACTTCTAGATATGATTCTGATATCATTACTGGCAGCACGTAAATTTAAGCCATGGTCTTGTGATCTAAATTCAGTATGTTTTAAGTGAAATATTCTTTCCAGGAAAATTCTAATACCATCTAAAGAACAAAATGGTATGGCTGGCTTGTAGTTGGGCAGTTAAACAGTGGGGTTATTTATAAGTTGTTTCGTTTTCTACATCTATTTCACTATTTGTGACATGTGCTGATCCCTTTAACTGGCCAGAGTAAAGGATCTCAAAGCACAGACCAATAGCTTGGAGTTTTCTTCATTGCTCTTTCTTTTGAGGATGGGTAGTCTGTAGTCTCTATAGGATCCCCAGAGATTTTCCTCCCTTCAGCTGGATTCATAGCTGTGAGTTAATGGAAGAGCTACAGTATAGACTTCAACTCTCCATCGCTACATTCTAGATATAAAGAATTCTAGAAAACTGGAAATCATTCTCCATTAGTCACTGAAGTCTCACAATGAAGGGTTGTACCTTCCTGTTGTCTTCTGTGTTTATATGCTGTGATTGGTAACAAGACTCAATCCCCATCATCTTTTGCTGAGACCTAAAGTCTGCTGAATGAAACAGCAGTCAAGTGAGAGATTGATGATAGAGACTAATAGTGCAGATTGAGGCATTTTTTGGATATGAACAATATGATAATTTTTTCTTCTGAATATTTTTACAAGGGTTTTAATTTTGTATTTTTCCCCCCAGTTGGGCTAAGGGAAACTGGGGAGAGAGAAAACAGATTTATTTTAATTGAAGGAAAAAGGAGGAAGACACTAATAAGCATTTTATAGCACCTACTATGTGCCAGACACTGTGCTAAGCACTTAAAAAACAAATACCTCATTTTCTCCTCACAACAGCTCTGCAAGGTAAGTGCTATGATTACCCTCAATTTATAGTTGAGAAAACTGAAGCAGAAAGAACCTAAAACTTCCCCAGGGTCATATAGCTTCTAACTGCCTGAGGAGGGGTTTGTACTCCAGGGCCAGAGCTCTGTCCACTTGTAGAGGTGGACAGGTAAAATTGAAGAAAAACAACAAAACTTAAAAAATCAGGAAAGAATGGTGAAGATGACTATATGATATTATAATAGATTGTCCCCCAAAGTATAGCAAGATGGTAATTTGAATATTTCAACTGTAAAGAATGCCCTCAAACATTTACTGTATTATACAGGAGTTGGAATGGAATGGCCATCATTTGAGATATTACAATTCCTTCTAGGGAGAAATGAGTTGTGGGAATTCCTCCTCCCGTGGAGGAATTTTAATTCATAGTAACATAGATATGGTACTAGTATGGGCCTGAAAGGTCATCTAGCCCAACATTCTGATTTTGTAGACAAGGAAACTGAAGTGCGGGGAATTACAGTAATTTGTCTGAAGTTATTACACAGAAAGTAAGGATCAGAATCTGGATTTGAACCTAGGTCTCCTAACTCAATAGTCAGTGCTCTTTCAAACATAAGATAATGCATTATAGGTTTAGTGTTCTTTTCTAACTTATGAGCTACTTTTTAGTATCAATAAATCAACATGCATTTACTCAGCTCCTATGTACTAGGCATTGTAATAGGCCCTGGAGGTGGGTGGGAATAAAACAAAAACCAAAATACAATCTCTACTCTCAAAGAACTTATATTCAGTTGGGTGAAATAACAAATGTGAATATATGTACATGCAGATTAATGTACATGTAAATATATATGCATATATAATATATAAAAATAAATATAAAGAGACCAATATAAATAAATGAGTGAATCAATCAATAGTAGTTAAGTTCAAGGTATTTTGAAGAGAATGATCTAGTTCCACAGGCTCTTGACAAAGGATGATAATGTCTGAACCAGAATTATTAATAAGGAGTTCAATCAATGACCATTTATTCTTGTTTATCAGATTAGGGAGCAGAGTCCAAATCCCTACTTCTTGCAGTAATTATAACTCAGTTGTCATATTCTTTGGAAATAAAAACTTATATTAACAAAGTTAGCCTGTATGGGAAGGTGCATGGGGTGAAACTCAGTTGCCTCACTGCTTTGTCAGTGCCAGCTGAAGAGAGAATAATTGTGCTGCTGTTCTTTGGTGAAGATACCTCTGGAACAGAAGAGATGGAGAACCTGCAGCCTCAAGACCACATGTAGCCCTCTACATCTTGAGGTTCAGCCTTTTGACTGAGTTCAAGTTTTACAGAACAAAGACTTTTACTAAGGGGATTTGTTTTGTGAAGTTTGGATTCAGTCAAA
Organism: Pseudocheirus occidentalis; assembly: GCA_028646575.1. Lineage (NCBI taxonomy): Eukaryota > Metazoa > Chordata > Mammalia > Diprotodontia > Pseudocheiridae > Pseudocheirus > Pseudocheirus occidentalis. The sequence goes on from CM053595.1 coordinate 243,441,535, forward strand.
GAGCTGTGCTTGAGGACCATGAGGGCCACATCTGGTCTTGAGACCACAGGTTCCCCACCCCTGCCCTGGGGGTAAGCTAAGATCTATGTCATGCTAATGATAGGATTACTTTTCTTGGAGTTTGGCAGATGTCATTTAAGGGTCAAAGCCCCGTTTTTATACTGCTTGATACGCCACTAAAAACGACGATGCCCAAAACAGCAAAGAAACAAAAAGATGATGCCCTTGTGTCAGCCAAGAGAACTCCTTGAACTATAGCTTGATTCACCTGGGGGGAGGGAGGGGGATTACATCATTCAACCTAGAAAAATCTATCAGCATCCATAACAATAACAATATTTTGTTATTCATATTTATGAATATATATTCATACCTATGTAACTGTAGCTATAGTTAAATATCCATATTCACGTCTATGTTGATATCTAATAGATGTACCTAGCTATATAAATTGATATATAGATATCTATATAGATAGATATGTAAATAGGTATATTGATATCTATACAGACACTGTCTACCTGAAAGTTTGGTTGAAATAGGCAAACCGACTAGGTGATTATAAATTCATATTGTTTATTCCTTCAGAGCTAGCAGACACATGTTGCATGGAGCCAAAACATAAGTTCTGACTGTCTGATAAAAGAATGACAAAGTGTTTATATGTTTTAGGACAATCCCAGGATGTTTATATCCCTCAGATTTATGGTCTCTAATCTCCATGTGTTTAACTATACCATCAGAAAAGAAGCTTCTTAGCTGAATCAGTTGTAAATACAAATTGACAAGACAATTGTCAAAGTAGTCAGTTGGAAATTATGATCCTAGGATGTCTGAGTTTCTTCCCTATAGCATATGACTCTGTGATACCAAGATAAGAGAAGCCCCACCACTCTGGTTGCAGGCATCCTGACAGGAACAGGTCTCTGAAGTTGCTGACACAAAAAAGGGTGTTTTTAGGGTGAAGCTAAGCATGTATTGGTTCAGGCTTTGGCTCTTATTGGGGACTGAAATCATCTGAAATGATGGTCAATAGATATAGATAGAGTGCAGAAGAAGATGAAGATATAGATACACATAGGTATTACTTTCTCGGTAAAGCAATTGCTGACTTCTCCAAAACAAAGTCACTTTATTTATTTTACCCATTTCAATTTTTTAAGACTTTTGATTCACTGAAATAATTTCTGAATCAAGAATCAAAAGTCTTGGGTTCGCAATCTAGCACAGATACTATGTATAAGACCTTTGATAAATCACTTAATCTGCCTGGGCCTCAGTTTCCTCAGGCAGGACTGCAGAGGGGATCCTTTGCATTTTCAAGCTAAGTTCTGTAACAGGTCTCATGTTAACTAGGCAAAACATGATGCTCTTCTAGAAGGAAGGACAAATAGCAACCTCTATGAATAGAAAAGGAGCTGGTCATTAAAGACCAAAGTGGAACTGGCCAGTTGGGCAACACTCCCTCCCTCCCATTCCTCCTTCCTTCCTTCTTTCCTTCCTTCCTTCCTTCCTTCCTTCCTCCCTCCCTCCCTCCCTCCCTCACCCTAATCTGCTGGTGCCCTACCCAAAGGAAATGTAAATTTTTAATCTCTGAAACTATTTTTTTTCCTTTTCTCTTTAAGACCAAACTTCACCCAAAATCACTCAGGTTCTCATTGTTTGCCAAATAATTGGTCCCAGGCCAAGCCCTACTTGGTCACTGTTTGGACGTATATTGGCTCACAGTGATATAAACAGCAACTGTTTCTGTTTTGACCAGAAACTGTCAAGGTCTTCCTTCACAGATCAATTTTTTTTAAAGGGGCCATTATTTGCTTCATTTTTTTCTTGAATCTTAATCACTGAATGGGCTTTGTGTCAGTCAAACTAAGACTAAACTTATTTTGTGTAAGTCAAACTGTTTAGGTTCTTAGCTTGAAATGGCCAAAGATCCCCAGTGCATCCTGGGCCATGTTCACTTGTCCTGATCTTTATCTAGCCACTGGATCCAAATGACTTGGGAGGTGAAAATGAAGCTGGTAACTTTGCACAGCCCTCCCTCACTTAAATCCAATTCACTTGCATGCCATGGCATCACCATCCTGATGTCATCATCCTCTTTGAGAACAAAGGACAAGCTGCAGCAAACTCAGGAACAGATGACCTCTGATGTCCTATCTGTTTCTAAATGTTTGATTTCATTGGTTCTGTTCTTTATATTTTATTGTTCGCAGTTATTTCTCTACCTCTTTTTTCCTTCTCAATTTCTAATACTTTGAATCAGAGCTCTGTTTTTTAGCAATCTTTGTATTCCCAATGCTTTTCCCACAGTTGGCACTTATTAATATTTGCCAAACTGAATTGAATACTGTAGCCCAATGATTGTCCCTGCCTTGAACATTACAATTTCTCATATTGAAGTATGTGTTTGGAATTTATCCCTTTCATTCATTGATGCATTACTGCATCTATGACATTGGCATGTATTTCCTTTGAAACAAATAAGTGGACTAAGGGATATATTTGCAAAGCTTTTTTCCCTATGAGATCTAATTCCCTTTTAGAATGATTTCCTTCGAAGTAATTTAGACATAGCCTTAGATGAGAAAGTAATTTAGACATAGAAGATGTATGTATGAATGTATGTATATATGCATATGTGTGTATATATACACATGCATATAGAACTACCACATTTTTCCAAAATTAATGGGTTTTTTCTACACTGAATCATGTGACAAATCCAGAAGAGCAAATTGAAGAAATTATCAGTAACAGATGAAGCTGATGCCATGAAAATGAGGATGTGAACTGATAACAATCTAGCACCTATGTCAATCAAAGTTGAAATAATAAGCTATTTAGCGTATCTCCCATTTCAATGGTGAACTTGAACACTATTTGTACTCTCAAAGTAAAACCTTAGAAGCTTTTTCCAAACACTCAATTTAAAGCTGCCCTGTGTATTGAAGGCTTTTGCCCCATAGTTGTCAAAACAATTGGTTATCTCTTAAAACAATTATTTGCAGATGCATGCAGTTAAAAGCAACCCAGCTGGAACTAATGCAGCATTAAAACCACTGCATAAAATCATCTTGATAGCACTAATGTGTTGACTCAAACCTACAAAAGCAAAGGCATTTTTAATTTGGGTAGATAACTCTTTAAGGAAAGCCAAAGTAATAGACTTTGGGAGAAAGGGATACAGAATAACACAATGGAATTTTTTCCTTTTGAAGCATCCTGTAGCATCATATTTACACAATCTGGTCCGAGGGATGGAGAGGGAGATAGACTGCATGGATTGTATCATTTAGTTTTGAAAAACAGCAAAAATTTGGGGCAGATAGGTGACACCACTAGTGAATATAGCACTGGCTCTGGAGTCAGGAGGACCTGAGTTCAAATCCAGCCTCAGATACTTTATACTTACTAGCTATATGACCTTGGGCAAATCACTTAATCTCAATTGCCCTCCCTCCTCACCTCCAAAAAATAGCAAAATATAGTGTCTCATCAATACCTATTTACATCATAAATTGAACTTCCCTGATGACAAAGGAAAACAAACAAAAACATCTGATACAGAATCTGTTTGATGCTGTACTGTGAGTGGAGTATACTCTCTGCACCCTCTGTGAAGACTCCTCAGAATGAGGAGAAGGGAGGGGGACTATCTCAAAACCAGAGACAGATTTTTGTAAGACTGGACAAACCCGAGGCTTGGGTTTCCTGTGAAATTACACAACTTAGAACCCTTTCCCCCCTCCCTTGCTGTAAATCAGCCTTAAGCTCTTCAGGAATTTTAGGAATCTCTTAGAGCTCTTCCCCCTTCTTCACTTTGGCATTCACCAGATAAGGGTAAGTACATTTGGATTGGCTATCCTCTATTTCCTTGTTCCTTATCATTGGAGGAGATTTCTCATCCAGACTATAATCCCACCTCCCAGCCTCTGAGAGTGGTTGTCTTCTTTGTTCCTTATCATTAGAGGAGATTTCACGTTCATATTGTAAGCCTGCCTCCCAGCCAGTGGGAGAAGGAATGATGGTGGGAGGGGCCTTGACTTCCTTAGGATCTAAATGATTGTTCCATCATCTGTAACACACCTCATTCTACTGGTTGATACTGGTGGAAGGGACACCCTCTTCTCTTGAGCACTGAATAAAACTTCATGTTCTTTCTTCAAGATATGTCTGACTTTTAATTTGTTTGATAGGGGATTTTGGGGATCCCCATACCCCCACACGACTGTATATAGATCATTCTCTCTTAGTAGTCCATTTCCTCTTTATTGTGAAGGAAAGAGAGTAGCTATTATTCATGTAGTGCTGTAAGACTGGTAAAGTGATACACACACACACACACACACACACACACACACACACTTTGTGAGGTGTTATTTTTAGTCCCATCCTACAACTAAAGAAATTGAGCCTTCAAGATGCTGAAAGACTTACCTAGGGTCATACAGCTAGTATGTATCTGAGGCATGATTCAAAATCAAGTCTTCCTTATTCCAAGTCCAGCATTTAATCTACTACAATTCTTTATTCTTTCTCAAAGACCATCATTTTTTTTTCATCTGTCCTTTTACCCCTTTCATTAGAGGTCAGCTTCCTTTTGGTAATACTTTCAATTTTCATTGTTATAGTCATTGTGTATCTGAGGTTCACAAACTTATTTGGCCTACCACTCCCTTTTCAAAACAATTTCTCAGTGCACCCAGCCCAAAGTCTACTTCCTTTAATTCAATGGGTTTTTAAAATTTGCATCACTTTCAAAATATATGTGTGTGTATGTATACAATGTCCAATGACTAATAAGCCACAGGTTGAGGACTTACTCCTATTCCTCATGGATCTAAAATCAGTTCTTCTTATATCACTGCAGGGTTCCTTCACACACACACACACACACACACACACACACACACCATTTTTTTTTTAACATAAATTACAACAGAGAATTAAGGAGCTTCTTATCACTAGACACATTTAAACAGAACCTACAGGATCACCTCACAGGGTCATTAGAGAAGTTTCCTATGTGGGATACAGTGTTGCAGAAAGTGACCTCTCAAGTTCAGCTCTATAATTCTGGGACCTGAAAGTTTTTTTCTGTACATTATATAGTAGTAATTTTAATAGGATAAGTCATTTTAACTCAAAACCATGCTTTTTGCAAACTGAATTTTAGATGGGAAGATGACAGATTATTAATAAAACAACGAAAATAGTTTTTCTTATTTGTATGTTATTTGCGGGATTCACCAAAATCCTGGTGACTCTTTTGATAGATCCAAGACTTCATAGAACAACACCTTGAGAAGAGTTTATTCCTCTGACACAGACTGGATTTGCTGGAAAATTTCTCATCCTGGTTTCCTTGTGAACTCTGAAAAAATCTCATCCAGCAGAAAGTTCATGGGATTGAAGATCAAAAATAGTGAGAAGCTAAAGTGAAAGGAAAGTAATCTTATTACACTAAGAAAGACTGCTTGCTAGGTTAGTTTCATCTTGCTAAGATACAAATTTTGCTTATATATATATTCTTATTCATAATCTTATTATGGTTATGCTTTGCCTATGTCATCAGAGACAGCTGGTGGTATTGGGGATAGAGTGTTGGGCTTTGTAACATCATGCATGAGCAGTTTCCCAAAAGAATGCTACTATGACCAGCTTTTAAGGTTCTGATTACACAGTATAGTGAACACTCCATTTATTCCATTACAAATCAAGGCAAACATTCACAACAAATCACAATATAATATTCACAACATTACATCTTATCACAGAAAATCACAATATAGTGTTCACAACAGCTTAACATTTAAAATGGCCACATAGTTTTCACCAAAGTGGCCACAGTATTAAGAACAAAGAACAAAACAATAATCATCTGGTTTGCCTAAGAAGGTTTGCCTTCTCACTCAGTCATTCAGTCATCTCACAATACAATAATCAGTCTTCCACTCGGGGCAATCATAGATTAAATTAATCAGTCATTTATCTAGCAATCAGTCACTAAATACAATTATTAGAAAATTACACAAACCCTCCACCCCTTCATGTCTAGTAAACTTCAATTTCATCACCCATCCAAGGGGAGGCCTTTTCTTCACCTTGACTCAGCGTGGTCTCTCAGATTCCCTGGATCCCTTTGCATGGTCCCAGCTCCTACCTAAATCCACAAACCAGTCACCTGGATTCAGAGGCAGACAGCTACCAAGTTCTCGTCCAGTCCTCCAGACAGTTATAGGTACACACTGAAGTTCACAAGGTCCGGAACGTCTCAAAACCTTCACCACTTCTATTGCTGGGAATCCAAAGATCAATCAAACCACAAGCAAATTCTTATCCTGGTCACACTTCTTCAGTCCTCCAGCAGTTCAGCTGGCCCTAGGACCCAGAAGACATCTCAGCCTTCCAGGTGGCCTTCTTGGCTGCAACTTCAGCATTCACCAGATTCTGGTCTCATAGAAAACACCACCTCAGTTCTCAGTACAGAAAGTAGCAGCCCAGCTCCCAGATGCTGGGACAATTCTGCTCGTTCTACCGTGAGCCACCAGGAGGAAAATTCTTGATTCTGTCTGTCTCTAGAACTCTTCTTACACACACACACACACACACACACACACACACACACACACACACACACACAAACACACAGGCTTCCTGTCTAAGCCAACCCCTTCCTGTTATGTCAGCAACAGGAGACAGAGTTCACACCTTCTCTTTCTTCACAGAAGTACTTAGCCAAAAGGGTTAAGTACCTGCTAAATTGATTGCCTATAGGCTTGGAATCAGGAAGATCTGAATTCAAATTCAGTCAGATACTTGTTAGCTATGTGACTCTGGACAAGATATTTAACCTCTGTTTATTTCTGTTTCCTCAATTATAAAATGGGGTAAATTGTAGCACTTAATTCCCAAGGCTGTTGTGAAGGTCAAATAAAAAAATATTTTCAAAAGAACCTAGTTTGGTACACCACACATAATGCTTGTCTCCTTTCCTTTTATCTTGTTTTCATATTTTCTGAGAGCACCCTACCAATAAGCATTACTCAGTGATGTTTGATTAAACCAGTAGAATATAATCTCCATAGGAAAGATCATTGGAAAATTTTCTGGTTGTGTGTTGGGTACCACATTTGTGGAGGTATATGGAGTTAAAGAATACTTCAGGTATTCAGCTTCAAAGGGCTAAGTAGAGATAGTTATGTCAGGTTTTGTCATTCAATCTGCAGCAGAAGTGTGATAGTGGTGGTGGCAATTCAGACAACTCATTTTGTTAACAAGATGGTCTTTTCCTCTACAATTCTTGTGTTTTTCCCCCTTTATACTTTACTGTTGAGGAAATTGAGAATGAGTTCAGGTAATTGACTTGCATAGATGATAACTAGTTAATGATAGGGTTTGGATTTAGGGTGCCTGACTTCTTTCAATGTGCTGTCTCTTAAGCATCAGGTCGAGGGCAAGCAGAAATCAGTGAACACACATGAATATAGACACACACACACACACACACACACACACACCTACACCTATCAGATGGGTGAGAGGTCCAAAGGGTCTCTGCAAGTTAAAACCCAACTTTATATAAGAACTTCTAACCTGAAGATTCCAGAGAGATTTTGCTCAAAGTCAGTAGATAAATTGGGCAGGTAGATGACATAGTGGATAGAGCACTGGACCTGGAATCAAGTAGACTTATCTTCATCAGTAGAAATCTGGCTTCAGACACTAACTGTGTGACCCTCGGCCAGTCATTTAAGCTTGTTTGCCTGTTTCTTCATCTGTTAAATGAGCTGGAGAAGAAGGTGGCACATCACTCCAGGATCTTTGCCAGGAAAACCCCAAATGAGATCTTTAAGATTTGGACAGGACTGAAACAACTGAAGAGCAATAATAAAGAATCAACAAATGAATGAATGACTAGATGAATGAATGAATAAGTGAAGTGTGTAGTAAGAAGGCACAAACTCCTCATAAGTTATTCTTTGGAGAGAACGTCATATTAGAAAGCCATGAAATTGCTTTAAAAACAGAATAAAAACATTAAAAGTGGGGAAAAAAACCTTTTCCAGAAGAAATGAAATGATGTTCTTATTTAGGACAGAACTGCAGTATTCTGGAAATTAATTTCTGCAGCAGTTTCCCTATATGAGTCTTTTCCATTAAGAAGCCCATGTGGATTCATGTATAATCTTTTGCACAAATAATTTAGAAATATGTAAATATAGTCCTTTTAAAAGAAATTTCTTTTTTATTAGGCAATCTGCATTAAATGAGCACTTTTACTTTCCTGGTTCTGAATGCTCAAATATGTAAATGGAGAATTATGCTCTTTTCTTAGAGATTTTTCATGTAAAAGAATATTATTGAACTATTTTTTTAAAGAATGTTATTGCTTCATAAACAATTACTCTGGTACTTTATGAAAATACATTTGCTCAGCTGGGTATTGAGACTGGTATGTATAAACAATTTTGCAAAGTGTCAGCACTAATGGGAAGGATGAGGCAGACGTCAAGTAAATGTTAGAGGTGGAAGATCAGGCCTGGGGCAGGGGGGAAGAGAGAAGAGTCTGGCACTTGGTATCTTGTCTTTGAAAATAGTAAAAAGAAAAAATCAGATGCTTTCTACTAATGGTAATGCTAGAGGAAGAAGGCAGTTGGGCCCTGAGGGGGAGAGGATGGAAGAGTAGTATTGCTGAGATGTACATCCAAAGGTGGCTCAGAACTCTCAGATAAGATAGACAATAGTTGCTAAAGAATAAAAGAGTTCAGAGGCCACAGAGAAGAAGACTGTCTGAGAGATGAAAGGCAGGGTATGAAACAAGAATAGGAGTAGGCTAAGCTTTGGAGGGGCTGGGAATATATAGTATGGCCAACAGGGACTAGCTTGGTCCATAGCTCACAAAGAAAACCAATACTGTCTCAGCCTAGAAATCTATAGATGGTAAAGGACACAAAGCGCCTTAGCAGCAAAACTCTTAGAGAGGGATTTTGAAAATAACTATTGGGGAAGAGACCTCTCTTCCTAACAGAATTATGATGAAGAGTTGAGAAAGAATCCTTCACAGGTTATCATCATCTGAAAAAAATTATGGCAAATTGTTGTCTTGTGAATAATAAAAATTCCAAACATGTGATTCAGTTCAGAAGAAGAATAAGCATGGAAATGGATATCCCATGTCCATGCTGCTACTATGCTTTTCCCTTCCATCTGAAATCTTCCCACTTTTTCCTGCCTGTTCAAATCTTAATCATCCAACCCGGCTCAGCTCCAGTTCCAGGTCTTCCCTGACTATACTCCCTTGTGAGCTTGCCCCTCCTCAGATTCCTATTACACTTGTTCTATGCCATTTCAATTTGCTTGTGATCATCTGCTCTCAGTTATTGTCCACCAATTTTTTTTTACCTCTATTTGTATCATCACTCCAATTACTTAGGTTCCTTGTACTCAATGTCATATTTCTCCCCTGACTCAAGATTTCCCCAACTCCCATCTATACTTCACTCAGACAGCAAATAAATCTCCCTAAAGCACAGAGTTGACCATGACACACAAGCCCCACCTATTCAATAAACTCTAGTGGCTCCCTATAACACCTAAGATCCACCATCCTCTGACTTTGAAAGCCTTTTATAACCTAGCCTCATCTTACTTTTCCAGTCTTCTTATAACTTGATTCCTTCCTTCTGCATATTGTGTGTTTCAGTGGCACTTCTCCTTGGTGATCCTTATGTGTGATGTTGCATCTTCCAACTCTGGCTGTCCCTGATGTCTATAAATTTTTACTTCCTTATTCTTCTTCTGGCTTTTCTAACTCCTAATTCCAGCTAGAATCTTGACTTCTTTAAGAATATTTTCTTGATCCTGCTTAATGTTAGTGCCTTCTTTCTCAGTTTCTCCCCCTCAATTTGTCCTGTACATATTTGTTTGCATGGTATCTCCCTCAAGTGTGTAGCACCTTGAGAATAGGCACCGTTCTTTGCCTTTCTTTGTATTTCTTAAGCTAATCACAGGACCTGGCACATAGTAGGTAACTAATAAATACTTGGTAACTTGACTCTTGTCATAACTCAAAATGTGTATCATGATGGCAGGAATAAAATAGGTCCGCAATAAATACTCTTGTTTGATTGACTGCCTTTACCACCCTACTTCCAGGCTGTGGTGTGAGAAATAGTAATATATTCATAAAAAGAGAACAGCTTAATTGCTTCCATTCAGAAATGCAGAATTGTTCATAAATGATGAGTACTCTTACATTCTAAGCTATAGAAGAGACAGAATGTCTGTGATTATTTTGATGTACATTCACAAAATCAGTACATTTTAAATATTCAGTATATTTATTTTTCTCTGAAACTTTTTGCAGAGCAAAATCCAATCATGCATTTGTCTGGTAGTTTTTTTTCTTATCCCTGCTTCCCAAGTACCCACTACAGCATGTACCATAATTGTAATTATTTTTTAATGATTTCTACAAGTTTTTGTGTTTTTTTTTTTAAATACAGATCTGCGCATTACCATGAAGCATCCCATTATTTATGGCTGCAACATTTGTTTTTGCCACTTTTTTTCTGAGACTAATTAAGCACATTTTTCTTAATAGAAAATTAAAAAGCTACAACTCATGGTGGGTGAGCTTTCCTTTCAGTCTTGCCTCATCATATCCAAAGGGCCCTAGATTTTGCTGGCAACTAGGGAATGCCTTCTCTGTAGTATTTTCCTTTCTTACCTCTAGCCCCTAATTCACTGAAGCTTGTTTGCTGAGAAAATGAAAAATTCCTTCCAGTCAAATGAATTGGAATCTGGACTTCCTAATGCCCATTTGAGTAGTCTTCAGTGATCTCTTATTTGCTTCTGACTTTCTCAGAGCTGACAGGTATGTAACTTATTCCCCAAACTCATAAAACTTCAACTTCTCAAACCCCCGCTCAAAATAAACAGTTTTAGAGGACCTTATCATTTGAGGCCAAGATGAACTTACAGTTCCTCAGATACACTGTCCCTCCAGCTATTAATTTCTTCTCAGAAAGGTTTTCTGGAGGATTGAAATCATCTGCCATTAACTCTGATGCTTTGCCTATGACCTCTTATTTTTTTCTCAGTTAACCTCATATATTGAACAATATCCTTTGCTCTAGGCTTCTTCTAATTTCCCAGGCTGATACACATTTTATTAAAACTTGGGATTTGAGCACTCTTTTTGGACTGTAATTATCCCTGTAATAATTCCCACATTCCCAATGTAGACCACTTTTTTTTAACCTTTGTTGAAGTATGAGAGAGAATGATTTTGATTTTTTAATACCTATGTTTGTATATTCCTAACGGTTGCTTTAACATCAAGATATATAGTAATACCATAGTCCAATTTCCAGCAGCCTTATCTTTTCTGATGACCAACCTTGAATTCAGAAAGTCACAACTCAGTGACTCCTAAGGGTCTCACAGTAGTGCTGCCCAGTGTAATAACTGACATTTCAAATAGTGACCTTGAGTCATTCTGACAAGGTAAAATTATGTTCAGTAAAAAGTTTGTAAACTGACAAGTGTCTGAATTATGTTAAAGTTTTCAGCCAACTTTTAAAAATGTTAGCAACTAATAGACGTGTTAGCATCCCATATGATCAATTTAGCAGCTGCTCTGCAGCATGCCTAGTGACTGTGACCACAAATTGAAGACAGTCAGATAAAGGCAGGAGAATGGGTTAGGAAATACCTCAGGGTTAAAGGGGTAACAGTAAGGTGGCTAATGTCTTTAACAGCTGCAGAAGAGGAAGCAAAACTAAAATAAAAAGAGGCAGAATTTCAGACACAGAGAAATAAATTGTCTTAGCTTCATTTGATCAAAGACAACTTCAAGCAGAAACCCCAGACACTATCTGGGAAGGATAATGCTCTGACAAGTGTCTGAAGTTAGATTGAGCACATTCATCGCTCTTTAACAAGTAGAGAGTTCCAGAAAAAGAACAGAACCAAAGACTCAACCTAGATAGAGAGATATGTGCCTGGAATCATATAAGTTCAATGATAACTAGAATTTATATAGTAATTTAACATTTGCAAAGTCCTGAAAATATATTGCATTAGTTTATTTGGACTTTAATAATAATTCTGGGAAGCACAGGTATTGCAGGTGTTACCATGACATTTTACTTTTTATACTTATGAGGAAATTGAGAATTGAAAAGATTGTTAGTTCCCAGTGACTGAAAAGTTCGTTTTATCAGTGGGATTTGAGGACATATCTTCTTGACTCCAATTCCAGCCCACCACATACTGTTAGTTTTTATCTTTCCATTTTCTTTAGGCTTCTAAGAAATTAGAGCTTCTATATGCTCAGTTCTTTTTATTAGATTGAAATCAGTATAAAATGATGACTGAGAGTAGAAGGACATATATATTTATTGATGTATACACATACACATGTATGTGCACACACACATATATATTTCCACAATTATATGCAAAATAACTTTTAACGTTTTTAAAATTTGAGTTACACATTCTGTTTCTCCTTTCTGATACCCTTCACTGATAAAGCAAGCATTTTAATGTAGGTTTTGATATAAGTTGTAGTCATGCAAAACACTTCCATGTTAGTCATGCTGTGAAAGAAAAAAAAGCCAGACACCCCCCCTCCACTGAAAAAACAAACAAGAAAAATAAATACAATGTTGTTCTTAATGTGTACACTATTATCCTGGATCTGCTCGTTTTACTTTGCATCAATCCATGTTAAGTCTTTCTAGATTTTTCTGAGAACCTTCTGCTTGTCATTTATTATAGCCCATTATAATTATTAACCACAACATGTTTATTCATCTTCCCATTTATGGTCTTCAAATTAAAATTCCATGACAGAAAGAACCACTATAAATATTTTTGCACATATAGGTTCTTTTCCTTTTTTTTGTTTTTGTTCTTTTTAGAATGCAAACCTAGCAGGATATTGTTGGATCAAAGGGTGTGTGTGTTTTATAGTCCTAAGGGGATATTTCCAAATTGTTCTTTAGCATGGTTAAACTTGTTTGCATCTGTACTAACAATGCATTAGTGTTTAAATTTTGGTACATCCCCTCCAATATTTGTCATTTTCCTTTTCTGTTACATCAACCAAATTGATATGGGTGGGGTGATATATCAGAATTGTATTAATTTTCATTTCTCTAATGTAATGTAGAACATTTTCCCCATAACTAGAGAGAGCTTTGGTTCTTCATCTGAAATCTGTCTGGTCATATCTTTCACCATTTATCAATTGGGGAGTGAGTCTTATGTTTGTAAATAAGAGGTTTTTTTAGGTTTTTGTCAGAAACACTGATTTTAAAATTTTTTCACAGCTGTGACTCTTGTGTCTTTGCCTCCATTCTCTCTCTTTCTCTCTCTCTCTCTCTCTCTCTCTCTCTCTCTCTCTCTCTCTCTCTCTCTGTCTCTCTCTCTCTCTCTCATCTCTCTCTCTCTCTCTCCCTCTCTCTCTCTCTCCCTCCCTCCCTCAGCTTGGCCTGCATTAGCACAGACTGCAGTGGTTTGCATTCAAATCTTATCTACATGTGATAGATTTTTTTGTCAACCTGCTAAGTTGCTTCAGGCTGGAAGATTGCTTTACTCCACTCCATTGTGTGTTTTCCCACTCCAGAATTCATTTCTAAACATTATTTACTGAGCTTTTATTATTATTAGTAATAGTAGTAGGAGTAGTTATCAACATTTACTTTTAAAGACTTGGGGTTCCTTTTTTGAGGTGGAAGGCAAGGCATTTTGGGTTAAATGACTTACCAAAGGTCACACAGCTAGTAAGTGTCAAGTGTCTTGGGGGCAGAGTCAATATGGTCCTCCACAGCTCCCACCATAACCACCTCAGATACCTATAAATATTACTCTAAACAAATTATAGAGATCCAGAACCCACACAATTACAGAAAAACATATCTCCTGCTGAAGGCAACCTGGCAGGCAGGACTGGAAGAGCTCATCACAGCACTTTGGGAGCTGAAACCAGCATAGCCTGAAACCACAGCTTGGCTCAGGGACAGCCAGCAGAAGCTCCAGCTGGAGCTCAGTAGAGAGTGGATCACCAGCAGCTGTGGCTGTTTCCAGAATTAACAATCCATAAGAAACAAGGAAAAAGTGAAAGGTCAGTGGAGCTCAGATAAATCTGAGGGAGAAAAGCAGTCTGGCCAACTGACCCCAGGGCAAGAAAGCAGCAGAAGGAGCAGCTCTGCAACTGCCTCCTCGTGGCTGTTTCAGAGCTCGCAACCTGCAGATTGCAAGGGAGCCAAGCAATCCTGTAGAGGCTAAGTGCTTGTGCCTTAACCAACCTGGATCAGGATCGTGGTCTTGACTGGTGGTCCGGAGGTGGGTGACCAGTGAGCCAAAGCTGGTGAGGGCTGTAGAGATGGCCTCATAATAGCTCTGGCAACTGTTAAAACCCCAGTGATTTAGGACAAAGCTCTCCCCTCTGAAAGCAGTGTTCTACTGTGCCTCAAAAATCAAATTAATTGACTGCAACATGAGCAGGCAAAGGAAGCAAATCAAGCTCAGCAATCCCAATTTAGATTCCTTTTTGGAGACAAAAAGGATCAAAGCACGGAAAGGGAGGAAGACAACATAGTCAGAACTCCTGCACCAAAAGCTTCCAAGAAAAACATAAACTTCCTACAGGCCACAGAGGAGCTTAAGAAGGATTTTGAAAACCAAATAAGGAGAAGTGGAGGAAAAATTGGGAAGAGAAATGAGAATGATGCAAGAAAATCATGAAAAGAGATTCAACAACCTAACTGGAGAAAATAACACCTTAAAAATAGATTAACTCAAATCTTAAAGGAAGCCCCAAAAGCTAATGAGGAGAAGAATGCCTTAAAAAGTTGAATTTGTCAGATGGAAAAAGAATCTCAAAAGCTCACTTAGGAGAATAATTCCTTCAGAGTAAGAGTGGAACAAATGGAAGCAAATGACTTTATGAGAAATCAAGATACTATTAAACAGATCCAAATAAATGAAAAAAATAG
>CM053595.1:243457048-243488525 GCA_028646575.1 Pseudocheirus occidentalis
CTGACTAAATGAATGTACTGTCTAGGGGTTGAGTAGTACCTGGATTGAATTGAGAACTTGCTAAATGAATGAGTTATACTGTATTTTGACTTTCTTTGTTCTGTGAATGTTTGCTGAATATATGGGGTTTGCTATGCTGGTAATCTGAACTTTGAAAGTTGCCTTTGCTTGGCATTACATAGGGGTACAAAAAGAGGCAGAAAATAATTCCTATATACATATACAAAACTGGCTGTATACAGGACAAATAGGTAATAATTTAAAGAGAGAAAGTACTGTAATTAAGAGAGTTTAGGAAAGGCTTAACATAGAAGATGGGGTTTTAGTTGAGATTTAAAGCAATCCAGGAATATAAGTAGCCAGAGTGGAGAAGAACATTCTAAGCATGAGGAACAGTCAGAGAAAAATTTCAGAGCTAAGTTGGAGTGTCTTATTCATGGTGTAGCAAGGAGACCAGGGCCACTGGATCAAAGATTATGTGTTTTAGAGTAAGGTAAAAGAAGACTAGAAAGGTAAGAGTAAGAGAGTGCTAGGTTATGGTGGTTTTTGAATACTAGCCAATTGTGTTTTTGCTTTTGGAGTTAGTAAGAAGGCACTGGCATTTATTGAGTAGGGAAGTGATCTGATCAGATCTGAATTTTAGACATTGTTCAATATGCTATTTACTAGCTAATATGTGCCAATTCAAATAGTACCTCAGTTTGCTTATCCATGGGATGAGGTGTAGGCTCTGAGAGCCCCCTTGAGTTCCTTGAATCTTTGAGGTACAAGCTCCGGAAAAGTAAATCTTCCCAGGGAAGGCATTTACCTGAGGTCATGGGCCTTAAATTGTGCCTCTGCCCAAGTCTTTAGCACTCCTTTGTTTCAATAGTTTCCCACCCTTACTGTTCTGTTCCCACCCTTGAACAGGCCTGGACCACCTTTCCCTATGGTCTCCAGGTAGCCTCCAGCACCTTCCCACCCTTAATCACTCATTACTGAAATCTGACCTCATCTTGGCTCCTGAAGACCCTCCCTACTGGAGTCTGACTTCATCTGACTCCTTCTGAAGACCCTCCCCAAACTTCTCCTCTAGACCACCCCTAGATTCCTCCCACAACCTTTCTGTATATAGAACTCCATCTCCTTTCCATGTGGTGTGAGAGTGCCACAAAATGCCCTAGCACAGACTTGCTCTGTGAGAGAGCCATGGAATAGCTTAGTATAGACTGGCTCCTTAAGAGTCTACCCCATATATGGTGAACTTTTAATGAACTTCCAATAAACTATACTTTTCTTTGGCTGAGAAGACCTGAGTTGAATTCTTTCAGCCAGAGCCGGCATGTTGGTATTTTGGGGTCTCAGGCAACCCTAACCCTCTTTGGGTAACCTCTTCACATGGGCTTTGGTTGTTATGGCATAGATTATATCAATATATACTCTCTTTATATAGAGTATATCACAGTATTCTAACTTTACTCATGGGTTACTGTTTAATAAAAATGATGGGAAATCTAAATTTCAGACATTTTTCTGTGCCCAACTAGCACATAGTAAGTGCTGGATACTTATATAGTTTATCAATTTATATAAAGATAAGGGTTAAACACACCTTTCCTGGCTGTTTCTTTCAGTTAAGGTAACAGATTTTTTTTTGTAGTTTTCTGCTAATATTTCATTATATCATTTTATAGTGATACCCAAATAAATGCTGATCATATAAAGATCTGTACTTTTTGTGTTAGCAAAAGCAATTACTGTGAAAAGATGAAATCATTATTATGAAACGATTACATGCTATAGTTCATTTTCTGTATGAACTATAATTCCCCAGTGTAAAAAGAAATGCCTTCTAGAATCTTTTAAACACTTCACCTCAGACAAAGTTCATTTTTCTCATACTTGAACATTGCCAGTCTCTTCTTGTTGTTCTATTCCTCATCTTCCCCAAAGCAATATTTAGAAAAGTGGAAATGGAAGAGAAAGGTGCTTTTGACCATGCCCTCACAAATTGCCTGCCCTCATTTCCAAGATGTAAATCTTTTCTTTCACAAAGTGATAGCAATTTAGCCAAGAGCAGAGTCACAGCTGTTAAGAAGCTCAATGTTTTAAATGTCAAAAGCACCCTTTGAGACTCATTTAGAGAGGGAACCCTCAGATTTCACTTTGCAATGTATATCATTGTTTACATTTCAACTGGAATATTTTCTCCAAGGGAGCAACTGGAATATAATGGCAAGTCATTCTAGACTGGTGATTGCTCAAACAGGAAAAGATGCCAGGAGAATTGTTTTGCTTTAATCCCATACCTAGTGTATGGCTTAGAGGACAGCTACAAAATTTAAGTCAAGGGTGATAGGAAAGGAGGCTGAGGATAAGGAAATCAATTTATGGGCCCTTTGGATACTTTGATTTCTGGTATACTGGGAAAAATAAATAGGTATATTGAAACTTGTGAGTGATTAAGCTGCAAGTCATGGGTAAATAGTGAAATTAGAACAGTAATAATATTAGTTAACATGAATATTTATGCAGTTTTTTTTTACTACTTACAAAACATATTCCTCATAACAGCATTTGAGATGACAATGTGATTGTTATTATCCACTTGTATTTGAGAATAATCAAGTTCAACAAGATCAACAACAACAGACATCAACAAGCTAATGAGAATGCCAAGTGAGAAGAGGGAAAAAGAAGAGCAGATAGTTCAGGAGAGTGCTTAGGACACCCAATAAGAGGGTGTTCTTTTCCCAGTCCAGCTCTGTTGATCAGGAAGCCTTTCTTTGCTGTTTTTGAAGACACATCAGAGGTACTAGTCTTTCCTGAAGGAGAAATTTCTAATAAGAAATTCCAAGAGTAGAATAGAAGTCTGTACACAACATATTTGTAGATCTGACCAAGGCTTTTGATAGTGTCAGTGATGAGGGCTTATGGGAAATTATGTCAAAACTTGGTTGGCCAGAGAAGTTCATCAGAATTGTATGTCAATTTCATGATGATAAACCCCCATTCCTGATGTAACAATATAATGGTAAAGTAATTTGAATTTGAAGACCCTTTTTTGTATTGATTAACCCCACAATTAATATTTGTATTTCTACATTGTTGCTGCTGAACATTGCTGAGGAAAGTTACTAAACTGAATTGATGTAAGCTATGAAAAACTCTTCATAACTTCTCTGGGACATCATTTTTCTTCAACAAAACTGTTCTGTTCTGCTTTTATTGATTCCCATCTCATTCCCTATTATTTCATAACTTTTTTCTCTTATTCATACCTCCAATTGTATTATATTATATGTATATATTATATATTATATCATATATAATTATTTATTATATTATTATATTATAGATATAATATTCTATTATATATATATTCATACAATGGAAAGCCTACCCTACTTTTTCCATTGAAGTACAGAAGCCAATAAATGTGAATTTTCTCAAATTTCAGAACCACACATGCTTACTTCTTCCATCTGTCTGGCTACAGAACTACAGTTAACTTGGATTTCAGAAAAACTTTATAAATAAACTATCTAATACTATTCTAGTGGAGGAGAAAAAGTGCTTAGAGAAACAGAAATGTTTAGAGACAGCAACAAAGAGAAAGGAAGTGAGACATGGATTCAACAATAATTCAATCAGCTGGATTCATTCAGAAAGCCTTGATTAAGGGTTCAATGAAAAAATGCAGGCAGTCTCCAGTGTTTGCCATTGAGCGTTTACCCCTGTGTTATGTAACAATCTACTAACAAGCTAAAGGCAAAGATTTGATGTCAAATTTTATATATTTGCAAATGATACAGAGTTGAAAAGGAAACTTGGCATGTTGGATGGGAGAATCCGAATTAAAATGGTCTTCCTAGTGTATATTTGATCTAAATCTAATGAGAATAAATTTAGTTGGGATGAATGTAAAACCTTACACCTGCATACATAAAATAAACTTCACAGGTAATATACAAGATAGGAGTGGGTATCTTAGGAGGACACCTAGGTGGCTTTGTGGATAGAGTGCCAGGCCTGGAGTCAAGAAAACCTGAGTTCAAGTCTTGCTTCAGATACTTACTAGCTATATATTCCTGGGCTATTCACTTGCCCCATTTGCCTCAGTTCCTCATCCACAAAAATGATCTGGCAAAGGAAATGGCATATAATTCCAGTATATTTCTCAAGAAAACTGAAATGGTGTCATGAAGAGTCAGACACAACTGTAACTGAACAACAAGCTGATGCCCAAACAGGTTGGGTCAAATCAACAAGTTTTTATTGTTTACAATGTGCCAAGAATTATGCAAAAATGATTTTAACACAAATATAAACAAAAAGAAAAGTAGGACAGTTGAGCCAACGTGGTGATATAAAAGCAGGGACTTGCCTCAGCTCTCCAAATGTCTACTCCAAATAATGTCAACGTTATACTTCAAAATGAATTCTAGAGTGGCAGAACCAACAGAAAGACAGAGAAAAGCAACTCCCCAGCAAAAAATTACATAGAAAGTTTGTATACAAGGTCTGCTGTACCTGAGTAAGAGTGGAGTGCAGTCCAACACAGGCTATATATGTTCTGGGTTGCAATCCCAAAGCAAGGAAGAGCACTGGCCTTCTACAACTTGAAGCAGCAGGAATGAGTGCAGTGGTCAAAGACATGGGGCTGAAAAGAATGCTTTTAGTCACTCTCAGTTTAGAGTACAAAGAGGAAAGCAGAGACCTCAACTCCCCTTAGATCAAATCACCTTGAAAGAACTAAAAATCTGAAGACCTCCAAAACTAGCTCAGAGAAGCAGCAGGAAATGCTGGCAGTGCTCCATTTACCTTGGGAGCAGAGCCCCAGTTTAGCCTGGAGTTAAAAATAAAGGAATAGGCTGAAAAAGAGCAAACAACAGATAAAGAACTTGATGGTAGAAAGTTACTTAGTGAACAGAGATGATCAAAACACAAATTTAGAAGAAGAAAAATAAGTACAAGCAACTACATACAAAGCCTCAAAGAAAAATGTGAATTTGTCTTGGTCCAAAAATGATTAGAAGAGCTCACAAAGGATTTTAAAAATTAAGAGACATAGAAGAAAACTTGAGAAAAATAATAAGAGATATGGAACAAAAGAATGAAAAAAAGTAAATAACTTGGTATAAGAGAGAAAAATACTAATGGAAACATCACCTTAAAAACAGAATAGGACAAATGGTAAAAGAGACACAACCCTTATAAAGCAGAATTGGTGAAATGGAAAAAGGATGTACAAAAATTCACTGAAGGAAAAAAATGTCCTTAAAAAGTAGAACTGGTCAAATGAAAGAGGAGGGACAAAAGGTCACTAAATAAAATAACTTCTTAAGAATCAGAATTGGGGAAATAGAAGAAATCAAGAAAGAATAAAACAAAATATAATTGGGAGAGAAAAGTCAAACATTTGCCTGAGCTCTTACAAACATACTTCCAAACACCTTTAAATAACTACCATGGTGACAGGGAAGATCAAAACACAGACTCAGAAGAAGAAAACACAGTCAAAACTGCTATATACAGACCCTAGAAGAAAAAGACAAATTGACCTCTGACAATGAAAGAACTCAAAAATAATTTTAAAAATCAAGTAAGATAAGTAGAGGAAAGATAGAGAAAAACATGAGAGTGATGAAAGAAAATCATGAAAAAAGTCAACATTTTATAAGGGAGGTATCCCAAAATACTGAATAAAACAATATCTTGAAAAACAAAATAGTCAAATAGTAAAAGAGCACAAAAATCAAATGAAGAGAAGAATGCCTTGATTTTTTTCCTCCTGAAAGTATTTTTTCACTTACATATCAAGATAATTTTCAACATTCATTTTATAAAATTTTGAATTTTTCCCCTCGTTCTGTTCCCTTCCTCCCCAAGAATGCAAGCAAGCAGACATGTTATACATGCACAATCATATTAAACATATTTCCACACTAGCCATTTTGTTAAAGAATCAAAAGAAAAAGAAAAACCAAGAGAAAAAGAAAACAAAAAAAGTGAAAATGGTATGCTTTGATCTGCATTCAGACTACATACTTCTTTTTTCTTGATATGGATGGCAATTTTTTTTTACCACAAATTGTCTTGGATCATTGTATCCAAGAAGAGCTAAGTCTAACATAATTGATCATCACACAGTTTTGTTGTTACTGTGTAAAATGTTCACAAGGTTGTGCTCACTTCACTCAGCATCAGTCCATATAATAGTTTCCAGGTGTTTCTTAAAACTTCTTGTTCATCCTTTCATTTGGCAAAATAGTATTCCATAAAATATGTATGCTATGATTATTTATGTATGGCCTATATCAGTTTGCACACCATCTTGGGAAGGAGGAAAGTGAAGGAGGGGGAGAAAATTTAAAATTCAAAATCTTACAGAAGTGAATGTTGACAACTAAAAATACAAAATAAAATATTTTTAAAATGGTATTCCACAACATTCATGTATCACAACTTGTTTAGCTATTCCCCAATCGATGGTCATCCTGTTAATTTCCAGTTCTTCACCACCCCAAAAAGAATGGCTTTAAACACATATGGGTTATGTATCCTTTTTATGATCTTCAGGATACAGATCTAATAGTGGTATTGTTGGAACAAAGAGTATGTATCATTTTATAGCCCTTTTGGTAGAGTTCCAAATTGCTTTCCAGAATGTTTGGAACAGTTCACAACTCCACCAACATTGCATTTGAGTTTTGATCTCCCCACATCATATCCAATGTTTAAAATTTTCCTGGTTTATCTCATTAGTCAATATAATAGGTGTGAGGTGGAACCTTCTTGTATTTTTAATGTGCATTTCTCTAATCAATAATGATTTAGAGCATTTTTTCATATTACTATAGATTGCTTTAATTTATTTATCTGAAAACTAACATTTCATATACTTTTACCTTTAATCAATTGGGGAATGATAGGTATTGTTATATATTTGACTCAGTTCCCTATATATTTAAGAAATAAGGGGTGACTAGGTGGTGCAGTGAATAGGGCATCAGCCCTGGAGTCAGGAGCATCTGAGTTCAAATTCAGTCTCAGACACTTAACATTTACTAGCCATGTGACCTTGGACAAGTCACTTAACCCCAATTTTTCAGACTCCTCCCCCAAAAATAAAAGCAAAAAAGAAAGGAAGCACTTATGAAAAAGTTTGGCTGTAAAAAATGTTCCCCAGCTTTCTACTTTCTTTCTAAATTAGGATGTATTGATTTTGTTGGTACAAAGATTTTTTTTAGTTTATTGCAATCAAAATTGTGCATTTTGGGCCAAGATGGTGGAATGGAAACAGTAACGTTTCTAAGCTCCCCCATGAATCCAGTTACTAAACTTTAAAAAGTGAATGTGAATAAATTTTAGAGTAATATAATTCATTGGGTGATGGAACATTGCAGATTGCCAGCCCAGGAAAGTGCTCATATAGGTCTAGGCCCTGCAGCAGCAACAGCAGCTTTTCCTGGGGTATCAGCCCACAGTCTGGAAGTTTAAAAGTATCTGCCTGAATTTCCAGAGGCCAAAATGGCAGAGTGATCCCTAGCTACTCTGACCCCCTCTCTCTGACCCAGAAAACCCAGAGATAAATGTCCTACCCAGAATAAAATCCTGAAATAGTGGAAATAGCCTCAGGCTTAGGAGTCACTGAGAAAGGGTATAACTAAGGCAGTAAGGAGTCTGAAGTGAAGGGTAGGAGGGGACCAAACAAGCCCCACCTCAGCAGACCAGCAGGAGCTCCCAAAGTCCAGGGTTGTGGAGCCAGCAAGCACTAACATCACTAGTGCAGGTGGGCTTTAGCACCACCAGGGGAATCTGCAGACACCAGTTCTGCTGGCTGCCAGCTGCTGAGCCTACCAGAGATATAACCCAGGGGCATAGAGGAGGAAATCTGAAGAGGCCAGATCACCCCTCCCCCATGAATACTCTATGAGCCT
Source organism: Pseudocheirus occidentalis (assembly GCA_028646575.1). Classification (NCBI taxonomy): domain Eukaryota; kingdom Metazoa; phylum Chordata; class Mammalia; order Diprotodontia; family Pseudocheiridae; genus Pseudocheirus; species Pseudocheirus occidentalis. Next base: position 243,464,971 of record CM053595.1, read on the forward strand.
CAGGGTAACTCAGGCAAAACACTGAGAATCCTGGCCTTGGCTTCAGTCTAGACACTCAGAGGCTTTAGCACATAAAGTAAACAACCAGGTCCTTAGCTCCCTGCCTGAGAAATAAGAAAAAAGGAAATCACAATGGGAAAGGAGGAAGCTGAAAAAGGAAAAGCAAGAAAATTGCTCTGAGATTATTATAGTGAGCAAGAACAACCAAATACAGAGGACAGCATGGATTCTATACTCACACCTGAGACCACAGAAGGAAATATAAATTGGTCTCAAACCCAAAAAGCATTCTTGGAGGAGCTCAAGAAAGATTTTATTTTATTTTTTTTAATTAACATGTTTATTTTTTATTTATATCATTCATTTCCATGAGATTTTGAGTTACAGATGTTCTCCCCATAGTTCCCCTATCTACCACCACAAAAGAGTGATCCTACTGTATACCCCTTTCCCCAATCTGTTCTCTCCTATGCCCTCTGCCATCACTGCTCTCACTTTCTGGTAGGGCAAGATGGGTCTCCCTACCCCAGTGCCTGCATATCTTAATTCCCAGTTGCATGTAATTAATAATAATAACAATAACACACACATATATACATATGTATGTATGTATATAAATATTTGATTATAGAACTTTAAATTCTAGATTTCTTTCTTTCCTCCCTAGGGAAAAAATTAAAAACTCCCAACTAAATACCAAATTAAAAATACTAAAAACAAAAGGAGAAACTAATAAAATTGAAATTAAGAAAACTATTGAACTAATAAACAATACTAAGAGCAGTTTTTATGAGGAAACCCCAACAAAATAGAAAAAAAACCTTTACTTAATTTGATTCTTCCTTAAAATGATAAGTAGCATCTAGATAAAAGCATAAGCAAATATTATATGCAATGGGGATAAGCTGGAAGCATTTCCAATGAAATTGGGGGTGAAACAAAGATGACCTTGACCACAACCACTATTCATTATGGTATTAGAAACATTATTTTAAGCCATAAGAAAAATAAAAGAAATTGAAGGAATTAGAATAGACAAAAAAAGAAGCAAAACTATCACTCTTTGCAGATGACATGGTGATAAATTTAGAGGATACTAGATAATCAAATAAAAAAGTACTTGAAATAATAAACAACTTTAGCAAATTTGCAGAATATAAAATAACCTTACATAAATCACTGAAACAGAATCTATCATGCTTCAACTGAAGTAAAAAAAAATGAAGAGAAAAGAAAGCAGAGGTAGCAATCATTATCTCAAAGAAAAAGCAAAAATAGATATAATTAAAAGAGGGAAGGAAGGAAACTACATTCTGCTAAACATATAGACAATGCAGTAATATCAACACTATATATATGCATGAAATGTTATAGCATTAAAATACAGAAAGAACTTAGGTTAATGAGTAACCGGAAGAAACAATAAAACTTTTAGTGGGGGAGTTCAATTTTTCCCTCTCAAAACTATAACTAACAAAAAAACCCCAAACAAACATAAAAAAATCAAGGAGATAAGTACAATTTTGGAGAAATTTGATATGATAAACCTCTAGGCAAAATTTTATGGGAGTAGAAAGATTTTTTTCTCAGCAGTTCATGGCACCTACACATAAATTGACTGTGTATTGAGGGATAAAGGCTTCACAACCACATGCATAAACATAGAAATATTAAGTTCATCCTTTTAAGATCATAATGAAATAAATTATCTTATATAGGGCCATGAAGTATAGATTAAAATTAATTGGATACTAAACTATCTAATCCTAAACAATGAGTGTCAAAAAATAAACCATATAAACAATCTATAATTTCATTAACAAGTACAACATTGAAACAACACACTAAAATGTATGGGATAGAGCCAAAACAGTACTTTGGGACAAATTATATCTCAAAACGCTTGCATCAGTAAAATGAAGATCAGATCAAAGAATGGGTTGCAAGTAAACAACAAAAAAAAGAAAATAGAAGAGAAAGAACTTACTGAAAATTCCCAATTAAATACCAAGTTAAAAATACTGAAAATAAAAAAGGTAAAGTAACCACCAGTGAAGAGGAAATTAAAGTACTTATTAAGAACTCTTTTGGCTCTTCCTTTGAACCATCCTACGTAATCATTTAAAATGGTAAGGTACTCTCTTGATCCAGAAAACCCCACAAAATCATGCAAGTCAAGGGGTCCACTTCAAGAATGCCCATGAATCAGTCCAAGCTATCAAGGTCATGCATATCTCAGAAACTACCAAGTATTTGAAAAATGTCACATTGAAGAAACAAGATGTTCCCTTCTATTGACAAAATGGCAGAGTTGGCAAGTATGCTCAGACACAGCAATGTTTTTGAACACAGAGTCAGCCACTGGCCCAAAAAAGTACTGAATTCTTGTTGCATATACTTAAAATGCAGAGAGTAATGCAGAACTGAAGGGATTGTATGTGAATTCTCTTGTCATTGAGCATATCCAGGTTAACAAGTCTTCCAAAATGTGGTTGTGTACTTATAGGACTCATGATTGAATAAACCCATACGTGAGTTCTCCTTGTCATATTGAGATGATACTTACTGAAAATGAACAAATTGTTCCTAAATCATAAGAAAAGGTAAAAACTGAAGAAACAAAAACTTATGGCACGAGAGTAAATATGACTTTAAAGTAAAAATAAAAGTGAAATAAAAAAAGAACTATTTTGTCCAATTATATGTGAATAAATATATTAATCTAAGTATATAATATTATATACATCTTTATGTGTATATGTCTGTGTGTGTAATACATATATACTTATTTACATACATATATACACACACATATATACATATGCCAGATAGATAGATACTAGCTTTACAGAAGCAAAAACAGAATACTTAAGTAATTTTATCTTAGGAAAAGACATTGCACAAACCATTAATGAATACTCTGAGAAAAATCACCAGAAACAGATGGAATAGCATGCATATTATCATACATATAAAGTAAGTTAATTTTATTATCATTTAAAATATTTGAGAAAATAGATAAAGAAGGAATCCCAAAAAGTTCCCTTTACAACATGAATGGTACTGTTACATAAACCTGGAAGAGACAAAGAAAGAAGAGATGCATTTCCCTAAGGAATAGCGATGCAAAAATTTTAAATCAAACATTAGCAAGATTACAATAATATATCACAAATATCATTTACTAGGACTAGACTGGATTTATATTAGAAATACAGGGCTTATTTAGTATTAAGAGAAAAAAATCAGGATAATTAACCATATCAATAACAAAACAAAACAAAATCATGTTATCCCAATAGATACAGAAAAGTTTTGGACAAAATACAGCATTAATTCCTATGAAAAACACTAGAAAACATAGGAATAAAGGGGGCTTTCTTTAAAATGATAAAGAGTATTTGTCAAAAACCATCAGCAAACATGGGGATAAGGTAGTAGCCTTTCAAATAAGATCAGGGTTCAAGCAAGGATGCCCATTATCACCACTATTTTTCAATACTGTACTAGAAATGGTAGCCATAGCAATAAGAGAAGAAAGGTATTAGAATGGGCAATGGGGAAACAAAACTATTCCTCTTTGCAGATGATATGATGTTTTACTTAAAGAATCATAAAGAATCAATGGAAAAAAACTAGCTTATATAATTAACTTTAACGAAGTTGCAGGTTTTAAAATAAACCCATACTAAGTATCAGTATTTCTGTATTATTACTAACAAAGTACAACAGCAAGAGATAGAGATATTCCATGTAAAATAAATGTAGATAAAATACTTGTGAGTCTACCTGCCAATACAAACCTAATGACTATCTGAATATAATTACAAAGCACTTTTCATACAAATAAAGTCAGTTCTAAACAATTGGAGAAATATTAATTGTTTATGTGAAGGCTAAGCCAGTTTAATTAAAAAAAGACAATTCTTCCTAAATTAATTTTCTTATTCAGGGCCATAACAACAAAACTCCCATATTATTTTATAGAGCTAGAAAAAAAATAACAAAATCTCTCTAGAAGGAAAAAAAATGTTTAGAATGTCAAAATGACCAGAGTAATACAGTGTTGGATAAACCCAAAGATTTAAACATGGGGGGCAAAACGCATCATTTGACAAAAACTGTTAGGAAAACTGGAAAGCAGTTTGGCAGAAACTAGTTATAGATCAACATCTCAATCAATTTATAAAGATTAGGTCAAAATGGGTACATGATTTAGACATATTGAATGATACCATAAGCAAATTAAGGGATAATGGAATAGTTTATCTATCAGATCTATGGATAAAGGAAGAATTTATGGCCAGAAAAGAGAGAGAGAATTATAGAATATAAAATGGATAATTTTGGTTATATTAAATTTGAAAAAGATTTTGTATAAACAAAACCAACCATTTGAAGATTAGAAGTAAAATATGGGTGCCTATGAATTGGGGAATGGCTGAACAAGTTGTGATATATAATTGTGATGGAAGACAACTGTGCTATAAGAAATGATCTTGATTACCTTAGAAAAATATGGTTAGATTTTCATAAAATAATGAAGAACCAAATGAGTAGAACCAAATGAACATTGTATACAATAACAACAAAAGTGTTTTAAAAACAAATTACAAAAGCATATGAAGGAAGATACTACTTGGATCCAAAGAATGAACTGATAAATAGAATAGATAAAATCACACACACACACACACACACACACACACACACACATTTATTTCTAGTGCTAAAATGGATCTGAAAAGGGTCAATATGGTAGCTGCACAGGGCCATGATAGCAAAGTCTGAAGGGGGACTGAGAAAGGAGTGAAGGATAGCTCTGGCCTGTGCACTTCCTCATATCAGGAAGAGAAGGATATGGGGACAAAAGAATTTTCCAGAATCAGAAGGCTAAAAAAGCAGAAGGACTATCTAAACTGAGAAGGTACCTTAGGTATGGTGACAAATTCGGGAAAGTCAGAATTGGGTCAGGGATATCTTCAGTGACTTGTCTATTATCCCAAAGAAAGTACATTTTAGAGACAGGATACAAAACTAGGATTTTACTGGAATTAGATTGTGAATTCCCTCTCTTTTGCCTCCTTTTGTTTCGACAGCAATTTTTCATAGTGCTAACACATAGTAGGTGCTAAATAAATGTTTATGCACTTACTGACTTTGATTGCTGTGTTCTAGCCACTATACCATGTTGCTCAAATATGAACACCAAGGACTTGGCTTTTGAGGAAAAGATCACAGGTCCTCAAATATTAGGCATCATCACAGTGTTATTTAACAGTGGGATAGTGAAGTAAATAACTCATTAAAGAGGCATTTGTGGATGAAATATTATGATGTTTTAGGCATGATTCTTTGATTCTAGAATAATAAAGATTCAGCTGGATTTCAGATGTTTTATATTGAGACTGGTTATGGAGCTAATGTCTTTGATATATGGCCAGGTGTAATTGCCCTTTGGTGTCAATGCTGAAATATATTAGCTGCTTGGAGTGTCTGGACATTATTGTTCAGTATAAATGATACTCTGGTCCAATCATTTAGAAATTGTAGGACTTCAGTGGAGAATTTTGTACTTGCAGGAAGTACTGTACTGGGCCCAAGGCTTCACTCTTCCTCTAACTATATTGCCTGGCTCAGGTCACTCTACTTCTCTAGTAACTTTCTCATCTCCAAAAAATAAATGGATTAGACTAGATCATGCCAAGGTCATTTATACAATTAATACTCTGATTCTAAGGTTAATTTCACATCAAACTTTATCTGATTCTATATTTTTCTCCTCTATAAGTATTTTTTTCCTGTAGTTAGTAGTAAAGATTAATCCTTAATTCCTCACTTTCCCTTAACTCAAATTGCCAGTTACTTGCAAAGTTTTAGGACCATTGTTTTCAAGGCAAAAGGGCCTTCATAGGCCATCTAAACCCTGGATTTACCAAACTGCTGCTTGGGTCAAATTCAAACCTCTGCTTTTGTTGTAAGGCCAAGTATATTTTTAGCATTTTATAATTATTGTATTATATCCTAAAAATGTTTTTAAAAATTCTTAGTTTGTTAAAAAAAAAAAGATAGCAGGCTGAATTTGACTCTCAACCAGTACTTTGCCCATTCCCTTATCTAGACTATCTCCCTTATTTTATAAAAAAGTAATCTGGAACCTACAGGGGTTAAACTTGTCCAAGGCCACTTATGCAGCTAGGTGGTACAGTGGATAGAAGATTGGACTTAAAATCAGGATGATTCATGATCATGAGTTCAAATCTGGCCTCAGGCACTTGCTAGCCATGTGATCCTGAGCAAATAATTTACCCTCATTTGCCTCAGTTTCTTCATCTGTAAAATGAGTTGGAGAGGGAATGGCAAACCACTCTAATATTTTTGCCAAGAAAACCTGAAATAGGGTCATGAAGAGCATTAGAGTTAGGATTTGATTCCGTGTCTTGATTCTGGAACTATTTGTCTTTCCTTTCTACAATGGTTCTTCCTTTTTGTCAATTCTATCCACACAGCAGCTCTTCATTTATTTGCTTCCATTCCATGTACAGCAATCACTCTACTTCAGGCCTGTTACTTTTCTTTTCACGGCTCAAGTTAGAGTAAAGACCTGGATTTGGGGATTAACAGAATATTAGTACTTGGGAAACTAGCACATACATGAACTTTATCACTTTGACATGCAACAAGCAGACAGAAACACTAACACCACCACTGTCAACAACAACAGTCATAAACATATACTATATGATGATACAGATGGATGGAGATTCGGTCCCACAGAACCAACGTCCCTTAGACAGTGGGGAAGGAAGACCTGTGCAGAGGCAAATATATTGGTGGGAGTACATGCTCAGAGTGGGGTCTGGACAAAAAAAATATGCCTTAATAATAAATGTGGTTGAGAACTGGAAATCAATGCCAAATGTCAAATGTCAGAGAAAACATTCATAATCAGATCTACATGTGTTGGGAAATTTTCCTGGCTCACTGATAAGTATCAGACTTTAGTTTGGAGAGTTGCCTTACCAGAATCAGAAATTTAGTAAAGGCATAAATTGGTAATTGGAGACCCCAGGAATGGGTGTTGGCTTACAGACTTTGTAGTCTTCTCAGTCTTATTTAATCATTCTTGTTGGGTTGTTTTTCAGTCCTTGGGGATTTCTTGGGAAAGATAATGGAAGAGTTTGCCATTTCCTTCTCCAGCTTATTTTACAGATGAGGAAACTGAGGTAAAGAAGGTTAAACAGTTTGCCCAGTGTTACACTGCTGGTAAGTGTCTGAGGCCAGATTTCAACTCAGAAAGATGGGTCTTCCTGATTCCTGGAGCTCTATACACTGTGCCACCTAGCTGCCCTTTGTTTAGTTAGGAACCGGACAAAATACTTGACACAGAGTCAGAAGGGACTAGTGCATTGGAAAAGAACAAGCTATTTGTTATTACTTACTTGTTTATGGTATTTAGAACCACTTAAAATTAGTGACTGCACATTAGAATCCTATCTTTTGTCACTACAACATCAAATAATATATTCAAAAATATCAATTACCAAAAGGAACTTATTGCTTCTTACCTGGACCGTAGAAAGAAATAATCTACTATTTGTTGTCCTTACCTACCCCTCACTAAAGTCATTTTCCATAAAGTCACCAGAATGAGATTCCTAAAACGTTGTGTGTGTGTGTATTTTTACATGTCACTCTACTACTGAATAAACTCCAATTAGTCCAAGTCTAGGATAAAATACTATTTTGCTAATTACAATTACAGTACTTTAAGGTCTGCAAAGCACTTTTCATATATTATGTTGTATGAATTTATTCATTAGAATGTGGCTTCAATTTACCCTTATAAAATTATTCTTTTTCACACACAAACTGGACATCTTACTCTTCATATTATCTTTTATTTCTCACCTTTGTGTCTTTTCTATTTCCTTAGAATATGCTCCGTACTTACCATGGCCTCACATAATTCCTGTTGTTTTTTCCATATTCAGCTGCAGTAGTAGCTCCTGACTTTCCTTACCCCCTCCAAAAATTTCCATACATTTACTTTGCAAACATTTACACATACTTATAAGAATATATTTTGTTTTCTGAGATAAATTGTGAACTCCTTGATGGCAATGACTATTATTTTTTGTTTTGGTATCACCAGAGCTGAATGAAATGCCTTGTGCCTAGTAGTTGGTTAATAAGTGATTGAATGAAGTTATTTTTTTATTTCCTAAGAAATTACAAGCTCATTTAAGACAGGGATATTGTCCTTCTATCTTTGTTCCCCCCAAATCCATTAAAGATTCTTACTCTTAGTAGGTACTTATTAAGTGTTAGCTAAATTGAATTGAATTGGATTAGATTGAATAAACAGAGTAATGAAATTATGGAAAGTAAGTGAAAACTCTATCCTTGGGTCTAATATTAAGTGAATAATTTAAAATAAAACTTTTAAAGAACTCAGGGTGGAGTGGAGCCAAGATGGTGGCATAGAAGCAAGAAAACTCCCTGGCTCGCCCCATAACCGCCTCAAATGCCTATAAAATATGACTGTAAAAAAGTTTTAGAGGTACAGAACCCACAAAGTGACAGAGAAACAAAGCTCCTGCTGAAGAAAGCCTGGCAGGCTGACAGGAAGAGTGGATGTAATGCCATGCACCAGCAGATTCCCAAAAGAATGCTACTGTGAACAGCATTTAAGATTCAGATTACACAGTATAGTGAACACTCTGTTTATTTCATTACATATCAAGGCAAACATTCACAATATATCACAATATTCACAACATTACATTTTATCCCAGGAAATCAAAATATAATGTTCATAACAGCTTAACATTAGAATGGCCACACAGTTTTCACTACAGTGGCCACAATGTTTAAAACAAAGCATTCCATTAGTTCACAATACAGTAATCAATACTCAATCATTCAATCAATTCACAATACAATAATTAGTCTTCCACTCATAGGACAAATCAATACTTAATCATTCAATCAATTCATAATACAATAATCCATCTTCCACTCTTGGGGCAATCATACATCAACTCAATCAGTCACTAAATACAATCATTAGAAAACCACACAAACTCTCCACCCCTCAATGTCCAGCAAACCTCAATTTCATCCAAGGGGAGGCCTTTTCTTCATCTTGACTCTGGATGGTCTCTCTGATTCCATGGATCCCCTCCCATGGTCCCAGATCCCTCCTGAATCCACCAAACAGTCACCTGGATTCACAAGCAGGTTCTCGTCTAGTCCTCAGAGGGAGACAGCTCCCAGGTCCTTGTCCAGACCTCAGAGCAGTCCCTGGCATTCACTGAAGTTCACAGGGTCCAGAACATTTCAAAACCTACACCAGTTCTCTTACCTAGAACTCAAGATCAGCCAGGCCATGAACAAACAAGTCTTATCCTGGTCATGCTTCTGCAGTCTTCCAGGAGTTCATCTGGCACTAGGACCCAGAAGAAATGGCCTTCCAGGAGGCCTTCCAGGCAAACCCTCTCGGCCTTACAGGCAGCCTTTACCAGATTCTGGTCTTGGGAAAACTTCAACTCAGTTCTCAATCAGCTTCCAGATGCTGGAAGAGAAACTCTGTCACTCTCTGCCTCTCTCTCCCTCCTCTCTCTCTCTCTCTCTCTCTCTCTCTCTCTCTCTCTCTCTCTCTCTCTTCCTCTCTTACACTCTCAATCTCTCTTGCTGTCAAGAAAACTACAACTCACTTCTTCAGTCCAGCAACCCAGCTCCCAGATGCTGGGACAGTCTTGCTTCCTCCAACAGTAGCCAACAGGAGGAACATTCCAATTCTGTCTCTCTGTCTCTAGAATTTTTGCTTATGTACACACACTGACTTCCTGTCTCAGCCAATCCCCTTCTTCCACATCAACTGGAGGGTTCATACCTTCTCAACAGTGGGACAGAGTTCCCACCTTCCATACTTAGCCCCAAGTTACTAAGTGCTAAGTATCTGCTAAACAGATTGCTGTTAAAGTGGATCACCAACAGCTGTACCTGTGGCTGTTTCCAGAATTATCAACCCATAAATTACAAAAAGAAAAAGTGATAGGTCAGTGTCAACTTTGAGAGCAGGGGGACCAAGAGTGAAGTCCAACCTCTGCCCCCTGAAGGGAGAAAAAAGTCATGTATGGTGGCTGTGCAGCCGCCACCACATGGCTGCTTCAGAGCTCCTGGCCTACAGATTGTAAGGGGACCAAGTGACCGTTCTGAGGGGTAATTGCTCTTGCTTTAACCTGATTGGATCAGGATTGCGGTCTTGGGTGGAGGTCCTGGGGTGTGTGATCAGGTTCCAGAACCCATGGAGGCTTCAAAGAGCACCCAACTAATAGCTCCAGCCGCTGTGAAAATCCTACTAATTTGGGACAAAGCTCTCCTCTCTGGAAGCAGAGTTCTACTTTGGCAAAAAGCTCACAAGTCAAGTAATTGAGTATCAATATGAGCAAGCAAACGAAGCAAAGAAAGCACAGCCATCAAACTTTAGATTCCTTTTTTTAGGGACAAAAAGTATCAAAGCATGGAATAGCAGTAAGACAACACAGTCAGAACAACTGCACCAAAAGCTTCCAAGAAAAATATGAACTGGTTACATAGTTCTAAGAGTACTAGAGGAGCTAAAAAGGATTTTGAAAACCAAATAAAAGAAGTGGAGGAAAAATTGGGAAGAGAAAGGAGAATGATGCAGGAAAATCATGAAAAGAAAGTCAACAACCTGACAGAAGACAATATCACCTTAAAAAGTAGATTAAATCAAATGGCAAAAAAGGCTCAAAATACAATGAGGAAAAGAATGCCTCAAAAAGCCAAATTTGCCAGATGGAAAAAAAGAACCTCAAAAGCTCATTGAAGAGGATAATTCCTTCAGAATTAAATTAGAGCAAATGGAAGCTAATGATTTTATGAGAAACCAAGGTACTATGAAACAAATCCGAACAAATGAAAAAAAAAAACAGAAGGCAATGTGAAATTCTCATTGGAAATACCACTGACCTGGAAAAGTGATCCAGGAGAGGCAATTTAAAAATTATTGGACTACCTGAAATCCTTAATCAAAAAAAAGAATCTAGAAAACATACTTCAAGAAATTCTCAAGGAAACTTTCTCTGATGTTTTAGAACCAGAGGGAAAAATAGAACTTGAAAAAATTTACCCATCACCTCTTGAAAAAGATCCCCAAAAGAAAACACTTAGGAATATTATAGCCAGATTCTGGAGTTCCCAGATCAAGGAGAAAATATTACAAGCAGCCAAGAAGAAACAATTTGAATACTGTGGAAACAAAATCAAGATACCACAGGTTCTGGCAGTTTCTACATTGAGTGGATCAAAGGGTTTGGGATATGATATTCCAGAGATCAAAAGAGCTTGGATTAAAACCAAATATCACCTGCCCAGAAAAACTGAGTATAATGTTTCAGTGGAAAATATGGTCATTCAATGAAATAGAGGACTTTCAAGCTTTCTTGATGAAAAAACTGGAGTTGAATAGAAAATTTGACATTCAGATACGAGAAGCAAGAGAAGTATTAGAAGGTAAACAGGGAAAAGAAATTGTAAGGAACTTATCAAAGTTGAACTATTCACATTCTTACATGGAAAAATGATCATTGTAACTTATGAAACTTTTCTCTGTATGAGGATAGGTGAAGGGAATATAAATGTGTATATATGTATTTATTAATATATATGTCTATATAGGAGGGTATATGGGCATATGAATACATATGTGAGTGTGTGTATATGTGTACAGGTACACATTGAGGGCACAGGAACAATTGAATAGGAAGGGATGATACTTAAAAGGTGAAATTGAGAGATGAGAGAGGACTATAACGAGGAAAGATGGGGAAAGACAGAAGGGTAAATTATCTCATATTGAACAGGCAAGGTGAAACTGTTGCAATAGAGGGGAAGAACAAGAAGGAAAAAGGGAATGGGTCAGCCTTACTCAAATTGAATTTGGCTTAGGGAGGGACTGATACACACTAAATAGGGTATCTGGCCTACAGGAGAGTAGGGAGAAGGGGATGAGAGGGGGGATGATGGAGGGGAGGAAAGGTTGGTGAGGAGAGTAGCTAGAAGCATGCCTCTTGAAAATGGACAGGGTCAAAACAGAAAATAGAGCAAGTAGGGGGAGGGATAGGATGGAGGGAAATATTGTAAGTCTTTCACAATATATCCACTATGGAAATGTTTTGAGTAGCTACTCACATACAACCTGTATTGAATTGCTTATCTTCCCAGTAAGAGTGGGTGATGAGGGAGGAAGGGAACAAATCTGGAATCCAAAGTTTTAAAATGAAATGTTTTTTAAAATGTATTATTATTATCATCATCATCATTATTTTTACATGCAACTGGGAAATAAGATATATAGGCAGTGGGATACGGAGATCCATCTTGCACTACTGGAAGGTGGCAGGAGGGATGGAGGAGGATATAGGAGAGAGCAGATGGAGGCAGGGCATATACAGTGAGATTGCTGTTTTGGGCTGGAAGGTAAGGGAAAGATGGGGAAAATTGTAACTCAAAATCTTGTTGAAATGAATGATGTAAACTAAAAATAAATGTAAGATTTAATTGTAAAAAAAGAACTTGGGAGGAATTTGGAAAATTATATTTTTGTCATGAATATAAGAATCCAAAGTTATTGAATTATTTCTGTCAAAGGAACTCTTTTTTTTCTTTGTGGTAGAGCAGAGGTTATTGGATTTTAAGGTCAATTCTAATTAACATTTAAAGAGGATGAGAAGGAAAGTAGGATAAAATAAGGTCTTACGTTTTCATTGGATGAACTATAGTTTCCAATTTGAAATTTTCTTTTTTGTTGATAATTCTGCTTTTAGTGTTTCTTTTCAAATTTTTTTTAGAAAGGTAGAGTTATATAAAAACACTGTAGGTATCACAACCCCCAGTCGAGCTTTATTCCTTTTGATTTACCCTATCTCCAGATGGCAGGTCTCCAGGGAATATGAACCCCTGAGTTGAGCAATTAGCTGGTGAACCAGATCCTAAAAGTTATCTAAAGTCTCTTTGTTTCCAGTAGCATTGTGAAGTCATAGTGATCAGAATTAGAGCTGCAACTAGTATGAGGGTAATCAAAGATCTACTCCATACAGAATTATGGGGAGTATATTTTTAAAATTTGACTGAGTATATGTATACATTTGACAGGAGAGAGGAAAATACTAACATAAGTAAGGAATCCTTTTCTTCCTCCAAAAGATTCAATTATCATCTTTGTCTAGCTGACTCCTAAGTGTGTCTGTTCTCATCTTGTCCTCAGAGATGGTGTCTGGCATTACCAGATACTTGCTCAATATGGACTGGGATTTTAATCTCATCTGGACTCATAATTTTCCACCCAAGCAAAACCACATCTTTATTTTTTTATTCCAGTTGATGATACTGTCATTTGCCAACCACTCAAACTCATAAGCTCAAAAATACATTTGAGTCTTTCCCATCCCTAAAGCTTACCACAACCACTAGTAACTTATATGCATATAGCTGTTTAAAGCTGGCAAAGTGAATTTTTTTAAAAAGCCCTGTTAGGTATTAAGGGTAGGTATTATTATGCCCCAGATGTAATATTGCTAGGTGTTATTGTGAAATGTATAGTACATGAGCCATTGCTAAATGCTTTTGGTTCCCACATCCTTGTTGGGTAGGGGCAAAATTCTTTCTCTCCATACTTTTGTTATCTCCTGCCTAGTGGGTAATGTAAGGTGTCATTTTATTTTGTTTAAACTACTGTGGTGTTTCTTTTTTTCTAACACTTCTCTCTAAAAATAATTAGGATCAAATCATCAAAAGCAATTAACTCAATTTTTAGGGTGAAGAAAGCATGATAGGATGGCAATTCTTAAACCTATGTGGTCTTTTTCTGTTTTATGAAGGTTAGTTTTGTTTTATTATGTTTTTTAGAAGAGAACTTTCTATCAGATGAGAAATTGGTAGCACCATCTCAATATCTCAGAGTCCACACTTAAGAATTCCTAATACTCCAACAAAAGTTTGACTCCATGACTTAAACTGAATGTTTTATTATATATTCAACTACCCCCTGCTCTATATATTTGCAATAAGGTTAAGATATAAGAAATATTCAGAGTAAAAATATAATAGGAAATTTTATGCTGTCTGTTTCTGAACAAGCATGAAGAGAGAAGTTGGGTAAAGAATAGATCAATTTGGAACCTCTTTTTGTTTCTTGAAGAGATGCTTTATTCTTACATTTGCATATTTCTTTCTATTACAACAACAACAACAACAACAACAACAACAACAACAGCAACAACAACTAAAACTCCCAGGAGAATTAGATGATCTCTTAATTGATCTTCTTTTCTCTATTTTATACCTTCTCCAATCCATACTTCACTCTACTGCCTGATATCTCTTTTCTGATTTGCCTAGAGGCTTGATGGCCCATACTGAGCTTAGACTTCTCTGCATCCTCTCTGCCCTCCTTTCATTTAATCCTTTCTATATTTTTTATTGGATGTTGCCCCTGATACTTTCCAAATCGTATATTTACTTATTCCTTCCTTCCTTCCTTCCTTCCTTTCTTCCATCCTTTCTTCCATCCTTCCTTCCTTCCTTCCTTCCTTCCTGCCTTCCTTCCTGCCTTTCTTCCTGCCTTCCTGCCTTCCTTTCTGCCTTCCTGCCTTCCTGCCTTCCTTTTCTTCCCTCCTTCCTTTCTTCCTTTCTTCCCTTATCCTCTTCCTTCTCTTCTTTCTTCTCTTCCTTCCCTTGTCTTCTGCTACTTCTCTTCCTCCTGCTCCTCCTCCTCTTTCTCCTTCTCTTCCTGCTCCCCCCCTCCTCCTCCTTCTCTCTTTGTCTTTCCTCACACTCTTCTCTTTCCCTTTATTTCTCTGTCCTCTGAAAATGACTCAAGTACCTCTTCTGGCTCAAATATTTTGACAGTTGAAATCTTCCTGAAGATTACAAGGGAATCTTCATAAAAAATTCCAGAATGCCAGCAAATCCTAAAGTTTCCATCATTTAGAGATTAGAGTGGGGTCAAGTGATTAACTAATGATCACACAAGTAGTAAGATTTGGAAGTAGATTTTTAAATCCACATTTCGTAATTTGAAATCATGCATCTTTACGTTAGGGTATGCTGGCATAATTCATTCATTTTGCTTTAGCAACATGTCTCATATTTCTTGCCATATTTGTATTCCCATAGAAACAATCCTAGTCAAGGGCCTCATCACTTCTCACTGGAAATACTATAAAATCTTCATTGCTGGTTCCTTTGTCTCCAAGTCATCTCTTTTTCAATCTGTCCTAGACCAACCTGCCTAATCAATAGTGCTGGATATAGTTCTCTGATCAAGTCCCTTCTCTACTTAGAATACTTCTTTTGTTCCCTACTGTCTACCAAATGATGCAGTGGATAGAGTGCTGGACTTTCAGTTAGGAGTAATTAAATTTAAACTTGGTCTCAGATATTCATTATGTATATGATCCCCTGACTTCTGTAGTTTCCCCATCTGTAAAATGAGGAGAGAATAGCACCTTGTAATGTTAATAGAATAGGAAGATCTTCCCTGCTCATTAACAAGCCTAACACATGAAGCCTGAGTCACATGGAACCTGAGTCACATGCAACCTGGATTACATGGAGCTTGCCCAAGGAATAGAGAGAGAGAGAGAGAGAGAGAGAGAGAGAGAGAGAGAGAGAGAGAGAGAAAGAGAGAGAGAGCATGAGCAGAAAGATAAGGTAGGCAGAGCAGAGAGAGAGAAGCAAAATATGAGTAGGAGGAGCAGGCCTAAGGAACACAAAGAGAGAAATAATGTGTTAAGGGAGGAATCTTACCTAGGCTAACTTGTTTTGTGGTGAGGCCTAATAGAAACACTTGGGATATCGGGTGTTGTCCGGATTAGTGATGAGTACTTTGCCACCTCTTACCGTCTAGTATCTTAATGATGTTCCAAACACTTTGGTTTTGCCTATGAAGAAGATAGTTTATTATATTTTGTGAATCTACTCTGAAAATAAGCATGCATATTCATAGTGGCTGCTATGGGTATCAAATTGCATTACCCACCTTCTTCCAAGCATTGTTATGAGACTAAAATGAGAAAACAAAGTGCTTTGGAAATCTCAAAGTTCTATTTAAATACTATCACCATTAATATTTACTTATCTACCTTTAAACCCCAACACCTACTGCAATGACTTCCACTAAATGACGGTCCTGTACATGTTTTTTCAAGTGAAATGAGTTTGATTGAATATCTACTGATTATCCAGTATGAAAATTCTCTGTAGCTTGCAGTGATTTAAATCTCTGTGAAACTTGGGGTCCAAGATCATCCTATAGGTTTTTTTTAAGAATTGTTATAAAGGCTCCTCATGTGGCAGAAAAATATGCATATATACACACATATACATATGTGGATATGTACATAATCTCAAAACTATATAAGATTTGATGGCTTTATTTATGGCATATTTGAGAAAAGTATATTATCTTACTTATTAAAGAAGCTGGAATTTTAATACATTTGGTTTCCAAGAATCTTCTTCTTTCCTTCCTTGGGATTTTTTTGACTTCTGGAACATAAGAAGTCTATGGACTTGAACTTTTTATACCAACTCATTCTTATCTTGAGTGCTCTGGTCTATTCCAGCTGATGCTTCATTTTGATACTTTTAAGATGTATCAGCTTCATGGTTGTTATCCCTTTTGATTGGTGTCCCAAACCTTGAAATGTAATTAAACAGCTTGGTCAATTTAATTAATACATGGCTAAATTTTCAGTGTTTAAAATAGCATAAAATTACAAAATTGTTTATGGAAATAAGCCAGTGCATCATGTATTTGTTTGAAAATCTATGTGACACTAAGGGAATAGATTACATTTAGTCTTCATCTTGTGGTTCTAAAATATTTTAGGATGTTCTTCAGTTCAATGAATTCTAGAATATTGCTGTGAGAATGTACCAACTTTAAGAAGAGGAAACTTGAAAAAAAAACTTCCCTGAATACACTGAATTAGAGTTAAAAATAAAAGCCAGGTCACAAGATACTCACTTTGATCTTCCCATTAGATATGCTGTTACTCTGACAAAGATTATATGATTGATGGTATTATTATGGAGTCATAGTTACTAGAAAGCATGAACTTATTTTAGAGTCAAAGTAATTTGATTCTGAACTTGTTATCAGAGGAAGTTGTTATTTTTCCTTCAGTTTCAAAGAGGACAAATGATATCATAAAATAATGTCTTAACTTGTGCACAAATTCATTTTGAGTGAGGCTGAGTTGCACAAAATCATCAGCCTCATTTCCTGTGTCATCAAAGTCCAATGGCAGGACAAAAGTAAGGATGACTACTGATGGCCCAGACTATAGTGAATGACTTTGATGTCTCTGATGTCCAAACAAGATCAAAGTGCTCCACAGTGCCTGCTTCCACCACTGTCATGCCTGTTTGGACAAATTGTTCTCATCTACTCATTGTGTTGGGGAATCCTTATTGAGGGGTTTCCAGTATTGCTCATCCATTTAAAATTTATTTATTTTTAATTTTCAACATTCATTTCCATTAGATTTTGAATTTCAAAATTTCTCCCCATCTCTCTGTTCCCCCACCCCGAGCTGGCATATCATTTGATATAGGATTTTTCTATATGTTCATACTGAACCTGTCATACTAGTCATATTGTAAAGAAGCATTAGACCCAATGGGAGAAACCACAAGAAAGAAGGATCAAACAAAAAAAAAAGATGGAGAAAGCGCAAATAATATACTTCAAGCTGCATTCAGACTCCATAATTCTTTTCCTGGATGTGAACATCATTTTTCATCATGAATCCTTTGGAGTTATCTTGAATCCTTGCATTGCTAAGAACAGATAATTCAATCAAAGTTAGTTTTTGCACGTTGTGTCTGTTATTGTGTACAACGTTCTCCTGGTTCTACTCACTTTACTCAGCATCAGTTCAGGTAAGTCTTTCCTGGTTTTGCTGAATTCTGCCCACTCAATATTTCCTATAGCACCATAGTATTCCATCACATTCTTATACCACAACTTGTTCAATGACTCCCCAATTGATGGGCATCCCTTTCATTTCCAAGTCTTTGCCACCACTAAAAGAGATGCTATATATTTTATTGTACATGTGGTTCCTTTTCCCATTTTTATTATCACTTTGGGATACAGCATTGCTGGGTCAAAGAGTATGCATATTTTATCACCCTTTGGGCATAGTTCCAAATTGTCCTTCAAAATGGTTGGATCATTTCACAACTCTACAAGCAATGCCTTAGTGTTCAAATTTTCCCACATCTTCTCCAGTATTTATAATTTTCCTGTTTTGTCATGTTAGCCAGTCTGATAGGTTTAGTGTTTTGATCTTCATTTCTCTAATCAATAGTGATTTAGGCCATTTTTTCATATGACTATAGATACCTTTGATTTCTTCATCTGAAGACTGCCTACCTGTTCATACCCTTTGACCATTTATCAATTGGGGAATTACTTGTATTCCTACAAATTTGACTCAGTTCTATATATATTTTAGAAATGAGACCTTTATCAGAGACATTGGTTGTAAAAAAAATTCTTTCTCAGTTTTCTACTTCCTTCCTAATCTTGATTGTATTTACTTTCTTTGTGCAAAACCTTTTCAATTTAATCTACATCAGTCTATATTGATATAAAATTAAATTCAACTGAGTGCCCTGAAAACAATAGGAACTGAATCGGTATTTTCCAATTATAGTCAAAATACATTACATAGTTGATATTTATATAGAATTTATAAAATTATTTTATAGATATTATCTTATTTGATACATTCAGGGGTTTTGTGGGACAAGTGCTAAAGCAGATATTGTCCTCTTCAAGCTTCAAAGTTTCAAAGAAGATAAATATATCATGCAGAGTAGCATAGACAGCAAGTAAGTTTGGAGACAGTTTAAATCTATCTGTATATGGACATGAAATTCAGTTTAGTTTTCACCATATGATGTAGCCTCTCAATTGGAAAATATTTGGAAAATTTCAGAACCTATTAGAATTATATGACTTAATGCATGAAGACAATTTTCAAAAGAAGCAATTACATATTTGTCTACTTTATTTCCTCATAATATATCCAGGCTTTCATTGTGGCCATGTAAGTTAATTTGGATTAAACATGCTCAGGTAGTCTAGTGGTTTTCATTTTCTAGGGAAGTCTCTTCAGTCCCAAGTGTAACATGACTATAATGATGACTTTCTTACCTCATTTCTGCTATTGGATAAGTGATGTAGCATTTTTGTTACCCTTCTAAATACAAAAGCATTTTTTCTGCTACTATTATACCTTTGTTTAGATATTATTTGGGAATGAATAATTTTCTAAGTATTTATCTCTCAAAATCCTGTATATAAATTTGTATAAATAAATGCTATTTTCTCTGAAAATAGATAATTCAACATTTGATAACTCTTTTATTCTAAGTTGAAAACCAACTCAAAATCTACCTTCATAAGTATTTGTGACTATTTAAAATTAGAGATATAATTTAAGATAAATCTAAAAATTATCTAGCATATGTGGCACATGTTAACTTGGTTAAATAATAATACCTTGAGAATTCACTAGATACTCTATGGTGAAATGTTGAATTAGTAATACTGACAGGCAGCACTATACTTTAGAGGAAAGGAAATCTTGTGAACTGATAGGGATGGAGAGGATGGGAGAAGGCATGATAGAAGAGCAGCTCTGCAAAGGCTGCCCATAATATTTTCATTAACAAGCAGTGGACAAACCTTTTTCACTATTTCTCACGTTCTACATATAATTCCTAGCTCATTTGGATTTTTGTTTTGCATCTTTTGAGGTTGTAGAATATAAATTCTCTGAAGAAAGAACTGTTTTCATTTTTGTCTGTATATTTCTAAGCTCTAGATTAAATTGAATTCAACTTTATAATATCAATTCCATGAAGTAGCATTAGGAAGCATTTCACTATATCTAGATTGCTTCCTCATTTTTTATAATTTCAGCTGAGAGTTGTAAACCTTTGATTACCTCAGTACTGGACTCAGACTAGTAAAAGTACTTCTAAACTTGAGGAGCCCCTCTGTAAGTCAGAATTCCACACAGACCTTTTATGTGTGTGAAATATAAAAAAGAGCATATTGTTAAATTTTACCTTCCCATATATCAGTGTATGACAGGAGAAGGAGAGAATGTGGCAAACATCCTTTATGAGGAGATATCACAAAGGGATGAACTATGCAAGTTCCACAAGATGAGCAATCAACTTTTATTGTTGTTTTCACCGCAGAAGACATGAGAGTATGAACAGAAACTGAAACAGTTCATGATGACTCAACCTAAATCAGTTGCATACTTAGGACATTATGAATATTTTTATCCTAAGTTCCTTGCTGCAAAGGGATGAAAAAGAAAGTGTCATTACAACAGTCTTTCATGGATAAATGAAATCTTAAAAATGGGAAGTGCTTCCCCAGCAGTCCTGTGTGTTCAGGTGTTCCCTTTCTGGTTTTTGGAGAGATCCCTACTTTAAGCAAAATGAATATCCAAAAATAAAAATTTGCCAAACACCTATTTTAATAATAGTAAGAAGCAGCAAGAAGAGGTATTCCATGTTTTAAAAAGATTCACTTTTAACTCTTCACTGGTTTTCTTTAAGGCATTTTCCTTTATCTACTTAAAAACAATTTTGAAACAACAATGAAAACAATGAGAAAGACATCATAAAATAATTCTATATGTATATTTTTTCAATAAGATTCTATAAAGTAGGTTTCTTAATTATCATTCATATCACTGAAAGTCACTAAAGTAGAATAATATAGTAATGCGTGCACCAAAAAGGCATGGGCCAAATGTGAGAGTGTGGCAATGATAAGACAAGGGCCAAGTGGGAAGGTGTTTAGAGGAGGAAATAGATAGCAAAACAATGCTAGTGAGGGACCTCAATCTCCCCCTCTCTGAACTTGATAAATCTAACCTGAAAATAAACAAGAAGCTAAGGAGGCAAATAGAATTTTAGAGAGGCTAGAAATGATAGATCTCTGGAGAAAACTGAATGGGCATAAAAAGGAATACACCTTCTTCTGAGAAATACATGGCACATACACAAAAATAGACCATGTACTGGGGCATAAAAACCTCACAATTCAGTGAAAAAAGGTATAAATATTAAATGCATCACTCTCAGATCATGATGCAATATATGCATTATATGTATGCAATCAAAGGCCATGGAAAGGTAGGCAAAAAACTAATTGGAAACTAAACAATTTAATCCCCAAAACTAAGTGGGTCAAACAAGAAATTATAGAAACAATCAGTAATTTCATTCAAGAGAATGAAAATAATGAAACATCATACAAAAACTTGTGGGATGCAGTGAGGGGAAGTTTTATATCCTTGAATGCACACATGAAAAAATTAGAGAAAATGTAGGTCAATTGAATTGGGCATGCAATTGAAAAAGCTAGAAAAAGAACAAATTGAAAATCCCCAATTAAATACTAAATTAGAAATAATGAAAATCAAAGCAGAGATTAATGAAATTGAAAGTAAGAAAACTGTTGAACTTATAAATAAAACTGAATTGGTTTTATGAAAAAACTAATGTAATTGATAGACTTTTAGTCAATATGATAAAAAAATGAAAGAAGAAAACCAAATTTCAAGTCTCAAAAATGAAAAGGGTAAATGTACCTCCAGTGAAGAGGAAATTAAAACAATAATTAGGAATTATTTCACCCACCACACACAATTGTATGCACATAAATTTGACAATCTTAGTGAAATGGATGAATATTTACAAAAATATAAGTTGCCCAGACTAACTGAAGAGGAAGTAAATTACTTAACCCCATCTCAGTAAGAGAAATTGAACAAGCTTTCAGAGAACTCCCTAGGAACCCCCCCCCCCCAGGGCCAAATAGATTTATTAGTGAATTCTATAAAACATTTAAAGATCAAATGATTCCAATACTCTACAAACTTTTTGGGAAAATTGTTGAGGAAGGAGTACTACCAAATTCTTTTTATGACACAGATATAGTACTGATACCTAAATCAGGGAGAGACAAAACAGAGAAAGAAAATTATAGACCAATCTCTCTCATGAATATAGATGCAAAAATCTTAAATAAAATATTAGGAAAAAGACTACAGCAACTTATAACAAGAATAATAATTTTTGATCAGGTTGAAATTTATTCCAGGAATGCAAGGATGGTTCAATATTAGGAAAAAACATCCGTATCATTGATCTTATTAACAATAAAACTAGCAGAAACTATATGATTATTTCAATAAGTGCAGAAAAAAGCCTTTGACAAAATACAGTATCCATTCCTACTAAAAACACTAGAAAGTATAGGAATAAATGGAGTTTTCCTTATAATATTAGGTAGCAAGTATTATGTGCAACAGGGATAAACTAGAAGCATTGTGAATAAGATCAGGGGTGAAACAAGGATGTCCACTGTCACCCCTGTTATTCAGTCTGGTACTAGAAATGCTAGCAGTAGCAATTAGAGGAGAAAAAGAAATCAAAGGAATCAAATTAGGCAAAGTAGAGACTAAGCTATCACTCTTTGCAGATGACATGATGATATACTTGGAGAATCCTAGAGAATCAAGTAAAAAACTTCTGGAGACAATAAGTAAATTTAGTAAAGTTACAGTATATAAAATAAACCCACACAAATCCTCAGTATTCCTGTATATTTCCAATGAAGTCCAACAGCAAGAGATAATAAGAGAAACCCCATTTAAAGTTACTATAGACATTATAAAATATTTGATAATCTACCTGCCAAAACAAACCCAGGACCTATATGAATACAACTACAAAACACTTTACAAACAAATAAAATCAGATCTCACTAACTGGAAAAAACATCAATTGCTCATGGCTGGGTAGAGCTAATATAATAAAAATGACAATTTTACCTAAATTAAATTACATATTTAGTGCCACACCAATCAATCTACCAAAAATTGTAGAACTAGAAAAATAGTGACAAAAATTCATTTGGAAGAACAAAAAGTACAGAATATTAGGGAAGATGGCCTAGCCATACCAGCTTTTAATCTCTATTATAAAACAGTAGTCCTCAAAACTGCATGGTACTAGCTAAGGAATAGCGTAGTGGATCAATGGAATAGATTGGGTACAAAAGACTCAGTAGTCAATGACTATGGTAATATACTGTTTGATAAGCCCAAAGACCCCAGGTTCTGGGTTAAGAATTCACTATTTGACAAAATCTTCTGGGAAAAACTGGAATCAAGTCTGAATGGGTGCAATCTACGTATAAAGGCTGTTACTGTAAATAATCTGGGGAAGCAAGGAATAGTTCACCTGTCAGATTTATGGAGAAGGGAAGAATTTATGACTAAAGAATAGTTGGAGAGCATTATAAAATGCAAAGTGGATAATCTTTATTACATTAAATTGAAAAGTTTCTGTACAAACAAAAGCAATGTTACCAAGATTAAGAGGGAAATGGGAAATTGGGAAAGTATATTTACAAC
>CM053595.1:243489025-243519191 GCA_028646575.1 Pseudocheirus occidentalis
AGAGAGAGAGAGAGAGAGAGAGAGAGAGAGAGAGAGAGAGAGAGAGAGAGAGAGAGTTTCTTTCCTAGCATCTGGAAGTTGACTAAGAATTGAGATGGAGTTTTCCTGGACCAGAATCTGGTGAAGGACACCCAGAAGGCCAATATCCTTCTGGGTCCTAGGGCCAGCTGAACTGCTAGAGGACTGAAGAAGCATGACCAGGATAAGACTTGTTTGTTCATGTCCTGGCTAATCCTTGAGTTCCAAGCAAGAGAAGTGGTGAAGGATTTGAGATATTCTGGACCCTGTGAACTTCAGTGAGTGCCAGGGACTGCTGTGAGGCCTGGACAAGGAGCTGGGAGCTGTCTCCCTCTGAGGACTGGATGAGAACCTGGCAGCTGTCTGCTTCTGAATCCAGGTGACTGGTTGGTGGATTCAGGAGGGAGCTGGGACCATGGAAGGGGATCCAGGGAATCAGAGAGACCACCCAGAGTCAAGATGAAGAAAAGGCCTTCACTTAGAGGAAACTGAGGTTTGCTGGACACCAAGGGGTGAAGGGTTTGTGTGGTTTTTCTAATGACTGTACTGGGGATTAATGATAGTTAGTAATTGGGTATCTAGATTAGTGACTGATTAAGTTAATGGTTGCCCCATGAGTGGAAATTGATATATTGTGAATTGATTGATTAATTGATTAAGTGAGGAGGTTTCCCCCTTAGGGAAAACAGATGATTATTCTTTTGTTCTTTGTTCTAAATACTGTGGTCACTGTAGTGAAAATGGTGTGGTCATTCTAATGTTATGGACACTATATTGTGACTTTCTGTGATAAGATGTAATGTTGTGAATATTATATTGTGACATATTGTGAATGTTTGCCTTGATTTGTAATTGAATAAACAGTGTTCACAATTACTGTGTAATCTGAACCTTAAAAGCTATTCACAGGAGCATTCTTTTGGGAATCGGCTGGTGCATGCCATTACATGCATGCCATTATATCTCGCCACTTACTAGTACTTAAAATATGAAAATACATTTATCATCTCCATTTTTTTCTTCAAA
Source organism: Pseudocheirus occidentalis (assembly GCA_028646575.1). Lineage (NCBI taxonomy): Eukaryota > Metazoa > Chordata > Mammalia > Diprotodontia > Pseudocheiridae > Pseudocheirus > Pseudocheirus occidentalis. Next base: position 243,490,070 of record CM053595.1, read on the forward strand.
CATTCTTGCCTCCCTCTTGTGATCTTCACATGAAATGAAGTTGAGTGTTTCTATCATGTTCATTCCTCTATACTGGACACTTTAAATATGGAGGTAAGACTTGACATATTAATCCAAATATGGTCTTATTAGATTAGAGAACAGTGGGTCTCTTAACTCCCTCATTACAATGGATCATACTCTTAACATAGACAAGTACCACATTAACACTATCGCTTCATTACTGTATCACACTCAAATCATTCTGAGATCCTATGATGTGAAATAATAATTTCCCCAAACACAGTTAGCCAGAGGTGCACCTGAACATTTGAAGAGATTAAAATGAAAAATGTTTAATGTATGAAGAACAAAATATTTCAAACCTAGGTCACATTCCAAAGAGCAATATTTAAATTTGGCACAATGAAATTAGAGCAGAGCCCAAAAAGTACCCAGGGCTTATATCCCAAAATGAAAGCAAATCCTCAAAATTTGTTTATGGATCCTTTCCTGTATTGCACATTCATTTTAAACTAAACATTTAAACTACTTCATAGATGAAACATCACAGAAAATCCACATAATAAAAACTGGACACTTTAAGATATATCATTGAATATGGTACTTTATTCTTCAGTATGTTCTCCCTTTGTTATATGTCTGGCAGCCGTTTTCTATTAAGTATACCATAATTAAAGTTTAGATGATCTACAGAATAGTGTGAGGAGTGATACCTTGTTATGTGACTAGTCTTTCATTTCTTGAATGGCATAACTTTGCCTGAAACCTCTCAATAGCAGAAGGAGACAACCATACTTGAAAATGACCCAGGGACAGGGAATCCTTCAGATAGATTTATTATCACTTCTATGGAGGAGGTGAAAGGAAAGGCTGATATTACACTGTATAAGAAGCATCTATAACATTTCTCCATTTTTTTCTCTCCCTTCTTAATTTGAGTAACATTTTGTATGTTAGATAATAAGCTTGAATCCCTGACTGTATTCTGTTCAACATTTTTTTAATCAATGAAAGGATAAAGTCATAGATTTCACATTTATCAAATATGTAAATGACAGGGAAATAAGTGCATAGCGGCCATATTGCCTGGTATACTTGTTTTCCAAAAGGTCACAGGAGGCTGGAACAACAGACCAAATTTTATGAAATGAAATTCAAAAGATATAATAATACTAATAGGTAACACTAATATAGAAGTTCAATGGTGACAAAACACTTAAAATACTTTATCCCATTTGCTCATTGTAATATTCCAGTTCTTATTAATTGCTCTAGGACAAACAACTAACAATTATTTTAAACATTATTCAAACTCAGGTCTTTTTACTCCAAATCTAGTCTATTATCTACTATATCACATTCCTGTATAAATGTAAATGTAAAATACTTAACTTGGATTAAAAAATCAACTTCATGAATCAAAAATGGTAAAACTAGATCAGAGTTAAACAGCCCATTTGATACCCATAAAAGATTAAAATGCAATAGGGAAATGTTTAACAAAAGAATTAAAAATAGAATGTGATCCAGATAATGTTAATTTCTGATTTTCTAAATTACTATGCTGCCCCAGGGATCTATTGCTATTTGAATTTAAAGTTCAGTGCTCTAGACAATTCACATGAAAAGGATGGGAGGACTTTTATGAATTGCAATTTCACTATAACTTTTTTTAATGTCATGGTGAGTGGGCACAGGGTAAACAACTTACTAGGAAAAATTTACAGAAACAGAGTACAGAAAGAAGGATACCACTAGTAATGTCTCATCTAAAAGAGTTTCTTTAGGAATTGTTGCCACATCTTAAGGTGAATAATGGTCAAGCTTCAGAGTATGCCACTTTACTAACATTATACTACTTTAGAAGCATTGTTTTAAAGTGGATTGGGTAATTAAGTTTATATTGAGGTAGAACTACTCAAATGTATTAGAAAGGCAGACAATGACAGAACTATAGAGAAGAAGAAATGAAAGGAACTTAAGGCATTGAGGTGTCATTGGGGAAGAAACCTTGGTGAGAGTGACACTTACTGTAAAGTATATGATTAACATACTTTTTATATGCTATTATACTTAATATATTTAACATGCTTATATGGTTTATATACTAATATGCTTAGTAAACTTTTATTCTTTATATACCAATACATTTAATATAATTACATCCTTTATATGCTAATATATGCTTAACATACTTTATGTAATAATATATGTGCTTTATATATTAATATACTTATATACATAATTTACTAATATACATAAAGGACTATTGTGTGTAAGAGAAGATTTGTTTAACCACAAAGAAAATTTTTAGGGAAAAATTAGAGGCAGTTCTGGAGAAGGACATTTTGCTTCAATATGATGAAGATTTTCTAAGCATTGAAAGCATATGAAAGATTTTCATAGCATTATACAAAATGTAATTGGCTACTTAAGGATGTAGTTAGTTCACCATTTTTGATAGTAATGGAATCATAGAGTTAGAGTTGGGAGTGATTTAGTTTTTCATATATTCCAAGTCCCCTTAGTTTGTAGATGAGGGAACAAATGGCTAGATACACTGTGTTACTTGAATAAAATCATTCAGGTAGGAAGCAACAGAGCAAGAGATAAAATTCAGGTTGGATTCAACACTCTTTCCATTATCCTGTTTGGGTTGAAAGAGCTGACCTTATTGGCTGTTCCATATCTAAGATTCAATAATTTTATAAGGTTAACTTTTTGTCTATTGAATACCTATCCATCCCCTATATTTCAATTCAAATGTTACCTCCTCTAGGAAACCTTCCTTGATTAAACTCTATTGGATTTATACTAACAACTTAGTCTACATCTTTCTAATGTATGCACAATGTAGCACTCTGCATCATAATGGTCTATCTATGAATCTTTCCCCCACTAGATTCTGAACTCTAAGAGAAAGGACTGTGTTTCAGTCAGTGTGTAGATGTCCTTCCTATTCAGTGAGTTTATTGTCATTCAGTTATTTAAATTGTGATCAAGTCTTCAGGACCCTGGTTAGGATTTTCTTGGCAAAGATACTAGAACGGTTTGCACTTTCCTTCTCCATTTTGTTTTACAGATGAGGAAACTGAGGAAACAGATGATTAAGTGACTTGATTAGGGTCATAGAGCTCATAAGTATATAACGTCAGATTTGAAGTCAGATCCTCTTAATTCCAGGTCCACCACTCTAACCACTACACTTAACCACTGTGCTTGTTGAAACAAGTTGAATTACTTTTTTCAACAAGGTAATGAGCTAGTTGTACTTTAGGAAGAGTTTAAATTTCTCCTTATATAAGTTAAAATAATTCTTTTAAAAAACAAGGAAATCAGATTTTTGTCAATTTTGATGTCATAACTTTAAGGCAGTTATCTATACAATGACAAAACATCTGAAAGACCATAAAAATCTACATGCTTACTTTTAATTATTTATATTTTTGTTTTTGTTGATGTATTTTATGTGATTTATTTCCAAATATGTTATTTTTTTCTGGAACTAACTTATCTTTCATTTTTCACTGTGACATTTTGATCTCCTATCGCTAGATTCACATAGTCAGTTCATATCTATTTTTACCTTCTTTAGTGTCTTACTCATGGCCAAATACATATTGGTGCTTAATAGATATTAAGTGAGAAGAAAAAAAAGAATTAAAAATTCATTGGCCAGCTCTGTAGTATCCTCCACGCAGAAATTAAACTTTTATTTAAAGGATTTCAAACATGTACTTTTTCTTCCAACCATGAATTTTATGGTATAAAAATCAGTAATATTAGAACCAATCACAGTTCTCATAGCCTAATTATCAATTTTATCTTCACAGTCCTGCCAATGGGCAACAAAGACGCAATTTGCTTGAATTTGATTTTCTAATTCCACATGCTTTATTAGAAAATGGAATAAAAATGTGACAAACTAAAGCTTCAGTGTGTGGTCTTTCAAGATGAATTAATCAGTTATTTCTCTCTGGATCTCTCTCAAATCACAACATCCAAAGCCAATGGAGCCCCAGCCCACTTTCAGACATAAGCCTAATAGTCTAATGAATCATGCACTGCTTTTCTGAACTTGGGCATCTCTTAACTTTGCTTCTTTTTGTTTCTTTTAGAGACATTGCGATTTTCAAACTTGTAGCATCATGGATAATTGTTAGATTGCATTTTTTCCTTTGGTTCATATTGATGATTCATGTCATTTTTCACCCTTTGAGTATTAAGCATGTATATTTCAGGGTATTCATATTGAGATTTCTGTAGCATTCACCTTTAGTCTCTGTAGGTTATGGCTGAAGGTGATTCAATATTATTATTGAATATTATATTCATATTATCTGGTCAATTGAAATTAAAAGAAGAAAGATCTTTGAAGGCAGGAATTATTTGTTTTTCAATTTTGCCTTCATAGCACTCAAGCCTAGTATTATGCTTGGTATAGGCTAAATTAAATTAAAGAATTTGAATTCCACTCTTCAAAAATTAGATATATCTCTGACTTGTTAATTTAAATGTGGTTTATTAGCCAGTGTTTTTCATTTGAATGGGCAGAAAGTTGAAGTAATTGTCCACATTGCCTCACCCTCTTTTATCTAAAGGGACTCTGGTTATATCAAGGTCAATGTTCCCTCTACTGCAGCAAATTACAACCCATCAGGGTTTTTTTTAAATTCATTGCAATGGCAATTTTCTCCTGATGTCCTCCTATAAATGTTACCAAAAACAAATACAGATATTGTATTTAAAAAGGATAAATTGGTTGAGATCCAAATAATTCAAGCATCTGATGCTTCAATGGACTTGTAAAACTCAGGGTAACATATGTAAATACCTCCATAGGAGATGATCTGCACCAATCCAGGCTTTTAGCTTGTATAATTTTCATCCATGACTTTCCATAAATTTTAAATAGAGGATTTAAGCAAAAGAGTGGAGTAACTTCTTCTAGAATTTCGACTATTTGATGTGTATTAAGATTAAGCAGGTGAGTGTTTTTGATTTATTGGACTATGGCCCTCTCATTGGAAGTAGATAAGTACTGTGAGGTTTTTTTTTTGGTGGTCGGTTGGCCTTTTGATAAATGCTATATGCAAACAGAGGATGAAGTATATTTTTTTAAATCCTGACAATTATCTTAGGATGACATATAAAGAAAGATATATTTTTTCAGAGTTGTGTTTTTATGTTTCTTAAACTTAAATAAAAATTAATGTCTAAATTTTATACAATTTATAAGTTTATGTTTGAAATGTAGACTAAGTATGAGGCTTCATAAGATATAATAATAAAAATAATAATAAGTATAATAATAATAAGTATAACAAGAAGTTAACACTAAGATTATAAAGTACATGGGCACAGTACTGACCTTGCATTTCTTGGAATGTCATTCAATCTTTTTGTACTTCAGTTTAAATATATAAGAAAAAAACAGAATAAAAGAAATGAGGAAATCTGTCTAACCCACTTCAACAATTTTTTTTTACAGAAGGATAATTGCCGTGAAAAAAGAAGTAGCCACATAAACTACTGGAAAGAATAAGGGAAAAAATGAAGATTCCACTTTCGGAAAATATAAATATCATGGGGAAGTTAAAATTATTTGCATAGAATATGTGATTGAATTTCTGCCAGAGACAAGTGACTTGCCTGTTTGTAGATTGATCTCCCTTGTCCAAAAAGAGTTAAGGATTTTCAAGGAATATATCTCTAACCTCCAGCTTATTTTTATATTGAAGCATTTCTTCCATTTTTTAGAGGTATACTTCATTCTCTGAGAAAAAGGACAACTGATCTAGAAAAACAGCAACAGAGATAATCCTTCCTGGAAGGAATCTGGAGAAAGGTGAAATATGACACAAAGGAGAAAGAAAAATATTGAATATATAGAGCTTCATATTAAATCAGACTACTTCTGAAGAGAAAGGAGCCACATCTTTACAGGAGGAAGTAGTTTCTTTCCATACAAAGAATAATGCTTTTTATCAATGGGTACTATCAGGTGATCACTTCTTATCACTGACATTGACTGAAGATAAGAACACTAGAACAGAAAAGAGAGACGTGGAAAGGAAGGCATAGTTAAAGATGCTACTATCTCAAAAATTAATTTTGAATTTATAGACAATGGCTTCAAATATGAGTGTATCAGGTATGGAGTGCATCTAATACAGGCTTTTAAAAATGTCTTTGCCTGACGTTTTACAGTTCTAATAAAAACATCTTCAAAGTGAGAGAAAAATAGAGAAACAAGTAAGGGGATATACTCTCTAAATATCTACAAACTCAGTGAATAAATTTGTAATAATATTAGAAGAAAAATAGGAGAGACAGCCAAAAATCAGAAGGAACACAAATCTAAGAGAGGAATAAACAATAAAACTTATGGCCTCAGATGTCTTGTGTACATTACATATAATATAGATAACAATCATGGCAGATTAGATATCTTGAGCAAAGAGGTGAATGGGACATAGAAAAAGGACCCATGGAATTAATGAAAAGAAATGCTAGGGAAAGAGGCATAGCCATACCAGATTTCAATCTATATTATAAATCAGCAGTCATCAAAACTACTTGGATGAAGAATAGAATAGCGGATCACTGAAATAGATTAAGGATACAAGTCACAGCAATAAACGACTATAGTAATTTACTGTCTGATAAATCCAAAGACCCCAGATTCTGGGAAAAAACTCACTATTTGACAAAAACTGCTGGGAAAACTGGAATAATACAGAAGAAACTGGGTATAGATCAGTATCTTTACACTGTATACCAAAATCAAGTCTAAATGGGTATACCATCTAGGTAAAAATGCTGATACTGTAAGCAGTCTGGTAGAGCAAGGAACAGTTTACCTGACAGATTTATGGAGTAGGGAAGATTTTATGACCAAACGAGAGTTAGAGAGCAATATGAAATGCAAAACAGATCATTCTGATTATATTAAATTGAAAAGATTTTGTACAATAAAAGTCAATGAAACCAAGATTAAGAGGTAAGTGTGTAATGCCATGCACTAGCAGATGCCCAAAAGAATGCTACTGTGAACAGCTTTTAAGGTTCAGATTACACAGTATAGTGAACACTCCATTCATTCCATTACAAATCAGGGCAAACATTCAATCAATTTACAATACAATAATCAATCTTCCACTCATGGGTCAACCAAATATCAACTTAATCAGTCACTTACCTACAGTCAGACATTAAATGCAATCATTAGAAAATTACACAAAACCTCCACCCCTCGATGTCTAGTAAACTTGTTCAATATCCAAGGAGAGGCCTTTTCTTCATCTTGATTTGGGGTGTTATCTCAGATTCCCTGGATCCCTTTCAATACTGTAGTCAGCTCCCACTCCTACTTGAACCCACCAAACAGTCACCTGGATTCAGAGGCAGACAGCTCCCAGCTCCTTGTGTAGTCCCCTGGGCAGTTCTTGTTACACGTTGAAGTTCACAGGGTCCAGCAGAACTCAAACCCTTCACCACTTTTGTTTCTGGGAACTCAAGGATCCACCAAGCCATAAACAAACAAAGGCTTATCCTGGTCATGCTTCTTCAGTCCTTCAGCAGTTCAGCTGGCTCTAGGACCCAAGAGAAATCTCAGCTTTCCAGGCAGCCTTCTTAACCTTCCAGGAGGCCTACCAGGCAGCCTTCACCAGATTCTGGTCTCATAGAAAACTCCAACTCAGTTCTCAGTCCAGTAGGCCCAGCTCCCAGGTTCTGGAACAATCCTGCTTCCTCCAACTTACTTCTTAGTCCAGCAAGCCAAGCTCCCAACTCCTGGGACAATCCTGTTTCCTCCACCAGGAGCCACCAGGAGGAAGATTCCAGATTATGATTCACTGTCTCTGGAATTCTTCTTGCATACACACTGGCCTTCTGTCTCAGCTAACCTCCTCCTCCTGTCACATCAGCAACAGGAAACAGAGTTCACACCCTCTGTTCCCACCAGAGACTGAGTTCATACCTTCTTCCTCTTTCACAAAAGAGACAGTGCTCACACCTTAGTAACTAAGGGCTAAGTACCTGCTAAATTAATTACTGTTACAAAGTGGGGAATTGGGAAAGAATTTTTACAATCAGTCTTTCTGATAAAGGCATCTCTCTAAAATATACAGAGATTTGAGTCAAATCTATAACAATACTACTCATTCCCCAATCGATAAATGGTCAAAGGACATGAACAGGCAGTTTTCAGAGGAAAAAAATAATGATATCTATAAGCATATGAAAAAAATGCTCTAAGCAGAGCACTGATTTAGAGAAATGCAAATCAATACAGCTCTAAGGTACCACATTTCACCAGTCATATTGGTTAAGATGACAAAACAGAAAAATGATAAATTCTGGAGAGAATGTGGAAAAATGGAAGACTAATGCATTGTTGGTGAAGTTGTGAATTAATCCAACCATTCTGGAGAGCAATCTGGAACTATACCCAAAGGGCTATAAAAAAGTACGTACCCTAAGACCCAGCAATACCACTTCTGGGGCTTTATCCCAAAGAAATCACAGAAGTGGGGAAAAGACGCATACCTACAAAAATATGCATAGCAGCACTATTTGTGGTGGCAAAGAATTGGAAATCAAGGGAATGCTCATCAATTGGGGTATGGCTGAACAAGTTGTGGTATACGAATGTAATGGAATACTACTGTACTATAACAAATGAGGAGCAGATGGACTTCATAATAACTTGGATAGAATTATATAAATTGGTGCTGAGTAAGGACAGCAGAACCAGGAGAACTTTGTGCACAATTACATACACATCATATGTGTGATGACTAACTTTGATAGACAGGACTCCTCTCAGCAATACAAGGTTAGAAGACAACTACAAAAGACTCAGCATGGAAAGGGATATCCACATCCAGAAAAAGAACCTCAGAGTCTGCAGATTAAAGCAAACTATTTCCTCTCTCTCATTTGTGTTGTTTTGTTTTATCCCTTCTTTTTCATTGTTCACCCCATTGGTTATAATCCTTTACAACAATGTGAGGGTATCTGTTGAACCTATATTGGATTACATGTCATTATAGAGGAGGGGGGAGCAACAGGAGAGGGAGAAAATCTGGAACTTAAGATATTGTGGAGGATTCCAGCTCAGGGCAGAGATTCCAACTGGAGCTATATTCTTCGCTGAGAAAGCTCTAAGAAGGACATTAAAGGAAAAGGAAGGTTACAGTGTTTACATCCAAGTTCTCAACCAAGGAAAGATGTTTGCAAACTCCAAAAGACAAACTGAAGAAAGAAATGAAAAGGCTGTGGAAGTGGGAGAGAAGCAAGGAGAATTACAGAAAGAGAAGGAACCAAGAAACCAGCCTGGACATAAGGAAGCCACCACCTCAGCCTCCATGTTGGCCAGAAATGTCACCATGTCAGTGTCAAGTGACCCAGAGAAGAGTGGAAGTGAAGAGAGCAATGAAGAATTCATTCTAGTTCTTTTGACACCACAATTGGTCCCAGGACATTTTGAAGACTTAGAAGATGCCCTTGTGTGTCTTAACCTCCAACCTCCCTACTAGACTGGCAGCAGGGATATGAGTAATGGTGACAATTCTGAGGACCACAATGAAAAGCAAGACAGCAGCAGAGATTCCAGTGACATCCTTATCTGGATGATCATGCCAATGATGCCTACAGCAATGAACATGCTTTATTCCAAAAAGAAATAATGCCCATTGGTAGCCTCCAGCTTCCCAACTTGCAAATTCAATTGGAACAGAGCTACACAAGCTCTGAAGAGAAAAGAGGAATAGCTGGAGAAATAGAGGAGGAAAGGGAAAAAGAGAACAAAGACAGTGAAGCCAGTAGTCAATGGGAAGATTAGAAAGTCTCACCTCCAGCCCCCACTGTGGATGATCATGATATTAAATCTGCTTCAAGGGATCCAGAGAACAATGCAAATGAAGGGGCTTTGGATGAAGAATTCTCTGGGACTCCTTTGTCCCCCTCATCTGCTCCAGAACCACTAGAAGATGATGACTGTACACATCCCAGGCTCCCACCTGACTACCATACAAGGAGAAAAAAGGAGTCACGCAGTCCTAGATGTGTAAAACCAGAACATCATGCCTGCTGTTTTTTCCCTTATGGTCTTTCCCTTTGTAGACTATGCTGAAGGATTCCAGGGGCCACTTTCCAAAGAGAGCAGGAAATCCCAAGGAGCCAATGTACACTCAGACTCAAGACCCTGTCAGTCAACAGCAGAGATGCTGGAAGGGCTTGAGGGTGGTTTCCTCACGTTCTCTCCCAATTAACTTCCTCCTTTTCTTTTTTCCCAGTGGTTAGCTAGACACAAGGGAAGTCTTTACACTAGGCAAGCCAGGCTCCCTGTAGCTGCCTTACTCTCCCCTCTTCAGGGAGCTTTGAAGACAATTAAAAATTGAAGTTTGGAACCACCTCAAAACAATGATAGTGAATGTGGCAAAATTTTACAGAAAAACACATCTCCACATGAGACATCAGAGAAGATGATTCTGGATAATCATGCCAATGATGCCTAATCCCACCACTTTGCCAAGATGAGAGGTTTGGATTTTCTGTGGGCTTTTTGATGTGTTGATCATTTCTGCTCTTTTCTCTTCCCCTTTTACCCCCTGAAGAAAAAGCATTTGTAATTGAGATGGCTTTCTCTGAGAGAGCATGGAAGAGGAATGGGGGCAAATATTCTGGTGATGGAAAGAAATCATTTCAATAAAATTCATTTTTAAAAACCCTGAGAAAAAAGAGAGATTGTGGAATGGAATGTTGTAAACTAAAAGTAAATAAATAAATTAAAAAGAAAAAAGAAAAAAGACCCATGAGTAGAAAATAGTTGTGAAAAATCCTATTATCCCAAAGGAATAGAAGAGGCAAATGGCAGGGGTGGAATTTCTATGTTTCTTTGCCAATGAGAAAGCTGTTATGATAGGAAATGATAGGAAAATAAAAAGGCAAAGGGAATGGGTGGATAATTCCAAAATAAGCAGAGAGTTATGAGTATATGTAGCTGTCCTCAATTTATTTAAGTCTTCAGGCTCAGATGAACTATATCAATAGTTAAAGTATCAGCAACTGTGATGTTTGAGTCATTGTAAGTGTGCTTGACAGAATTGTGGGAATGGGGAAAATGGTGCTAAACTGGAGAAGTGCACATATTTTTCTTTAACTTTCAAAATATAACAAAGTTAAATTGACAAAATATAAGTTAGTTAGCTGGACTTGGATTTCTGGTAAAAATCTTAAGCATATTATTAAGGAATGGTTTTGTTGTTGTTCAGTCATTTCAGTCTTGCCTAACTGACAAATGTGCACCATAATCTAAACAAATATGTGTGAAGATGAGACTTGAAGGGGCTAAATTTAAAGGCTTCATTTTGATTCAAAAGTTTGCTCTACAAATATAAGATACTAGAAAATTGTTTAGATACAAAAAGATTGCTTGCATTTTTACAAGGTAGATACAAGTCAATAAATAATATGATATGACAAGACCTTTCCCGTCAAAAAAAAAAACTACTACAATCTTAGAATGCACTCAGAGGCACACTGTTTAACACTATGACAGATTTGAGTCCTGTAGCAATCTGTCCTGAACAAAGGCCAAATATAACACTCTTTGTTTTTAGGACATTGGTAGGTAGGAGAACATATAAATAAAAAAAAAGTTTTCAGAAGATGCTTAGGCATATGTTATATATAAATTTACTGTAGAAAATGGAGGTGTTTAGCTTGGAAAAGAATTTACTTTGCCGGGAATGATTTGTGGGGACTCGCTCAGGTATTTGTAATATTGCCACATGAAAAAGAGATTAAATTTTTTTAATTTGACCCCAGAGAGCAGGACTGGGAATACTACGTGTTATTTATTTTTTGTTGTTGTTGTTTTGGTGTAATACATTCAATTATATAAATAGATTCTCTTAGGATCCACTGGGTCCCTCTCCAAAATAGAGGCCTTCAAAGAAAAGGTGGCTTTAAATGGTCTCCAATGCCTTTTAATATGATATTGTATAAAATACATATCCCATGAACATATTGAGTTTTCAGCCATAAAATTCTTAGTATTAGGAGGTACCTTCAATTTTACATAGATCTATCTCTTGCCAAATGCAGACAATTGTATAATGTACTTGACAAATGGGCATCTAACTTGTTTAATTAAATCTGATAATATGGACTTTACTACCCCAAATCTGTGAGGGAGAGATAAAAAAAATGAGTGTTCAGTCTTGACATGAGAAAGCATAGTGATATGAAATCAAATATTTAATTCAATGAAAATATTTACAAAAGTTATGTTTTCCTAGTTTTCAAAACAACAACAACTTTCATTTGAATATAGGTGTGCTGATAACAGAAGTGAGATGTTCTGGAGTAGCATTCTCATTAGCCTTCTACTTTCCCTCTAGGCAAGGACAAATGGTAATATTTCCTAAGAGTATGCCAGCACACTTGGTCCAAGATTTAAGTATGTCTATAAACAAAAAACTGATATCTTTCAATCTGGCATCACTTATAATTGTTAGAAATCTCTTAATATTGAAGAAAGTAAATAAGTTCATTTTGTCTTCTCAGTCTTCTTTTGTCAAGACTGAGCACACCAATTTTTGTCTACTTTTTATTACATGTCTTTGAGTCCCCTTTTCATAAAGCTCATTTCTTCCAATTCTAGCTCATACATGTCCCTTTTAAAATGTGATGTCATGTCAGGAAATCACTGTAAACACATATATAAAGTTTTTACTATGACAGGTACTACACCAATCCCAGTGGATACAAAAACAATCATTCTCTACTTTCAAGGAGCTTATGCATTTTAAAGGAGATCAAATAATTATAAGTTGGATAAGAATGATATATACAAAACAGTTGGAAGATAATATTAGAAGGGATGGCACTAGCAATAAGAAACTAGGGAAAGCTTCATGAATAATGTGGACTTTGCACTGAATCTCTAGGAATCCATAGATACTAAGAGGTAGAAGTGAAGAGGGTGAGCATTCTAGGCATGGAGAACCACCAGGGTAAAGCCATAGAGGGGAAATGGAGTGTCATGGGACAGGAACAGCAAGAAAGATTTGATCTAAACAGCATTTGGATCATAGAATGAAAGGAGGGGAGGAAAGTATAAGAGACAGAGACAAGCATGGTTATGAAGAGCTTTAAATTCCTGATAGAGAATAATATTTGTTTGTAAAAACATGAGGTAATCACATATATCTGTTGAGTAAATAGATGACATGATCAGACCCATCATTTAGGAAAAATCATGTTGGCAGCCAAGTGGAGGATGGATTGGACTGGCCAAAAATTGTTTGATGAGAAGAGATTAAAATTATTATAGGATATTAGTGTTCTGGCCCTACTTTCTTAGGTATGAACGAGTAGCTTATAGAATGTGAACATTGTTATTTTTTTATCTGCCATTAGTATGACCATTCCCACCAGCTGTTTCCCCTCCATTTTTAGGGGCCCAATGACTAGCAGTTCAGTTTGATTTAACTACATAACACCAAGTTATTTTTATAAAGGCATACTTACTTCAACAATAAAACAAGTACAAATATACAAATATTTCCCCTAATATCTTCAGCATAGTTCCTCCTATACAACCTCAGTCTCTAGGGAATTTTTTTGAGGTGGGGTTAAGGGACATAGATAATGCTCATGTGTTATTTCCAACTTAACTTTGGTCCCACCAAGTTCATTTCAAGGATTAAGTGGTGAGTCCTTCCCCTAGGCTAGAGACTGAAAGGTTAATTACAAAATTAGTGTCACTTTGATCCTCTGATCACTCATGCAAAGCTAGCAACAAAAACAACCCTGGATTCTGACTCTTAGATTCAGGAGTGACTTCTTCTCCTAACCATGTCAGACACTCTACTCACTGCACCTAGAACAGAAAAGAATAAATTAACAGGTCAAATGCAGGGTCCAATTTTTTGAGTGGCATATGGCCTCAGAGAGGAAGAAGAACTCACAGCCTTTTTCTAGGCCACCTAGTTGCCTCCTGTCCTTTCCTCAAGAATATATTTCTAATTGGAAACAGTGAGTAAAGGAATCACTCTTGTCCATTTGATGTGACTACAGTTACGTTGACTCTGGCTTTTTTTGAAGTCACCTAAAGTTCCAGTGATGCAGGCAATCAACAACAACAATACTCCTCAGAAACATGTGTCCAGCCACCCAGAAACAGTTATAACCTCTATATGGTCCATAGTTTCTACAATCCACAGACTCTACATGGTTCTGTTCTTACAAGCAGCATCCTCCATCGGGAGAAATGCTGTCTGAGCAAGCTGATGTGTTCTGCACATGAACCAAATGCACATTGCACTAGGATTTTAAGATGTCAGAAACTTCCAACATCACATTTTCCATGCCACTAACTTTATAGGTAGGACACTGAAGCCCTGAGGAGGGAAATGACTTGACCAATGGAGATAAACAACAGAATTTGGTTCAAGCTTAGACTCTGACATCAGGTCAATTTCTTCTATTGTTTTACGTAGTGGTCTTCTTAGAGTTTGTCATATGCAGTACTTCACCTCTCCTCTTCCACGCTTTTGAATTAACTGATCCCTGGAATTTAGTCTCCTCTTTCTTCCACATTTTAAAATTATAACTACCTTTCAAGTGCCAGATCAAATTCTATTTCTTGCAGAAACTCTCTTGACATACACAAACACACACACACACACATACACATACAAACACACACCTTATATCATTTTAATAAATACCTTCATATATACATGCTGTCTTGCAAATCTATACTGTAAATATCTTAATGTCAGGGACTTTTCTATGTTTCTTCTCATATCCCCAGTGCCTAGAATAGCGCCAGGGACATTGCAGGCATTTAGTCAATACTTGATTGACTATTCTACACTGTGCCACAATTAGCATAAAAGCTCCCATTATTTGGGGGAGTGCTAAGTTTCACAGGTAACTGACACTGAACCTGTAGTCAACTAAAACCTCTGACTGTGAGTATGTGCATTTCAATATGAACACATTTTTAGGTAGGTCTTCCCCAAAGTACACTCATATAGGTAGGTTTTATTTTCCCTTTATACTTAATGTGGTACCTTGCACTTTACATTTATCCCCTATTTCCTGATAGATTTCATCTGTGAAATGCAGCTCAAAACAATTCTATGTGGTTACTTCTAAACTTCCTATTTTGGTAGAAAAAAAAAACATTTGCACAAATTTCAAGTAGGCACTACTGGTCTAGAGTGTTGTCTTTAATTGAATTGTACCTGGTCAAAATGTGCTGCTATTTCTACATAAATATAGGCCCATGAGGGCAATCCATCACTGTCATGTGAAAGTCTAAATATCTTATACAATTGGCATATCAAAACAGGACCCAAGAAGAGAGCACTTTGAAAGTTGTTTATCTCTCTATTCCAGACTCATTGACCTCACTCCTTTATCTTAGAAATCTCTCAAGACTAGAAGGTAAACAAGCAAAACCAGCTGTAGTATTTGTCTGATATATTCTTTGTCTTATGCATTCTTACAGCTACAGGATTACTTTGCAGTTTTCCATATAGGTGGCAGTCATTGGCTTTACAGATCCACGAAGATGTACATCACTCAGATATCTGAAAGAAGAAGTCATATTAAACATTTGTCAAATATTCTACACAGAACTAAGCTTGATTTAATCTACCTATAGTAAAAGGTCATTATAATGCAAGTCTTACAAGTTTTCTCTGTTAATGAATTGCACCTTTACAAAGCTTATTAAGATTCCTAAAGCCTTATTCTTATAATCATGATAAATTCTATAGCTATGTTGATTGAGCACCCACTACATTGATCCTTGAATTCTGTACTTCTTATTTAGATTACATTCCACAATAAATAAGCATTCCTTAAACATCTGATAGTACTAGATACAAGGAAAACAATGTACTACTCCACCCCTAGGCTGTACATTCATTTAGTCAGGCAAAGTCTCTCTTCTCAAATGGAGATTAGTTTCCAATCAGAAACAAAGTATATTCATTTGGTCAGTCAAAGAGCACAAAAAGTCAAAAGTTTCCCACCCCTGGATCACAACTGAATTACAAGACCATCCATTAATGCCAAGCACTTTCTCAAAAGGGTCAGGAGAGCACAAAAGGCCATCTACTCTTAAGCTACAACAAGGTTAAGATATCACAGCATTGAAAACCCAAGGAAAGTCCCTTCCTTCATCTCAACACAAGGCAAGTTCTCAGCAATCTCTGTTTCTGGGGAGACAAAGATTAACAAAGTCATAATATAGATTGTCAGTGTCCTCATTAATTCACTCTCTGAAGAAAAGTCCCAGACCCCCTGAAAACATCAGCAAGACCCTCTTCTAGGATTTCTGTAAACATACAACAAGAAAATCCTCCTTCAGTGCTTCTGAACCAACAGCAAGGTTCCAGGCCCTCTACAAAAGCAGCATTGTCCTTCCCCAGCAGATGAATCTGGCAAAACAACATCAAAGCAGACAAACAAAATACCAGCATCATAGCCATGCCTCCTCAGTTCTTGGCAGCTCTGGGTGGCAGTTCTCAAAAGTCCTGGGCAGCCCCAACTGGCCCCCAGCAGTCTTATTCTCAGAAACTCTGGCCCCTCAGAAATTCTCCCCTCTGCCTCCACGATACTGTTCCCCAGAAGTCCTTCTGGCTTCCTCTGCTTTGGCCTTCTCTCTGCTTGCACTTCTCTCTAAATCCAGGGTACCAGCTCCTCCCAGTTCAGCCCTCTCTCTTCAAGTATACAAGTCCATCCCACAAGTGGGATTCACAAGCTCTGGGTTTTAACACTCCACCCAAAAACCAAGCCAATACAGGAGGATCTTTAATTTCCATTACCCTTACAGCAGCCTATGAAACATCCTCTACATTTTTCATGGATTGCTGAAAATCCTTTGGCAGGCTGCAGATTGTTCAAGTATTATTTAAAGTAATATTTTTGCAAGGAAGCAAAAAGTAAAGTATCTGGAAAAACACTTTAAAGATATAAAATTTGAGCTTAATATTGAAGGAAAATAAGAATAAAATAGCAGAATTAAAAAAGAGAATTTTCCAAGAATAAGGGATAAAATACAAAGGTATGGAGGATGGAAGGTGAGATGTTGGGTTTGTGGAATTCAGTTAAATCTAATTAAAATAAATAAACATTTATACTGTGCTTCCTATTTGAAAAGAACTACGACACATAATAGGAATAAAAAAGACAACACTGAAACAGTCCAAAATATCAAATAATCTATTTTGTCAGGAAAATATATCAAATCAAAGTAATGACAAACAATTCTCCAAAGGTTTGTTATGTAACTGCTAGGAAAGGCTTCATATGACAAGATAAGAAAATTTTATTTTAGAAAGTATAAGAGCCAGTTAATTTTTTTAATATAACAAGTCAAGACCCGTACTTTGATACACACACACACACATATATATATATAGACAGACAGACAGATAGATAGATAGATAGATAGATAGATAGATAGAAAGATAGATAGATAGATAGATAGATATATTCACAACTGTACGGAGGAGTGTGAAGGGAAAATCTGGCCATTGAAAACTGGAGTAGATGACCTATAAGGTCTAGTTCAAAAATTTTTATCTTATGAGCTTCTTTCAATGCTCTTAATGAGTAAGAGATAATGAAGATCTGAAGTAGAGGTGGTGACCGTAGTTCTGGAGAGGAGGGAATGTAAAAGATATTGTGAGTGTAAAAATCACAAGATTTTGTAATTGGTTGGATATCAGGTGAGATCAGAGAGAGAGAGAGAGAGAGAGAGAGACAGAGACAGAGACAGAGACAGAGAGACAGAGACAGAGACAGAGAGAGACAGAGACAGAGAGAGACAAAGAGACAGTGAGAAACAGAGAGACAGAGACAGAGAGAGACAGAGAGAGAGAGTAAGTAAAGGTTCAAGAGCAACACTCAGATTGTTAGTACAAGTGTCTGGAAGGATAGCAGGTCCCTCAAAAAAATTTGTTGCTTAGTCATTTTCAGTCATGTACAACACTTTGTGACCCCTTTTGAGATTTTTCTTAGCAAAGATACTAGATTTGCCATTTCTTTCTAAAGGTCATTTTGTTGTTGAGTCATTTCAGTAATGTATGACTTTTCATGTCCCCATTTGGAATTGTCTTGGCAGAGATATGTGGAAGGGTGAGTGGTTTCCTTCTCCAACTTATTTTATAGATAAGGAACCAAAGTAAACAGGGTTAAGTGACTTGCTCAGGGCCACACAACTAATAAGAGTTTGAGGCCAGATTTGAACTCAGGTGTTCCTGACTCTGGGCCCAGGACTCAATCCAGTGACTGCCCTAGCTGCCCTTTAATAAAAACAGGAGTGGTGAAAAAGTAAAAGGTTTAGAGGTGAAGATAATGTGTTCGTTTTGATGTTGACTTTTTTCTACTGCTTATGACATTTCCCAGTACATATACAACTGTAAAATTTTTGATGAGGGATTAGAAATAAGGAGTAGTCAGATATTCAAGAAATTAAGCTATTTTATGATATTAATATCAATATCAAGTGAAACATTAAATATGTGTGCATGTATGTGTATGTATACAATATATACATATGTGTAAATATACACACACATGTATGTGTGCACAAATACACACACCAAAGGCTTTTGTACTGTTTTGTAGAGGAAGTCCACAGCATATATATGTATAACACACTCCATGTATCTTTGCCAAGAAAAGTCCAAATGGGGTAACGAAGAATCAAACATGACTGAAATCATGCAAAAACAACAAAATGAGCTGGAGACAGAAATGTATGTATAATATATGTTCACCATATGCCTACATATACATATGTCTACACACATATATGCATATACTTTTATATTATATTTATATTCTTTTAGTATTTTCATTCCTCCCCTTTTCAGTCATCACAGTTAAATATTTAATTGAAAATACTATTGAACCATCTCTCATGGACTCTTCATAGAATGACAGTTAATCTATAACATACTAAAATTTTATTGGCTCTTAAAGATTTAACAGTTTCTATAGTCCCTATGGAAAAACTCCTTAAGACGGTATTATATAAATGAAAACAAAATAGTACAATCTCCTAGGAATCAAAATTGTGGCTCACATAAGTGGAAGTAGAAAGATGTTTGCTGCATAAATAGGCCAGAGTTAATTACTTACAATGAAATGTATGAACAAAAAAATGGAGGGTAAAAATTCATCATCAAATAGATGGATGAGAAAAAAGATTATTAGTCATGTTACAAGACCAAGAAATAATAGGATTATCAGAGTGGTTCGCTATTATGCAGGGAACATCAAGAGATTCAGAAAAAAATCCCACTATGGGGTGCCCTTTAGAGGATTTGTGGAAGGAGGTAGAATAAAGATAAACTGTATGGTCAGACCTAGATAGACAGCCAATTATACCATTGGTGAAAGTACTGATAGATGGAAAAACCACAGATTCAAAGATGTATATGGATATGTAATGGCACTCAAAGAAGTACTTAACAACTTGTTTCAGCTGCTTAATTATTTGGCACTTTGTTTCAGTTCAAGTTTCTTTTAAGCCTTGCCCATGATTATATCAAATCTTTGTTAAGAAATAGAACTTGTGAAATATGAACCCCACAACTTGCGATCCCTAGAACTTGTGAATTCAATAACCATGTAGAAGGAGAAACCCAAACTGGGAAAGAGCAGAACTGAGAGGAAATGAGAAGAGAACTCGTGTAGTAGCAGAGTTGAAAAGGAAAAAACTTGTGATATCCAACACTCTATGTTTGTTTGCTCTGCCTGTGTTGATGTCTACGTGTGATATTTTGTACAGAAGTCCTGGGACCCTACTGGAAACTCTGAAAGAAGATTTTCTGGTTGTCTGTTTGAAGAAACCACGGAGGAGGGTTTCAGAGGTTCTGGGACTTTACTGATATAATATATAATAATATAATATAATATAATAAATATAATATTGATCTCTTGGACCTTGTTGGTGGGTCTATGTTGATTTCACAGGCAGATAGTGAATTGATGATGGTGCCAGCAATGTGTTATTGTGGCTCTGTTAAACTTTGTCTTCCCAGAAACAGGAGCTGTCGAGGTCTTGAGGTGGACTGAATACTGTGAGCTTCAATATGGAACAGAAATTATACAAGGAACAGGACAAGGAGCTTAGAGATGCCTGCCTTTGAATCCAGGTGACAGCTGGGTAGATTCAAGCAGGAGCTGGGACCATGCAAGAGGAACCACGGAAGATGACATCCAGCCTTGGGTCAAGATGAAAAGATCTCTTCTTGGGTATTCAATGCTGACTGATAAGATTATTATTTACTATGACCGAGGGGATGGAATACTTTGACCTTTGTACTTTGTGTCCCTTAAATAGGCCACCTCCTTAAGCATGATTGAGTTAAGGATGTTTTAAATGATATCTTTTGCTTAAAACTATGTGACCACTTTGGGGAAAACTATGTGGTCACTTTAGTGATAACTTGTTAGGTCATAACATTGTGTCTGCTGTACTTTGGTTTCTATTAATGTTCTGCTTTAACTTACTGCTGAATGAAGAGAGTTCACTACACTATGTAATCAGAATCTTAAAGTTGTTCACAGCAGCAGTCCTCTGGAAAGCGGCCCTTGCTAGGTTTTACAGGATACTTTCAAATAATTGATATTTTTCCATTGATTCCCTCTTTTCATCCTCACAGCAACACTGCAAGTCATATAGAAAAGGAAAACTGAATTTTGGAGAAGGTACTGAGCTTATAGTTCTTATTATTTTTTTCACTTTATCTCTTTTCCTTTGTAGAATGAAGGTTTTCTTGATCAGTCTTATTCCTTGAAAGAAATGAGATAAATAGAAAATGTAATAAGAAAGAATGTATTTTAAGTCAAATTTTCATAAAACATTGTCAGTGAATCAATCATCAAGAAACATCCTTTAGGAAGTAAATCAATTCTATGATCAAACCGCTGACAGTTCTAGAAGTGATATTTCTTTAAAAACAAACAAAGACATTCTTCAAGGAACATGTTCTGATCATCTTTTTCTAAACCAGAAAAGGCTTCATGTTCCCGCTCCCTTTCATTCACAATATGATGTTGTGGCAGGTAGAATATCAAATAAAATTTTCCAAGTTTTCCCTTGGCTGACTATTCACCACCATGTATATTTTTTCTTATTCTGCCACCTAATTAATAATATATTGAACCCAAGCATTTGCAACACTTACAATAGCATTTCAACCTTTTGAGGTCCACCCGATGAGATCTGATTAATAATTCACAAAGACAGGCTAAATAATGAATGCTTCTGCCAGTGTGTCTGTCATGTCATCTGGTCCAGGCTGTTACTTAGACATGGCCTTGTTTGTTGTACACAAATGCTATTGGCAGAAATCCACAGGAAAACATGAACCTGCCAATCAAGCCCTGGGTAGTGGGGGCTACATGCTGATAGATCCATAGTGTGACTTCAATTCTTTAAAATATGAAACTCCCTGATGGACATTTCCTGAAATAGAGGTTGCTGAGTAGAAAATGAAACTTAAATAAAAATGAATTAAATACACAACCTTGGTTGTGAAACAGGAGTGGAGGACAAATGAAATTGAAAAAGGGAAGAAAAGGTGGAGCTGACAAGCAACTGAGATAGAGGAGAATTAATATGGCACAATATTGCCATAAGTAAACAAAGCTACAGAAACAGTATAAATCCTTTAAAGCATCTGCAGTTGCTTAGATGCTGCTGGTGACACAATGGATAGAGTGTTGGGCCTAAGAAGACCTGAGCTCAAATCTGCCATCAGACAATTTGTAGCTATATAACCCTGGGCAAGTCACTTAAATTTTGCTCACCTCATTTTCCTCAATTGTAAAATTAGAATGATAAATACCATGTACCTTGAAGCATGACAGTAAGGAACAAAGATGATAATATATTTTGAAAAGCAGTTAACCCAGCAACTATGATATAATAGGAACTATATAAAGGACTATGTATGTGTATATACATATATGCACACATGTATACTATATGCATGCACATATATGTATGTATATATGTTTATGCATATTTGTGTGGGTTTATATATTCTAAAACATCCCAGCCTGATAGGACCTGCCAGAGCTTAAACTCTTTTATTATGAACTTCAAGAATCAGGGAAAAAACTTATTGCTAGAATAAAACCCCATGATGACAAGGAAAAGAAAACCACTTTTGATGTTGTTGTATTTCCAGTTCTTAATATGCCTTGTTCTTGGTTAGAACTTAATTAATATTTGTCAAATTGAATAATGGAGTATCTGAATAGGAATTTTCAGAGGATTATCAGAATATTTAATTGCATAATTGAAGCTAAATAAAAATTATTTAAGGAAAAATCTTTGTGAAGCCTTGCTTTTTTCAGGCAACCTTTCAAGTCTTCTAATTTGTTCCATCTAAATAAGGAAAAGTTGCTTAAACTATATAATTGAAGGACAATGTAGATCATTTGAGTGCATATTTTGCCAGGCAAATATCTTTGTAGAGACTAAGAAGGTGTCATTCTTTTACCTAGGCCATGCAAGACTTATACCTCTATCAGTGACCATACATTATCCTCAATGAATCCAGCTCTCAGTTTCTGAGAGAAGATTTTGCTAAGCATACATGGTACCCATTATCAATTTTCCTTAAGTGGCTTTTGGTATCAAATACACTATTTACATTTGTATATACATGTGTGTATATATATGTGTGTGTGTGCATACATGTATATACATATGTGTGTATATATATGTGTGTGTGTATACAAATAAAAATATGAACTTTGCATTGCATAGCTTTGAATTCTGATAAAAGATATAGTCTGAATTTGGGAGATAGACATTTGAGACAACTTGATGAAAAGCCAAAGGAGAATAGTCAAGGGGAAGCCAGATGTGACTAAACATGAGAAAGAAAAAAAAATATGGAGGAAAATGAATGGATGCTGAGAAAAAGACATTTAATAAGAGAGGGTAAGCAGGAAAATGAGGGGGGAAATGATTTTTAAAAGATCATAATACTAGGGGCGGCTAGGTGGCACAGTGAATAGAGCACCGGCCCTGGAGTCAGGAGTACCTGAGTTCAAATCCGGCCTCAGACACTTAACACAAAAAACTAGCCGTGTGACCTTGGGCAAGTCACTTAACCCCAACTGCCCTCCAAAAAGCAAAAATAAAAAAAAAATAAAAAAAAAGATCATAATACTGAGAAAAATACAATACCTTGAAATATCAGTGGAAAATAACAGAAGTGGTGTATTAGATTTGTGGCTAGTGTCAGATCAGAGTAAAAGAATGTCACAGAGATCCACGGTACACTTGTAACCAAATAAATAAATCCGAGACTCTGTAGAAGAACGTACTAGATGTTTAAAAACATCTCATTCTTAAAGGAAAAACAAAGGAAATCTACAAATATCTTCAGGTGAAACATCATCTAGTAAGAGTTAGACAAAGAATAGATGAGTACTGCTAGTTAAGAACTCCTTCTTAAGAGGAAGTAGGGTCCTTATTTGTCTTCCTAGTAACAACAATAGAGATGACTATTTTCTTCCTAGGGCAGATAACAAGGAACTTTTTAAGACTTGTAAAATATATGCCTGTAAAAAGGAAATAAAGAAGCATTGTCAAATATTTCAGAATCTTGAGCAGGAAACATGACCATGGAGCCACAATATTTTCAGCCCTACCAACTATGGAAAGCAAAGAAGGGATGAAAAAGAGAAAAACAGAACTGACTGATGTGATGCTATCTAAAAATCATGATTTTTTTGCATTTTTGTACCACATGTTGAAATGTAGCCATGGAAAACACCTAGCCAAGGATATAATGCATCCAATGCATCATGTTAAGAATGTACAGTCTCTGCATCATTAAATTAGAGAAGTAAACTAGATACAATCCAGAACTATGATTGGGAGAATTATTTATTGAAAAGGGATAAAAACAATTTAAAACAAATATAAGTTGGTCAGGTTTTGTTACATACAAGTAAAAGCTTATCCACAATTACAATCAGTGCAGTTAAAAGAAAATTAGTTAACTAATGTATATATGCATATATGTATGTGTATGTCCTACATAACTGAGCAAATATATAAGGGGCATATATGCATGGTCAAATAATATCATCATGTTTTTTTAAATACTTGCAATGAACAAAATGATGAAACATTCCAATTCATTAATAATAAGAACAATTCTAAACAATTCTTAATTTATACTTTATAGCCATCAAATTGCCAAAGAAAACAACACCTTTTTTTAAAAGGAAACATTTATTAAAGGGCTAATCAGATAAGATACTAATGTACTATTGATTAAGATTTAAATTAGTCCAAACAACATTGGTAAGCAATTCAGAACTTCTTACACACAAAAGTCACTAAACTTTGCATATTCTTTCATTCATTGATAGAACTACTGGGTAATTATCTCCAAAGAGGTCAGAGGAAGAAGGAAAGGACCAAATTTCATTGTAGCAAAGATCTGAAAGAAGTTGGGGAATGGACAAACAAATTATGACATATAAATGTAATGCAATAGTGTAATACAGGAAATTATGAAATAAAACAATTAAGTGAATCAGGAAGAACTGATGCAGTACAGACTGAATAAAAAAGGGAATAATTTTTACAACGACAAGAGGGGAAAATGAAAGTCTTGACAATGCTGATCAATGCAATGATTATAAATGACTATAAAAGACTGATGATAAAGCTTGCCTTCCAATACTTGGTAGATAGATGTGGATCATTTTTAAATGATCATCATGTGCCAATCACAAAGAGGTGAGGGACTAGAGCTAAAGAATATCATGTAAATTTTAAGATAGGAACAAATCATGATTTTGTTTTGCTGTTCTATATTTTTTACTCTAGAGAAAAGCTCTATTTTTTATGTCAGAGTTTTTTGGAGAGTAAGTAGTATACTGATAAAAAAAGAAAATTTAAAGGAAAAGACAGTATCAACAAAATATTTTTTTAAATACCAAGAAGAGATGTAAACAGATATCTCTCCCTACTCCATTGTTGAGTCTAGGCTGTGGAAAATGCAAATGAGATCAGATGGTTTTTGAATTGTTTGGTTTGAGTTTATAATTGTGTTCCTCAATCATAAAGAATGATTCTACTTTCCCCATTACCCTTAATCTATACTCGTCTGTCTAGCTTTCAGGATCTAATCACTTGCTAATTTATATATACAATCTAATTTCACATTTTTCTACAAAACCCTCTCATCTTTAAACAGACCATTCTCAAATATTCTAAATTCTGTAATTTTTCCTTTCTCCATGAGATAGCAACTCGGAAATAAGATATACAGACACAGGGTTTGGAGATCCATCTTCCCCTACAGAAAAGTCAGAGGTGGGGGGGATAGGGGAGGACATAGGAGACAGCAGATAGGGGCAGGGGGCATTCAGTGATCCTGCTGTTTTGGGGTGGGGGTAGGAAAAGACGGAGAGAAAATTTGTAACTCAAAACCTTGTGGAAATGAATGTTCTAAACTAAAAATAAACATAAATACATTTTAAAAAATGTTTTAGCAGAGATAGTGCTATACACTTCTTTTGCACTTCTCTTGCTATCCATGTTCCATGCCCATAATAATACCTCAGTAATTACTTGTTGATAGAAGTTTAGGCATTGTTAGAAGTACCAGTTCTCAAATATCCAGAGTAAAGTACAAGAATCACAGAAAATGGGAATCTATAGATGAACAGTTTTAACCTTCTTTCCATCAAATATATTTGCTGAATATCTCAAAGACAGCAACTTTTCCTTACATGAGTTTTCCTCCTTGCCACTTCCTCTATTAATCTTTTATTTCAAATGGCTGACTTAATGACCATAAAAGAGGGGACAAGAAAGATAAATCAAGGCTATAACTCATATACTAAATTGACAGATGGACAGCTAGTAGATAATGTCAAAGGGTAAAAACCATGTACCCAAAAAGGAAGAAGCCCCACAAAAATACTTCAAAAGAATACTGACATGGAAGAAATATAGGAGAGACATATAGACCTAAAAATGAGTAAATATCTTCCTCACATTCATGTCTGCTCAGTGAGATTGATGGAACATGTCACTAAGTATAAGTTATAATGAGGAAAAATGAAAAATACCCCCTATATTGGTTTACAAGACTGTCTGAAATTTTGATTATTTTAAGGGGTTAAAGCAGTGAAGGGTAATGTTAAAATATAAGTATTAGTTATGTAACACATTGATTCTACCTTAAAAATATATCAAATTGCCCAATAGTCTGGTATCATTAAATGTATTATTTAGGATAGAAGTTCCAAAAGTATTGATCTAGATTTCTATGCCTTCTGTTGGGTACCATAGAAGTGTCCTTGGGGCTAGAAGATCTTCTCGTAAGAAAGGGGAAAAACATCAATAACTAGCAGTGGGGCATTTGGGGTGAGAGAATTAAATCAAAGTTATATATTCTGAAGCCAAAGAAAGGAGCAGGAACTAGTAATTATTTATAATAATGCTGTGATATTGGAAGTGATTATAGGGTCTGAAGGGAAAAGAAAGTTTACCTGAAATTCAAAAAGACTAGGTTTTCACAACCCCAGGCAAATCATTCCAAGACCAAAAAGGCACCTGCTAGGATTCTTAATGTTTTTGAGAATTGCAGCTGGGTCTCCATCATGTACAACTCATTTTTGTTGTCAGAGCAGGACTGACTTCTGATGTTGACCCCTATTACATTGCAGTAGTTATATTTCTATAGTCAAAATATCACCAAATATACAAATAAATTGACCTAAAAATCTATACTCATTACCCTCTAATGGCAATTACCCCCTTTCCTTGCCCTATTCTCTTATAAACTGGAGCATTTTGCAAACTGTTTTTCTTCAAAACTGTCCCCTCCTTAGTTAATAGTACTTCTGAAATATAGCTTGCAGTTTTAAAAATCCATGCTGGATAACAAGAATGTTTTATTTCATGACACAATGTAAAGAGTACTAAATTTGTAATCATATGACATGGGTTCAGATCTTGGCTCTAACACTAACTACTTGCTCTGGGCAACTCCTTGAACATATCAGTAGCACAGTTTCTAATCTGTTTTTTTTTTGGTTTTTTTCTTTTTTTGCTTTTTTGGAGGGCAGTTGGGGTTAAGTGACTTGCCCAAGGTCACAGGACTAGCTTTTTTTTGTGTGTTAAGTGTCTGAGGCCGGATTTGAACTCAGGTACTCCTGACTCCAGGGCTGGTGCTCTATTCACTGTGCCACCTATCTGTCCCCTCTAATCTGTTAAAAAGAAAAGCAGATTAGACTCAACTGTCTATGAGATCCCTTCCAAATCTAGATTTGGAAGGTCAAATAGTTAATAAGTGTCTGAGGCCAAGTTTGAATTCAGGAAGATAAGTCTTTCTTACTCCAAGCCCAGTACTTTACCCATTGTGCCACTAGCTGACATTGAACTACTAACGGTGAAACCCTAATTCTAACACTTCTTTGACTAGTGAGATCTACAACCAATCATTTTGCCTTACTTGTTCTTATCTAATTACAACATATTTAATTTCTTTTTGTTGAGTCACTTTTCAGTCACATCCAATCTTTTGTGGACCCATTTAATTTGGAGTTTTAGGGGGTTGTTTTTTTTTCCTTTGGCAAATACACTGGAGTGGTTTTCCATGTCTTTGTCCAGTTCATTTTACAGATGTAAAATACTAAGGCAAAGAGGGCTAAGTGACTTCCTGAGGGTCACAGTTAATAAGTGTCTGAGGCCAAGTGTGAATTCAGGAAGACAAGTCTTTCTTATTCCAAGCCCAGTACTTTACCCATTGTGCCACCTACCTGACATTTAGCTACTAATGGTGAAACAATCCAAAGTGAAAATAGATTATATTAAAAGGTTCAAGGTGGTGGAGAAAGTGGTTACTCTTGAAAATTTGTTTCTTAGGTCACTCTTTTTTTACTTAAATTTTAGACTTGAATACTAAAACAAATACATAATAAGAAAAGAAAACGCAATATAAAATAGGAAAAGAAAAAAACATGTTCTGTGCATAGCAGAATGTAAGAGAAGAATCAAAATACATAGCAATAAATTTCCATTTCAAGAAAACCTTTATATTAAACACTATTCCTTGTGTTAAAAAGTTGTCCGTTTTTTCCCTTTGTTTCCTGGTAGGTTTTTTGTTCCCTGTTGTACATTTTTTACTTTGCCTCACCCCCCACAAGCTACAATTAAGCCAGAATGTATTCATATATGAATAATTTTATATGTATATATATATAGATTTATATGTATATATATATTTATATGTGTATATACCTACATACATAAATATATAAACATATACTTTCCCTAAGAGATTCTATACCTAATTGTTGTTTTGTAGGTTTGTACTTATCTCTTATTTCCTATTCCTTCTGACTCCTCTACTTTACTTCTACCCTCTACCTTTCCCTCCTATAACTTAAGCTACCCTGCCTCCAAGACCCCCTCCCTTTTCCTCCCTTCCCCATATATCTAACTACCCTTTTATATACTCTTTTGCCATATTCTCTTGCCCTCCCCTCTAAAGATGCCTCCCTTATGCTCTCCCTCTTCTTAACTCCATAGCATTTTATTTCTTTCTAAATTTAGAAACCTTTTTATACTATTCTAATTGCATATGTATTGTTACCTCTTGAACCCACTCCCAGTGAAAGATTTTCAGATCTAATAGCTCTCTTCCCCCATGTAATATCTATTTGTTCTTCCTCTTTGTAATGCCAATCAGCAGTAGATTTCTGAGAGAATGCTACTGTGAGGAGCTTTTAAGATTTGGATTACATAGTATTAGTGAACACTCTGTTTATTCCATTACAAATCTTCATTCAGTACAATGTTCACCATTTCAACAGTTCACAATATGATATACAATCTTCAGAACAAGGAAAGTCTCTATATTACATCTTATTTCAGAAAGACACAATATTTAGAACAAGGAACAAAAGAAGAATCAGCTGGTTTCCCTAAGGGAGAAACCAGCTTAAACACTTAAAGATTCAATCAATCTAATCAGAGATCCAATCACTCACTTAACAAAGGAATGACCTAGTTTCCCTACAA
>CM053595.1:243519691-243550159 GCA_028646575.1 Pseudocheirus occidentalis
GAACTCAGGTCCTCCCAACTCCAGGGCCGGTGCTCTATTCACTGCACCACCTAGCCACCCCAGAATCAAGTCTTTTGGCTTATAATAGTCTTTAGTCTGTTATATCCTGGAACCAACACAGAATGGATAATTTGATAAGGAACTTGTTCTTTAGCGCCTGAAGTCCGGGGGCAATGGCTTTGATGTCAGGATCCCAGACAAAAGTCCTTTAAAGTGTATCCCTGGGTGGGTGGGTGGGTTCCCAGGGAGCCAGCCTTTGCTAGCAGCATTTCAAGGGGTCCTGATTAGGTCACACTGTCAAGATTTCTATCTGAGTCCCAGATCAGGCCTTCTTGGCTCTCCACACAGGTCCTTCTGACTAGAGGGCCAGTGCTTTATTCACTGCATCACCTAGCCACCCCTAGAAATTGTTTTTACATGTAACTGGGGAAAAATGAAATACTAAATAAAACAGAAAATAGTCACATGAAAAAATACGGTAAGTCATATTACTTAGAAAAATGAAAGTTAAAACAACTGTGAGGTACCACCTCATGCCTATCAGATGGACTAATATAAATGAAAATAACAAATACTGGAGGGCATGTGGAAAAATTGTGATACTAATGCACTAGTGGCAAAGTTGTGAACTAGTCCAACTACTATGCAGAACAATTTAGAACTATGTTCAAAGGGCTGTAAAACTATACATACCCTTTGACTAAGAACTACTACTCCTAGGTCTATGCTCCATAGAGATCAAAGAGGAAAGAACATGTATGTGTGTGTGGAGGGGGGAGTGTGTGTGTGTTGTGTATATCAGCTCTTCTTGTGGTAGCAAAGAACAGGAAAATTAGGAGATGTCCATCAATTGTGCAATGACTGAACAAATTATGGTATATGATTGTGTTAGAATACTATTGTGTTATATAAAATGATGGGGATGGGATAGTTTCCAAAGAAATTTAAGAAGATTTATATAAAATGTTGCAAAATAAAGTGAACAGAACCAGAAGAATATTCTACACAATCTCTAAAGATGATGTCTCAAAAAAATTCCAAAAGGTCCCATAATGAAACATGCTATCCACCAAAGGAAATTGATGAACTCTGAGATTGAAGCATATTTTTAAATCTCATTTTTCCCCAATATGGCTTATGTGGAAATATTTTGTAGTATAACTATTATATTATTTCCTTTCTCAGTGGATGGGTAAGAGTGTGAAGAAAAGAATTTGTGATTCAAAATTTTAAAATAGTGAACATTAAATGTAAATAAACCAAAGGAAGTTTCAAAGAAATGTCTTACTGGTATAGTTCCATCATTTTTTAAAATTTTAATTCATCTATGTGATTTCTAGGAAAGTTCCTTGAGTTTTGTGGTCCTCAGGTTTCTCATTGCCAAATAAGAGAAATGGATGTTGAGGTTTTCAAGGTCCCTTCTATTTCTAACACTCTTTGAGATCCTCCACTCTAGGCTTGAACCCTATTTCCACCCTGCTGGAAACTTAGACTCTGCCATGGAACCACACCGGGCTCTGACACATGGATATTTGCCTTAAATTTCTTGGATCTATCTCTTCAACTCAATATTGGCTACTTTCAGACCATGTTGTCTGTATCATCTCCCTTTCCAACATCCTATACAAGTTACCTTACCCGCATTACTCCTAAGTATTTTCTGCTTAGTCTCTGACATTTTGAAAGTGGAGTGAAACCATACCAATAGGTAATCACTGTTGAATCTGAATCTGTGTTGAAAAAGTACAAGCTATTGTAGTGCCAGTGCAATATTCACAGCACCCATAATATTACAAATATTAAGCACCTGCTTGGTGTTTAATAACAAAATATAATAAACTACATATAGAAGACAGAACCAAAACATTTATTCAAGACAAATCCCCAAACCAGTAAGCCAATTACATCATAGTAGCAAAGAAGTTAATAAGCCACAACAGCACAGAGAGCCACAGCATACTTTAATCTTCCCAGAAACCAACACAAGACCAATATTTATTCACAAATCTAACTGGCTCCCTGAGATGCATGCTTTCTTCCCCAAAGTCTAGTCCAGCTCTGACTCCCAGATTCCTGTGGAGCAAACTCCTCCCATCACAAGTTCCATGTGATTACATTCAGCCTGTTAGGGGGTAGAGTTTATTTTCAAAGCAGGGAAGATCTTAAAATTCCCTTAGGCTTACTAAGGGACAGGGAAAATCTTCAAATTACCATTACATGCCCTCCTACCCTTCCAACCTCCTTAAAACATTTCCTGACACATACTCCCTGATCCAGTAACACTGGATTCCTTGCTGTTCTATGAACAAGACACTACATTTCTCAGCTCTAGACATTTGTGCCAGCTATCACCCATGCCTAGAATGTTCTCCTCCTTGTCTCTGCCTATTATCTTCTCTGGCTTCTTTTAAGTCCTAATTAAAATCTCATTTTCTACAGGAAACCTTTTCTAATCCTAAAATTAATCTAGTGCCTATTTTCTGTTAATTATTTCTATTTATTCTGTATGTAGATATTTTGTATATATTTGATTGCTGCTTTTCTCCTCCATTGCATTGTGAGCTCCTTTAGGGCAATGATACTCTTTTTGCTTCTTTTTGTATCTCTAGTGCTTAGTACAGTGCTTGGCACATAGTAGGCACTTAATAAATACACTACAAATGGATTATCAAATTTCAAAGAATTATAATACAAAGTGTGCCTAACAGTAATACTATTCCATTTTTTAAGGATTCAGAGGGTCTTAATAATTTTGCAGACTATCAATATAAATTCTAAATGTCATTTATCATTTTATGAAAAATGTGCAGAACTATGAAACAAATTGCCTATTATCACACAGATAGTTAGTACCTAAGGAATGACTCCTGGCCAATGAAGCAAGGTCATAGTCCAAAGGAGAAAAGTTAATGAGGACTCTCAGTCAATGGAATGTCAAATAAAGAGAGTTCAATAGATTTTTAATGTTTTGACATATGCTTGGATCCTTCAATTAGGGGTGGTTTGGAGAAAATAAAATTAGAAACAAACTGTATGTGCTTGAATCAGGAATCTATTTTCATGACCACCTGCATTTAGCAAGTGCCTACTAAATGCATAATAAGTATGCTAATTTTCACAAGATCTTCCAACTCATTCTAATGCACATATTCCCTCATCAAAAAAATAGTGTAAAATTTTGTTTGAAATCACCTGTGCAACTTGGAGCAGAAGAGGAAGAATCTTAACATGAACGCTGAAGTAGAAATACTGCTCCATTCCCCAAAACACATGCAACTGAATAATATTAGAAGAATGTTTGTCAGATAGTTCATAGGGAAAAAATTCTGTACTCTCAGTTTCTGACCAAAGAAATTCCATATGTAAAACAAAATATATTTATTTTGTTACTGGACAGCCAAATTAATATATTAATTTTGTGCAGAAAAAAGTGTAGTCAGAGTTAGCTATATCAATAGCATTTTACAAGTAACATTTTGAAAACTGACTATAAATAAATTCATAAATGTACATGAATATATAGTATATATGTACATATAGGATATGTAGCATACATGTTCATACACATAGAATATATGCATATATACATGTTATATATACATATATATGAGGGAGAAAGGTGCTATTATCATTAGCTTAGAAGAAAAGAAAATTAAGGCAGACAAAGGTTAAGTGAATTGCTCAGTTACTTGGCAAGGCTTAAATCACACTTATATAGGAAACAAAATAACTTCATTTGACATTTAGAAGACTAATTCCATCAACTTTTAATGACCATGTGATGAGCTCTTCTGATAACAACTATATCAGGCAGAAGAGCACAAGGAGAAATATATTATTGTACTGAGGTATGGTGGAAAGAACGAGGCAGGGAAGGGATTTGCTTTTTTCTCCACATCTTTTTATCTTTCAATTATACCTTAATGAAATTGAATTTCCACTTAACCTTTCTGAGCCTCAGTCTCTCAATTTGTAAAACATACAATAAATTATGTAGTATTTCAAAGTTATTTTGAGTATCAAATGTGATCATTTGTAGAGTAGTTTATAATTCTAAATCTCTATATAAATATCCACTATTAAGATTTTCTTGACAGTCCTCTGATAAACAGCCTTTAATCAATTTTTAATTCCTGAAGAATTAAGTCCAAACACTGCAAATTTGCATTTAAGGCCTTTTCACTGCATCCTTTTGTCAACATTCTCTCCCAGTCTCATTCTTCAATTCAAATTCTGCTGTCTGGCAAGGCTAGAATTCTTCTCTCATGTCTTTCCTTCTCTATGCCATTAATCTCGGTGATCCCTCTGCCCAAAATACCTTTCTCCTTTCTGCCTATTTAAATATATTTTAATGAATTTCTTTATTTTACCAGTACTTATAATTTTTCTCCCACTGTCCTTCTAAGTAAGCAATTATTTTTAAAGAAAAAAACTTCCATTACTAACATCCATACTCCAAGAAAATAAATACCCAAACTGACTATAATCCCAAAGTATATCTTTTTCCTTATATTTTAAGTCCACTGTCTTCCTGACAGGAGGTGAGTGGCATGTTTCATTTTTAGTCTAGATACATGTTGTCATTGGTATTTTTTTCAAAGTCTATCAAATGTGTTTTCCTCTATGTTTTGTCATTATATAAATTGTTCTTTTAGTACTATTCATGTCACACTGAAAAAATTTGTAAGAGATCTTCCCAGTTTTCACTGAAACTATTTCATCATTTCTCTCACAATAATATTTTATTCCATTCATATAACATACATTTTTTAGCCATACCCCAGTAGGAGAATACCTTTTTAGCTGCTAATTTTGGTAATTATGAAAAGAAATGCTACAAATATTTATAGATAGAAAAATAGATGGATAATAGACATATAGATGTCTGTATACATAAATATATATTATGTATCTAGATATATGTATGTGCGTGCACATATGTGTGCTTATACACACATGTCTTTTCTTTTTTCCACTTGCTTTGATCTCTTTAGGGCATAGGTATAACATTAATTATTATTATTAGTGTCAAGGAGATAAAAGGGTATGAGCAGTTCAATAACTTTGGGAATACAGCTTCAAATTCCTTTCTGGAATGGCTGGACCAGAGCTTTACCAACAATGCCCTAGTATAACTATTTACCTGTAACCCCTCCAAATATTCAACATTTTCCACTTTTTTCATTTTATCTTCCAATTGATGGGTACAAACTCTATGTTGATTGAATTCAAATTTCTCTAATCAGTAGTGATTTAGAGCATTTTTCATATTGTTGTTGATAGTTTTATTTTTCCTTCTGAAATCTTCTAAATCATATTATTTCACTGTTTATTTAATGGGGAATGATTCTTAGTCTTATAAATTTGGAATTATTATCTATCTTGGATATGAGACCTTTCTCAAAGAAATTTATTACAAATATTTCCCCAGTTACCTGGTTCTCTTATAATTTTTACTACATGCTTTTTATTAGTATAAAACCTTATTTGTTTTATATAATCAAAATTGTCTACTTTATATTGTGTGATACTCTCTATCACTTGTTGAGTCATGAACTCTTCCCCAGCCATAGATTCAAAATGCAATTTTTCCTTAGTCCTCTAATTTGCTTATAATAACTTTTTTATTTAGATCTCATATATGTTCAGAGCTCATCTTGATATGTGGAGGTATTGTGTTCATCCTAATTTCTATCAGTCTATGCTCTACTTTTCCTAGGAGATTTTTTATAAAATCGTGAGTCTTTCCCTGTTGACTAGGATTTGGGGGTTTATCAAACACTGAGCCATTGTATTTGTTTGTTCCTACATGTTCTGTACCTAGTCTGTTTCACTGATCAACCTGGTGCTTTAAAAAAAATAAATATCAAACCTTTTTCATGATTATTGCTTCATGACTCAGGTTGAGACCTGATATTTGTAGGCTCACTTTCTTTCCTTTTTTAAAAAATTATAATCCTTGATATTTTTCCCTTTTTATTCTTCTGGATGAATCCCATTTTTTTTCTAATACCATAAAACATTCCTTTGGTATCACCTACTTAAATCTTATAGCCTTTCAAGGTTCTGTTTGAATATCATATTCATATGAAAACTTCCTGTAACAACTGAGCTTTCAGTGATTTCTCTGAACTAACAGCCACAATAGCCTACTTTATACTTTTGCTAATTTTGTACAAACGTCTTTGTGATACCTTGCACATTCTTTTAAACTCATGTTTTGTCTACCTCCAGTGAAGCACTATTTCAATACCTGCTTATGAAAGAGAAGTGGTCCTGGATTTATGAAGTCAATGCCAACACAGCACAAAGTGTGGTAGCTCCAAATAAACTATAAAATCTATTATGGGTAAATCAATAGTCTAACTGTCTTTCATGCTAGGACCAGTCTAGCTAAAATAAGAAGTCATTACCAGCATGAGAGTCGTCAAGTAATGGATTTTCAGTGATAGCCCATCAGGAAGACCATCTACCAAGGCATTGGTAAATGTGATATGGATTTTTTTTCAGGAATTTCCAAACAAAATCATAAGTCATTGAGTGTGGAGATCTGTTTTAATATGAAATTTCAACATCACCTTCATTGTTTGAGGGCAGAGACCATATCTTTTCTTTTCCTTCTCTGTGTCTTTCATGTTGCTTTTAGCAGTTTCATAATATAGTAAATATTTATGAATTGCATGATTTTCACATTAATCATAGGCATTTATATAGTGCTTTAAAATTTGCAAAAACATTTTGCATAAATGTCTCATTTAATTCTCATAACATGATTACTTGGGTACTTTTATTATCTTCAATTTACAGATTTGCTCAGAATAATATAGCTAGTAAATAATGGATTTGAAATTCAATCTCAGATCTACTTCACTGCTATTGGGCAACACTGAGCAAAGAATTAGTTAATTTTTAACCCAAATCCTAACTGTCATGTTAAATATGCACAATGAAATGTGGACTTCATCCTTCTTCATATTCTTTTTTGTGTATTTGAAAGCACTTTTTTTTGGCTTTCTTCTTATACAAAATAAAGTCTTGTCTTCACATTAATGCCTGTATACATGTAGTTTTATTTATTTCATGGGAATGGTAAAAGGCTAAACTATTAGGAACTATAACAGTTAATGAACTGTAAATAGACATACAGTTGTTAAGGAAACTGTTCTCCAATTGGGTTAAAATAATGTCCTGAGAGCTCTATGTTCTGTCCCAGTTCTGCTCTGTACCCTTTTACACTTCACTGCTTGGTGATTGGTCCATGGGGCATAACTTGTGGAAGTAAGTGAATCATCAGCTCTTTGGAAAACAAGAAGAATTTGGTAAATTATGCATCAAAATGCTATAATAAATCCAACACAGGACCAGTACCGCTCATCATAGCTACCACTTATCTTTCTTCTCTTTAATTGGTGCAAATGAAATTTCAAAATTAAATCTATCTAACTAGTAAATCTAATAATGATACATTGTAAATAAGCAAAAAACTTTAATATTAAATTGATCTCAAATACAACATGAAAAATTGTTGACGGATCCTCGTATCATCCAAGTGTTCCACATCAGTGATTTTTGCTGAACTTAGTAGTTGTCACGGAACTATTCCAACCTGCTTTACCCAGCAACACAGTTAAAGGGATATTTTCAATTCTAAAATAAATCTCTCTATTCTCTCCTGGAGAAAGGGCAAAAATATAACTATGGAACTTGTAATGATGTGACCTGTGAACTTCATAACCACTTGATATGTAGAAATTAGAATTTGTGGATATGTATTCTTATTGTGAGGACCCTGAGCCTAGGTCAGCCCCTAAATCTTACCTAACAGAAGCAGTACTTTCAGGGCACAAATTATCTGAGAGTAAGATAGTCCCCCATCCATCCCTACTACCTTTTAATATCATGTTGCAGTCCTCAATGGATAAGGAAACAAAGCCCTCTAATGTGAACCTCTTACCAAAGAGATATAACAAGTTTTGGAGTAAATGATAAGCAATCTTATAGGAATTAGTTCTGGCATAAATGGGGAAGAGTGGTCCTTCAACAATCAGTGAGTTCCGGTTGAAACATTGGTAGCCAAATGACCATAGACCCATACAAACAAAAACTCTTTAATTTCAGAATTGACAGAGTAATTTATTTCTGAATGAGCTTTTCAGTGTACTGAATGTTTTCCTCCTAAAGCTCCCCATAGCTGAATTGGCTAATGGAATCACCTACCTTTGCCTGGCTTGAGCATTTCTTTGTTTCTTTTCTTTCTTTCTTCGTTTCTTTTTTTTTTTTTTGCTTTAGCTATCCTCTTGAAATCAGCCACCTTTTCCTTGAACATGTTGTGCCTGATGTAGACTAATGCATAAGCGACAGGCTTTCCATAATTCATGTCCATCCTACACTGGATGAAAAACTATTTCATCATTCCAGTCACCTGGTGCTGAGAAAACAGGCACCACTGAAAATGATACCCACACTTCTTTTTAGTCTTCTTTGTTATGCTATCATCCATCTCCCAATCCCTAAACGTGATGCTATCATTATCTGATTTTTTTATTTCTATTTACACTCTTCCTAAAAGTAATATCATTTGCTCCCATTGATGCAGGTGTAATCTCTCCACTGATCATTGTGTATTCTATATGTATAGCCTTAATCTTTCTTCAGGTCCACACAGATGACTGTGGGTTGAATATCTCTACCTTCCATCAGTCTCTGAAAATCACCACATTTAAAACTCTCCTTTAAATTCCCCATTTTCTTTGGAGGGTATCATTATCCTGTTAGCTATCCAGGTTCATGACAGAACAGAACTTCAGCATCAGAAGGGAGCTCAGACAGCATCTAGCACAAATTGTCCCTGAGGAAAAATCTCTTTTCTAACTTGTGACAAGCGATCACCAAGTCTTTGTTCAAATAATTCAAGTAAGCTGCATCTTGAGGCATCTTATCCCTCTTTTGAATAACTCTAATTACTGGGAAACTTAAATTTGCCTTTTTTGTAACAATCAACTCTGGTTTCTGATTCTCCCCTCTGGATCTAAGCACAGAAAATCGGATTCTTTTTCCATGGGACAACTCTCCAAATATCTGAAAATAACTATAATAATTGTATAGATTTTTTTTGTTTTATAACCCCTTCATTTCCAAGTATATACATTCTCTTCCTCTACCAAGGGAGACATTGCAATAAAGGGGAAAAGAAAGAAAAGCTATTCAACAATACTAATAAACGCATCAACCAAATTTGACAGTATATGCAATAGTCCACATTCCCATTTGTCCATTTCTTCAAGGAATGGAGGTTGGGGCATTTACTCATTTCTTTTTTTTTTTGGCATCAGGCTTAGCAATGATAATAACCCAGTGTGTTGTTTTTATTTTTGTGACATACATACACATGTGCCAATACATGAAAGCATGTGTGTATACCTGTATATTTAGACATATATGTATAGTTAGACAGACAGGCAGATAGACAGACAGACAGTGAGACAGATAGACAGACAGACAGATAGATTAGATAGATAGATAGATAGATAGATAGATAGATAGATAGATGGATAGATAGATAGATAGATGATAAACAGATGATAGCTAGCTAGCTAGCTAGACAGACAGATAGACAGACAGACAGACAGACAGACAGATAGATAAATAGAAGCATATAGATTGAATTTTGGTAACTTCCCTTTTAATCAGTTCATATTAAAGGTTCCCATCCTTTATAGCTTTTTCATCATTTTTCAAAGGTCAGTAATATTTCATTACATTCATGAACATATAATTTATTAAACACTTCCCAGTTCATGAACATTTACTTTGTTTCTGTTTTGTTTGGTTTTAGTTTGCTTGTTTTGCTGCTGAAAAAAATCACACTATAAATATTTTGATGTATATGTAATCTCTCTTCCTGTCTTAGACCTTTTAGGTGATATATACCTAATAACAGAATCTATAGGTTAAAGAGTATTAACATTTTAGTCTACATCAGTCTTTTAAGAAAATGTTTTCAGAGATGAATTAAACAACATTTGCAAGTGAAGGTGAACTTCCTACCACAAAGAAAGAGATCACATCTCTCGCCTCACAACAGATGATCACACTAAAGCAGGTTTTTTTCCCCAGTGTAGAAAGAGCCACAAAGCCAAAAGGACTTGTTTAAACTCCTTCTGATACAAGTGCCAGTGTAACATATGTTAGCTTCAGATTCTCAATCTCTATTTCAAATAAATCATTTAACTTGAATTCAAATGCTTATCTTAAAAATTATTTTGACATATTAACTATACCATAGCAATAGTAACAACAAAAATATGATTGCAAACTGACCTGTTTCATTCTGATGATTTTGACTCATTCCAAATACTTGATTTATTCTTTCCTCCATTTATAGTATATTGAGTAAGCAGTAGAGGTGAGGGCAAGAGCTTACACACTTGGTAATTGAGACTATTTTTAACATTTACTGAAATTCTTTAGTTTATTCACAATCAAATGATAAACCTAGGAGACTGTGTTTAAATCATAGAGGATTGGTAAGTTTGGTTAAAACTGAAATGGAATGTTCTGGAAAGAGTAATGATCAAATGATCAAGGAATCACTAATGGTACCAATCTCTCTCCTTGCCCCCACTTTCCAAATGTTTGAGTATTGTTGTGATGAGCAATATCTTTTCTCCCACCACTTTTCAAATTTGTGAGCACTACTGTGTGGACATAGGAAAGCTGTTAAATCAATTGATAAGATGAACCCAATCTGAGCATCCCTCTCCCACCATCATTTTTATACATGAATAGCATGTCAGAACAGCTTCACACAGTGAAAGTAAAGCTATTGTTTTTGTTCATTATCTTTTATTTTCAGTTCTGATATCAAACATAATGACTAGACTTGCATTTT
Organism: Pseudocheirus occidentalis; assembly: GCA_028646575.1. NCBI lineage: Eukaryota > Metazoa > Chordata > Mammalia > Diprotodontia > Pseudocheiridae > Pseudocheirus > Pseudocheirus occidentalis. The sequence continues at coordinate 243,530,583 of CM053595.1, forward strand.
CATCTCTACTGGAGAACTAATATGAGTATAAAAAAGCCATAATACAACAAAAATATTCTTCCTATGTATTTGTTAGGCAGGTGATCTTATATCTACCTTGATGGTATTTCAGATGATACTCTGAAGAAATCACCATGATGCTACCTTTGATTTCAATCTTCCTAATTCTGGAGCTAAGTCGGACACGAAGAGAATAAATGTTAGTGAAATATAGTTAAGCAAATAGACAATTTCATTGGATAAAGGTTGATAGTTATCTATGTATGTAGGCAGCATGGCCTATGTGGATCTGTTGAAGGAACAAGTGAGATTTAGTCTAGAAAAAAGTAAGATGGTAAAAGTGGGCTATAAATATTTGGAAGGACTGTCATGAGTAAGAGGTATTAGATTTGTCCTTCTTGTTCAAAAAGGAAAGAATTGGAAATAATGAATGTAAAATGAATATATAGTCTTGCTACAAGGGGAGGGGAAGAAATACTGGTAAGGCAATGGGCTCTCCCTCACTGGAAATCTTCAAATTAAGCTTGGATAAAAATTTATTGGGTACATTGCAGGGGATATTTTTATTTACCTATGGGTTGGGCTTACCTATGGACTCTTGGGCTCCTTTCAACCCTGAAATTCTGTGATTCTGAGTGTTAGTTTTAGAATTAGAAGACGGCCCTGATTAGTCAAATCTTGACACTGATGTTTAATATCTATTTCAATTAAGGAATCAATTTTACCTTTCCTTTCCTCAGTTACTTCATCTGTAGAACGTAGGAGGGATATTGGAACAGATGACTTCTAAGGTCCTTTCCATCTTGAAGTCTATGATCTTATTAAAAGCATTCTCAAGTCTTATACCTTACAAGTTTTGTAGAAAATTTCTAGAGACTTGATGTAATCTACAAAGTACACTGAACATAGAGCATTAAATTTACTAAGTCCTTGATAAACATTAATTCATTCAATGTAAAAATTTTTATTTTGGGCCCATAAGAATCATTGTAAAGATATATCATTCATTTGATTAATTCACTAAATGACATGGTGAGTTTCAGTTCATGTTTCCAAGGACCAAGACATGTAAAATATCTCTTCCACCTCTCATATTAATAGCAACTGACTTTTACTGTAGGACTTAGTTAATTCAGTTTTTATTGTTGCTCTTACTACTCTTTTCCTTTCTACTAGAGTCAGCAAAAGCCCAATTGCTCCAAGCAGAGAGGAAAAGTTAATGACAACTTAGAGAGGGCACTATACTTCCCATGAAAGCTAGATCATTACTTTGTAACCCAGACCATTTTACTACTTGAAAACTCCAGTTTGAAAAATCCTTCTCATTTTGATATGAAATTGGCCTCCCTATAACATCTTATCATTATTCTGAGTTCTGCCCTCTGTGACCAAATTGAATTGAATTTATCTTTTTCCTTTATGTCAGTCCTCCAAATATTTGAAGCCAGTGGTCACCTCTCCTTTGTCTATTCTTGCTCAAGTTAAACACCTTGGTGTTGCACCAATTGCATAACATTGCATAGCACCCATTTCACCCATAACACCTTTGCTCTTGCAATTTCTCCTGGTATGACTAAGTTTATCAAACAGACACAGTTTCAGTAACTTTGACCTGGGCAGTCATCGTTTGTCAAAATGCAGGAATAGCCAAAAATAGGATAATTTAATTTATCTCAATATTCACATTAACGCATATTGTAAAGTGTTTTTCCTCACAGCATCAATAATGGGGAGTATTGTATATGCTAGCAATAGTGGGAATTTCACTATGTAACAGAACAGAGATTTCCTGCTTTTAAGATCCTTGCTGGACTGTGTTAGGCTTACTTACTGGAAAAAAAAAGAACACTAAAGAGTATTCAGGGAAGAAAGGGAATAAAAATCTAGTCAAAGGATTCTGGGAAGCACTTAAGAGTTTATAGCTTACAGTACTAAGTATGGCTGCAATATATAGTTCCAACTCCCCCATAGCAGATTAGCAAGTGTATTGAACATTTCATTCTGATTTTAATTTAGGTAATATTCCCAATAGAAAAGCTAACTAATTAGAGTACTTATTCAATGTCCATAATGATGATTTAATGGAAAAATTCCAATAGGAGTTAATTGTTTTTCCTGTTAAAATCTAGTACTTTAAAGAAATCTACTAAATAGATACTGCTATTAAAAGCATGATATTCCTAATACAGGCCTTTGTTTCAAACTCAAGAATGAGTAAAACATTTTATAAGAATAATGTCAATTATTAGTGAGTTAGTGAAGAGTTATATGTTAGGTATATAATTATTTTAAAAATTATTTGACTTGCTATGCACGTCTTGATTATAACAGAAGAAATTCAGATATTTTCCCTATGAGTAAAAGAGATATTATTTCTTGATGACTGAATAAAAGGACAAACATGTATCCTGTACCATTTAGTACCATATAGCTATTGGTACTATGTCCATAGTTACAAAAGGCCTGTATATTTATATATATTTAGATATCTTCATAACACCAAGTAGAATGTAAATTTCTTGAAAGCAGAGCTTATTTCAAATTTGTTTTTGTAATTATAGCATCATATCTACCCATTGCTGAACAGATAAGAAGCACTTAATAAATGCTTGTTGATGGAGGGATGTTTCTGTAAAGTTCACTCTAGAGGAGTGTGTATGTGTGTGTCTATATATACACACATATACATACACATATCTACACACACACACACACACACACATATATATACATATGTATTTCTTTAGAGGTCACAGGAACTACTAGAGTTTATTGAGGAAGTGGATGACACCTGTATGGAGGCTGGATTAGAAAGGTCAATTATTAAATCAAATACACCAATTAGAAATCTGTTGTATAATCCTGATAAGATATTTTAATAGATAAATTCAAAAGTAAAATGGCTTTGGAAAGAAAAATGAGTTATGTTCAAACAAGTTATAACTACTGATTTATAGAAGCAAAGTAATACCCTTGTTTTTCTGATTAAGGATAGTAAGGCTAAGCTTCCGGAAAAAAAAACACAATTGAAAAGAAAGAAAAGTCATGTCATATAAATCATGGTATTAGGGTAGAGATTGTTGTGCAATATTCAAAAAGAGGAGATTGTTTTAGACCAAGAAAAGCATACAAAGGTCAAAACTGAGTGGCAAATAAAGGCACAATATTGAACCCTAGAAGTTCCTAGGCCAGGGGAGAATGGAAACAGTAATAGTTTCTCAAACACAGAGCAAATTTGTTTTTTAAAAAAGAAAATAAAATGTTCAAAATTCTCAAATAAGAAGCAAAATAAGTTAATGGATTTGAAATGAAAGAAAACTGATAGTATTAACCAAAACTGAAACAAAGAGGCTGCCCAGAGTACATTACAAAACAAAGCAAAGAATGTCATAATTATGGGAAAAAAAGAGGGATACCCATTGACTTCAAATTTTCTATTCGTTCTATTGGTGCTCAATATTTAATTGCAAGAACAACATTTCTGATGAAAATTAGAGATTCCTTTCATTTCCTAAACACAATATCATCCATAGTTTTAACTTGGAAGAGATCTGGCTTAGGACAGATGTTAGACTTGGATCCAGGATCTTACTACCTGTGTCAATAAGTCAACAAACATTATTAAGTATCTACTACATGTCAGGCACTGCGCTAAGTGCCAAAAATACAAATGAAAGCAAAAAAACAGTCCTTACTCATGAAGAAGTTCCAATGTAACAGGGCAAAATTTAAATTCTCTCTCTCTCTTTCTCTCTGTCTCCTATACACAGATACATACAACACACAAGTATATATGTATACATATGTGCTATGTTTATGAATGTTGAATATACATGCATATAATGTTATGTATGTATTGGGGAAGACATGAGCAGAAGGAGAATAGAGAAAGGCATCCTGCAGAAGGTGAGGTTTTACCTGGGACTCAAAGGAAGCCAAGGAAGCCAGAAAACAGAAATAAGGAAGGAGATAATTCCAGGCATGGAGAATAGCCAGGAAAATGGTATGAGCAAGGAAGATGGACTGGTAACCATGAGCAAGTCACTTAATAGACACTTACTTTTCAAATCTGCAAAATGTACAAAATTATGCCTATATCATCTAGCACATCATAGAATATCAAATGGGTTCTTAAAATCCTTTTGCAAACCTTAAAGCACCATATAAATAACAGCTATTGTAGAGATTTCTAGATGAGAAAACTGAAGCCAACAGGGAAAAACGTAACTTCCACAAGGCTACATAATAAGTTAAAAATAAGAACCTGGGTCCCCTGAGGCCCACCCCAGTGCTCTTCCTTCTATCCTAGACTGCCTCATCTATTCCCATGGTGAAGGTTAAGAACGGCACATCGAAAAAACACGTATTTTTTTTCCCAAAAGAGACCATTCATGTCTATTTTTATGATAAGACATGAGAACCAAAATCTCTAAATTCCATGAGGGCACTGGTTTCTAGGAGGCTAGCTAATTTTTGCTTTTCCTACTGAGAATTAGTGAATTGTGGGAGTTCACACTGCAGTTAAAGAGATTCACTAAAAGGATCCATTAACTTAGGCATTTAATTATTTAGCTATTGAGGCACATCAAAGATATACATCTCATTTTCTTTCCTAGTAACATTGGTACAGAGAGAAACATCAGTGTAAGTCTGCAGTGCTTTTTTCCCCTTAAATGATAACAAATCCCTAATACTCTTGACAGATTTATTTTGTATTTGTCCTTTTGGTTGCTTAATGTGTGCAATTATTTTTTTCACATGAAATTCATTAATCTAATACTTGTTATCTGTAACATATTTCATTGATAAGGATATGATAATCTGTTATGTTACAAGCATCCATATAGTGATGTTATGGGCAATTACTCTTATTTGAAAGTTTTACAGAAATTTTTTAATTGTTCAATGCATTACCTGAAGCAACAAATACAGCTGTCTCTGAATACTTGGTACCATACACAGAACGGGTCGAAGGGTCTCCAATAGATTACAGTATTGTTGATTTATAGTTGGAAGAAATTTTAAGGGTCATCTAGTCCAAACACCTCATTTTGTAGTTGAGGAAACTGAACTCTAAGCTAAGTGAAGCAACTTCCCCATGGTCCCACAAATAACAAATAATAGAATTAGAATATATTGGCCTTTTGACTTCAAATCTAGTGTTACTTCTACCTTGTCTCCACAGAATTAAAAAAATAATAATCACAGAATTTCAGATTTGGATGGGATCTCTTCTATTCATTCCAAACAAGATTCAACAGACAAGCTCTCAGAAAATATAAACAGAATGTAGCTATCTAATTTTTGTTTAAATGTTTTCATGAGAGAGAATTCACTACCTTCAAAACTTCCATTTTGAATAGCTCAGTTTTTAGGAAGTTTTTCAAATCTAATTTTGTCCCTTTCAATTTCTACCTAGAATTTTTATTTCTGTCCTATCTGGCCAAACACAGTTGAGTATAGATTGATATCTATTCATGTCTCTCCCACCTTTTATTTGTGAGGTAGATTTAACTTAAGTGTAAAATTTTATGTTCATTCCTATTTTATTTTACAAGTTTTATTCTAATTTTCTTGCTTGTTGAGGTCTTTTAGGGTCCTGATTCTGTCACACAGTTTACTATATATTTTTTGTCATATTATCCAATATAATAGGAATCAGGATTGTTTTAACTTGCATTTCTCTAATCAGAAGTGATTTAAAGTATATTTTCATATGACTATAAACAGCTTTGATTTCTTTTTATGAAAACTGCCTATTCATACCCTTTGAACATTTATCAATTGGAGAATTAATCATAGTCTTACAAATTTGATGTGGTTCTCTACATGTTTGAGAGATGAGGCCTTTATCAGAGAAAAATTTTGCAAATTTTTAGCATATATATTAGCATATATTTCCTTTTTTCTCCATGATTATGATTCTTTCCTTCTTTCTCTGCCTCTGTCTCTCTCTGTAACTCTCTGTCTCTCTATCTCTGTCTTTCTCTGTCTCTGCCTCTCTCTCTTCTCTCTTTTTCTCTCCTTTCATGCTGTCCATGCTCAAAAGTGTTTTGCTTTTGAATTCCACCTCCCCCAGTTCACCCACCCTTGTTTCAATTGTCCCTTCTCTTATACCCTTCACGTCCTACTTTCCTGTAGGGTAAGGTGGAGTTCTATACCCATGTGAGTGTGTCTGTTCTTCCCTCTTTGAATCAATTCTGATGAGAGTAAGGTCCAGGGCTTCCCACCTCCATATCCCCCATTTCCCCTCTACTGTAAAAGTTATTTTGCATCTCTATTATGTGAGAAAGTTTAAATCATTCTACTTCTCCCTTTTCCCAATGTATCTCTCTGTTTCACTGGATTCTATTTTTTATATCATCCCATCATATTCAACTCACACCTGTGTCCTCTATGTATTCTCCTCCTAACTACCCTAATTAATGGTAAAGTTCTTAGGAATTATAAATGTCATCTTCCCATTTAAGAATGTAAATAGTTTAACCTTATTAAATCCCTTATGGTTTCTCTGTCCTATTTGCCTTTTTTTGCTTCTCTTAAGTCTTTTATTTGAAAGTCAAATTTTCTATTCAGCTCTGGTCTTTTCATGCTTGAAATACTTGAAATGCTTGGAAAGCTTGAAAGTCCTCTATTCATTAAATATCCATGTTTTTCTAAAGGATTATACTCAGTTTTTCTGAGCAGGTGATTCTTGGTTGTAATCTTAGCTCTTTGCCCTCCAGAAAACTATATACCAAGCCCTTCAATTCTTTAACATAGAAGCTACTAAATCTAGTAATCCTGACTATGGCCACACAATATTTAAATTGCTTATTCCTAACAAGTTGCAATATTTTTTTCTTTCAATGGTTGCTTTGGAATCTGGATATAATATTCCTGGTAGTTTTCATTTTGGGAACTCTTTTGGGAAGTGACTGGTGAATTCTTTCAATTTCTATTTTATCCTCTGGTTCTAGAATATCACAGTATTTTTTTCTTTAATAATTATTTGAACAATATATAAACTCTTTTGATTGTGATTTTCAGGTAGTTTAAATTTATCCCTGTTTAAATTATCCCTCCTTAATCTGTTTTCCAGATCAATTGTTTTTCAATGGAATATTTCACATTTTTTTGCATTTTTCATTCTTTTAAATTTGTTTGATAGTTCTTAAAGTCTCATGGAGTCATTAGGTTCCACATGCCCCATTCTAATTTTTAAGAATTTTTTTCAGTGACCTTTTGTACCTCTTTTTCCATTTTTCCAATTCTCATTTTTAGTAGTTCTCTTCAACAAATTTCAATGTCCTATTCAATGAATGAATAGGACAAATTTAACCATTTGTCCTATTTTGGTTTTTAAGTTGTTATTTTCTTCAGTATATTTTTGTGCCTCTTATCAACCTCATTTTGTTTTCAAATTTTCCTGCTACCTCTCTCATTTGATTAAAAGAACATTTTTGAGCTCTTCCAGAAACTAATTTTGAGCCTGAGACAAATTCACATTTTTCTTTGAGACTTTGGGTGTAGCAGTTTTGAGTTTGTCATCTTCTTCTGAGTTTGTGTTTCAATTTTCCCTGTCACCAAAACAATTCCCCATAGTCAGATTCTTTTTGTTGTTGCTTGCTCATTTTTCAAACTACTTCTTGACTTCAAACTTTATATTAAATTTGGACTCTGTTCTCAGGCTGGAGGGGGCTCTGTCCCAACTTTCAGATTTAACTAAAAGAGTTAGTGCTAGGGATCTGTAAATTTTCAATTCTTCCAAGGTGGTATGATGTAAGGAGAGGTATGCTTACTACTCTTCTGGCTTGTGCTTTAGTCTCTGAGAGACCCCAAACACTTTTTTTCACCCTGCAACTGTGACCTGGGTTCCTGTTCTCCTGTGGTTGCCAGCTCCTCTTCACTGTGGGACTGCAATCTAGTACAGGTATGTTGGTCTGCATGTAGACAAGGCAACAAAATCATGCACCTAGTGCCATTAAAAGAATCTATATTCTCTTTCCGATAAGTTGTCTGATCCCATTAACTTCTATGGAATGAGAACTCCAGAAGTTGTTGCAAATTCAGTTGCCTCTAAGAACTGTTACTGGGTTACTGAAATGCAGCTTGCTATTGCCTTCCTGGGTCATTGCCTGCATTAGACCACACTCTATTCTCACCCTGGTTTAACAGACATTTTCTACCAACCTTATAGATTATTTTGTGCTAGGAATTTGTTGCATTCAATCCTTTTGTGGGTTCTGAATTGCCAAAATTCATTTTGAATCATTATTTTAAAGTTGCTTGAGAGCTCTCAGATGAATCCCTGACTCTTTTCTCCTTTTTTTTTTTTTGCCATATTGGCTCTACTCCTTTACTTTTCCTTTTTCAAACTTTGGATGCTATACCATTTCATGCATATAATAGTACTGGTACTACTTCATTGTCTATGATACCTTTTAGCAAGATGCAATTTCATCTTTATCTCTTAATTATATCTACTTTGTCTTTGCTTTATCTGAGACCATGATTTCTATGACTGATTTTTTTTTACTTCAGCCAAAGCATAACAGTTTCTGTTCCAGCCCCTTATGTTTAATTTTGTGTGTCTCTGCTTCAAGTGTGTGTATTGTAATTATTATATTGTACTATTTTAGTTTTTAATTTGTTCTATCTGCTTGTATTTTATAGGTGAATTAATCTGATTTATGTTCATAGTTATGACTATGAACCATGTATTTTCTTCCATCCTATTTTCCACTACTTACTTGTCTCTCTATCCCTTTCCTTTCACCCGATATCCCTCCTCACAACTTTTACTTCTGATGCCCACCTCCCCCAATCTGCCTTCTTTTCTATCAGCCCCACTCTTTCTTTCATTCTCCTCCCCTCCTAATTTTCTATAGGGTAAGTTAGATTCCCATACCCAGCAGAGTTTAGTTATAATTCCCCCTTCCAGTCAATCCCAATGAGTATAAGGTTCAAGCATATCCTATCAACATAATCCTATCTTTTCCTCCACTGTAAAACTTCATACCTTTTTTATGTGATATAATTTACTATGTTCTACTTTGCCCTCTTCCCTTATCCCAGTGCATTCCAATTTTTCATGCCTTGATTTTTTGGGGGGGAGGTAGATATCAAATCATCAATGTAAACTCATTTCCATGCTTTGTGTCTATATATACTCCTTCAAACTGCCCTAAAAATGATAAAGTTCTATATGTTCTATAGTCTCCCATACAGTAATGTCAATAGTTTAACATAATTCAGTTAAATTTAGGATTACTCTTTCCTGTTTACTTTTTTATGCTTCTCTTGAGCCTTGTATTCTAAAGTCAAATTGCCTATTCAACTCTAGTTCTTTCATTAGGAATGCTTGAAAATTCTCTATTTTATTAAGTGTTCATATTTTCCCCAAAAGAATTATACTCAGTTTTGCTGAGTGGGTGATTCTTAGTTGTAATCCCAGTTTCTTTTCCCTCCAGGGTATCATATTCAAAGCTCTTTGATCCTTTACCGTGTTATCCTGACCATGGCTACATTATATTTGAATTGTTTCTTTCTGGGTACTTGCAATACATTCTTCCTGATCTGGGAGCTCTAGAACTTGTTTATAATATTCTTGGGAATTTTTATTTTGGAATCTCTTTCAAGAGGTTGTCAGGGATTCTTTCCATTTCTACTTTACCTGCTGGTTCTAGAATATCAGGGCATTTTTTCTTGGTAATTTCATGAAAGATGACATCTAGGCTTCTTTTTTGACCATGACTTTCAGATAGTCTAATAATTTTAAATTATCTCTCCTTAATCTATTTTTAAGGTCAGTCGTTTATTTTCTACAAGATGTAACACTTTCTTCTGTTCTTTTTTTTCATTTTTTGCCTTTGTTTTATTGTTTCTTGATGTCTTATGGAGTCATTAAGATCTACCTGTTCAATTCAAACTTTTAGAGCATTATTTTCTTCAGTGAACTTTTGTTACTCTTTTTCCATTTTTCTGATCTATTTTTTAAAACATATTTCCAAATCACTCATGTTTTGAAAGAAGAATAAAAACAAAAGGGGACAATGATAAGAAAGAAAATAAAAAGAGAAAATAGTATGCTTTGATCTGCATTCATACTCCATATTTATTTTGCTGGATGTGGATAGCATTTTCCATCATGAGTCTTTTGGAAATGTCTTAGATGATCACATTGCTGAGAAGAGATAAATCTATCAAAGGTGATCATTGCACAGTGTTGTTGTTGTGTATAATGCTTTCTGATTTCTGTTCACTTCACTCAGCATCATTTCACACAGGTCTTTCCAGGTTCATTTGAAATCTTCCTGCTCATCATTTCTTATGGAACAATAGTATTCTATCACATTCATATACCACAACCTGTTCAACCACTCTCCAATTGATGGGCATCCCCTCAATTTCCAATTCTTGACCACCACAAAAAGAGCTACTACAAACATTTTTGTACATGTGGATCCTTTTCTACTTTTTATCATCTTTGTGAGATATAGACCTACTAGTGGTATTGCAGAATCAAAGGGTACACAGAATTTTATCACCCTTTGGACATAGTTCCAAGTTGCTCTCCAGAATGGTTGAATCAGTTCCCATCTTCACCAACAATGAATTGCTGTTCCAATTTTCTCACATCTTCTCCAAACATTTATCATTTTCTTGTTTTGTCATATTAGCCAATATTATAAGGGTGATGTAGTACTTTAGAGTTGTTTTACTTTGCATTTCTCTAAACAATAGTGATTTAGATAATTTTTTTTCAGATGATCGTACATAGTTTTAATTTCTTCATCTTGAAAACTGCCTTTTCATATGCTTTGATCATTTATTCATTGGTTGCATTCTTATAAAGTTGACTAAGTTCTCTATTTATTTTAGAAATGAGGCATTCATCAGAGACCCTGGCTGTAAAATTGTCTCCCAGCTTTCTGCTTTCCTAATCTTGGTTGCATTGTTTTTCTTTGTGCAAAGTCTTTTTAGTTTAATAGAATCAAAATTATCCATCTTGCATTTCTTAATGTTCTCTATTTCTTGTTTAATCATAAATTGTTCCATTCTCCAAAGATCTGACAGGTGTACTAATCCTTGCTCTCCTAATTTGTTTATAGTATCACCCTTTATGTCTGAATCAGGTACCCATTTTGACCTTGTCTTGGTATATTGTGTAAAAATATTAGTCTACAACTTGTTTCTGCCATATTATTTTCCAGTTTTTCCACCAGTTTTTGTCAAATAGTGAGTTATTATCCCAGTAGCTTGGGTCTTTGGATTTATCAAATGGTAGATTAGTATGGCCATTGATAACTGTATCTTGTCTGCCTAATTCCATTGATCCACCACTCTGTTTCTTAGCCAATACCAAATAGTTTTGATATTTACTGCTTTATAATACTGTTTTAGATCTGGTGTGGGTAGGCCCAATTCCTGTGCATTTCCTTTCTTTGTTTTCCTTGATATTCTAGAACCTTTGCTTTTCCAGATGAATTTGATTATTATTTTCTAAGTTCTATAAAATATTTTTGGTAGTTTGATTGGTATAGCATTGAATAAGTAAATTAATTCATGTAAAAATCATCATTTTTATTATCTCCATTGCATAGAATTCTTTTTTTGCTTTGTTTTGTTTTTGTTTTTCCTTCTTTTTTTTTGGAGGGGCAGTTGGGGTTAAGTAACTTGCCCAAGGTCACATGGCTAATAAGCGGTAAGTGTCTGAGGCTAGATTTGAACTCAGGTCCTCCTGACCAGCCCTGGGGCTGGTGCTCTTTTCACTGTACCACCTAGTCACCCCCATTACATATAATTCTCACTGATGGTTTTAGATAGATGCTATTTATCAATTTAAGGAAAACTCTGTTGATTCCAATGCTCTCTACTGTTAGAATGGGTATTGTATATTGTAATAAGTTTTTTTACTGCATCTATTAAGATGATCATAGGATTTCTGTTAATTTTGTTATTAATATAGTGAGTAATGCTGATAGTTTTCCTAATATTGAACCAGCCCTGAATTCCTCATATAAATCTCATTTTGTCATACTGTATTATCCTCATGACAAATTGCTGTAATTTCTTTTTTATTTATAATTTATATTATATAATTATATATTTTAATAAATATAAAATTAAAAATTATTTATAATTTTTGCATCAATATTCAGTGAGGAAATTGGTCTAAAATTTTCTTTCCCTTTTTTTTAGCTCTCCCCAGTTGAGGTATCATCACCATACTGGCATTATAAAGAGGTAGGTCTCCTTTTTTCCCTATTTTTTTCAAATAGTTTATATAGTATTGACATTCATTGGTCCTTAAATTCTTGGTAGAAATCACTTGTAAATCCATTTATCCCTGGCAAATTTTTCTTAGGGACTTTATTGGTGGATTGTTCCATCTCTTTTTTTAAAATGGTGTTAAGTATTTTATTCCCTCTTCTCAATCTCAGCAATTTATATTTTTGTAAATATTCATCCACTTCATAGGTTGTCAGATTTATTGGCATACAGTTGGGCAACATAGCTACTAATTGTTATTTTGATTTCCTCTTCACTGTTGATGAATTCACCTTTTTAATTTTTAATACTGGTAATTTGTTTTCTTTCTTTTTTAACCAAGTTAAACAAAGGTTATCCTTCTTATTGTGTTTTTTCATAATACCATCTCTTAGTTTTATTTATTAGTTCAATATTCTTTTTCTTTCAATTTCATTAATATCTCCTTTGGTTTTCATAATTTCTAATTTGGTATTTAATTGGGAATTTATAATTTGTTCTTTTTCTAGCTTCTTTTAGTTGCTTGGTCAATTTATTGTTTTCCTCTTTGTCTAGTTTATTCATGTAAGCATTTTATGATTCATTGTTTAACCCACTCATTCTTTAGGATAAGATAATTTAGCTTCCGATTAATTTTAATCTATCTTTCCATTGGTCAATTTATTTAATTTTGTTGTTGTTTTTAGGAGGTGGAAGGCAGTGCAATTGGGGTTAAGTGACTTACCCAAGGTCACACACTAGTAAGTGTTAAGTGTCTGAGGTTGGATTTGAACTTAGGTCTTCTTACTCCAGGACTAGGTTCTATTCACTGTGCCACCTAGCTGCCCCTTGCCCATCTATTTTTTATGGAGTTTTTTTCATCAGTGAATATCTGTAGCTCTTTTTTCATTTGGTCAATTTTTTTAAGAAGTTGTTTTCTTTGGTGAATTTTTATACATTTTTTTGTGTGCTTCTCTTGAATCTTCATGATTTTCTTTCATCCCTTATTTCTTTTCCCAATTTTTCCTCTACCTCTCTTTTTTACTTTTGAACATTTTTGAGCCATTTTAGTAAATATTTTGGGTCCAAGACCAATTTACTTTCTTTTGAGACTTTTCATATAGTCTTTTTGACATTGTTGTCTCCTTCTGAAATTGTGTTTTGATTGTTCAAATCACCATAATAACTTTCTGTGATCAGGCTGTTTGTTGGTTGGTTGGTTTTTGCTTGTTTATTTTTTCCAGGCTATTTCTTGATTTTTAACTTTATGTTAAAGTTGAGTTCTGATCCCAGGGTGGAAGATTCCAAAGATTCAGATTTTTTGTTCTGTTTTTTTCAGAGCTACTTCTGGGGATTTGAAAATTTTCAGTTCCTCTAAGGTAGTATGATCTAAGGAGAGGTGTTGTCACTGATCTCTTGGTCTATGAGATAACACAAGAACTTTTTTTTTTTTGCCCTGGAACTATATGACCAGAGTCCCTGCTCCCCTGTCACCTGGAACTCTAGTGTACTATTGTTTCTCCTCACCCTGGGACTGAGACCAAGATCCCATATGGGCAGTGCAACAGAGTTCTGCAACCTATGCCAACTAAGGGTCCCCTGTACCCTCCTTTTTACCAGTTGATTGACACTAGCTATCTATGGGATGAGAGCTCTGAAAGTCAGCGATGTAGGTTCAGGTGTCCCCAAAGGCTGTTGCTATCTTACACTGGGTATGGCCCACTGTTGATTGCTTTTTGCTGGGGCTTGCCAAATGTGATATTTGTTGTACTGTTCTCCTCTAATCCTAATGAGGCAGGCCTTTTCTATCAGCCTTCTAAGATGTTTTGATATGGAATACTGTTTAACCTGGTCCTTTTGTTGGTTTTGCTGTTCCAGATCATATTTTGAGGCTTTACTTTAAAATTATTTGTGGGAAAATCTGGGAGATGTCTTTACTGTGAATCTTGAATTTGCCACTATTTCTATCTCAACATAAACTAAATGCCTCTTTTCTTCATAGAGATCTGTGGATCAATTCGTTAGAAGTTAATGAGCTCCTAATTGGAATTTATGTAACATTTTACTACCAGTATTACATTGGATTCTCATCACAATCCAAAGTGTTAGTAATCACAGATCTTAAAATTTTACATTTTACAAATGAAAAGAGTAGGGACTGAATGAAATGAGGTGACACCTCAAGTGTCACCCAGACATAGCAGCTAAGGTCTGTCAATAACTGACACTTAAACCCAGCTCTTACCAAATCTAGTTCTTATTCCACTACATTACAATTACCTCCTTTTCTTTCCATGAAACTGACCTACCTTGATGAATATTAAGGGACGACAGCAAGCAAGCTCTAGACAGAGATCAGAATGTAGTCTCTTCAATCTCTGTTCTTTTCTTCTTTCTCTAGAGGACAATATAGCTGCTGAATTGGAAGAGGCATGGAATATAGCAAGGAGGAAAATAGTCTTTTCTTATTTACAGATAAAAGATTCATTTTGCTATTAACATAGATTGAGAGACTTCTTTCAAATATATATGCATTTGAGACCAAGAACTTAAACTTGTGTACTGGGTAAAAATGACAAAATCTAGGCATAGTCTATATGCATTGGAGTATATGAGGTGTGAATAATAACTTTAAGGACAGACAGCATATCCATAGTTTTGCTGTGGAGAGAACTGATTTTGTTAGAAATATCAGGAATTCAAACTTCATTAGGAAGGGTTTTATCTTACAGAGGGGAATCATAAGATACCAAAGAAAATGTGACACCACTCTCATAAAAGTTTCAACACATAGTTGGGACTAATTGCAGGAAAATTTAAATATAATTTAATAATCAAGTTTACATATATTCAGGGTTATCTCTGGAAGCAAGATTCATAGCCTAACTCATAGGCTATCAGACTTTTTATAACAACCAAGAACTGCAGATGCTGGGTCAATTTGTTTTTAAATAACTAATGAGGTCTTGTGTTAGTATAACACCTTTTCTCTGAGAAATGATTTATATTTAATATTACTAGAAAGTAAAACTTACAGACAGTAGAATTGAGGCATGAGAAAGCAAAGTGACTACTCCTTATTTTGTAAGACCGTCATTAGGCCCAGGAAATGGAGTATCCCTGAGACTATTGGTCCAGCTTCTATACTAAAGTTCTCATATAGCATTAATGGAATCAACTAGGTGGAGAAGAGATCTGTTATTCTATCCACCTTATCAATTGCCTCAGGTACGGCTATTAGGCCTAAAAAAGAAGTGTCCCACCTCAAAGATCACCCACAGCTTCCAGACTCAACACCACAGCCATTATGAAGAGGAGTAGCCTTTGTGGGAATACAGCCATATATATCACTTGCTTCTGAGTCACTACAACTTCTATCTCCTCACCAGTTAGTTACTAAAAGACCAGAAAACAATGATTTCTCTACCAAAGTCTTTGGAACTAGTTCTGCATGAGAAAGAGATAATGGTTTTATCAATGAAAATGATATTTTCAAAAATGTGTTATCCTCTATTTTTTCTCTGTACCATAAGAACCTTTAGGACTTTCTATCTAACTTGTGGCTGAAACCTATTAATATTATCTCTCCCTATGGGAACTTTTTGAAAGCAGGGATTGTTTCACTTCTCTCTATATATCCTCAACACTTTCTAGCACTTTGAACGTAATCCTTTAATCAATGTGCTTTTAAAATTCATTTATTCATTTCCATTTAACAAATTAATACAATTTCAGCACATTAAGTGCTCATATAAGACAAGATAACTTCCCTACTGATACTGCTAAATCTCATGATCATCAGTAATATAACTAGGGGGCTCAGATACTAAAATGATTGCTAGAATTGGTATAAGGAAGATTTGAATTCAGTCCTGCCTCAGATTCTTCGATGTGTGATCCTGGGTAAATAACTTAGACTTACTCAGATTCAGTTTCATCATCTATACAATAGGGATAATTATAGCATCTATTTTACAAGTTGTGAGGACCAAATGAGATGACAAATGTAAATCATTTCATGAGTCTTGAATAGTTAATAAATGTCAGATATGATGATGATGATTACCTGAATTTACTCTGAAATCATCTGACTCAGTCATTGCTAGGACAGCAGGCTACAGAAGAGGCATCAAATTAGATTGGACGTGTTACTCTCCCAGTGACTTATTTGTTAAGATAGTGTCCTAGACAGATGTATCACTAGCATGCAGATTTTCTAATTCCACCACTTAGGTAACCTTTTATTAGAGTTTGCTTCAGGGTCCATGTTGGTTTGTCTTTTGTCTTACACTCTGAATCTCATATATTGAGTCTGTTTTGCAGACAAGTATTTCTATGGCCACCACATTTTGTAGCTAAAATTGGAAATATAATCACAGAACTTAAATAAAAAATAAATCACCTAAAGAAGATGTCTTTTCCAGATAGTTTTCCTGTGTATAGACCACCGACAGCCTCTGCTGATATTCCCCACAGAGAGAAAAGCTGTTCATAATGGCTCTGCAGTCTACTGAGAGGAAATCACTTGAAATAAACAGACAACTAAACCCATTTCATTCAAAAATTCCAAAACAGCCCCTTCTACTTCAGCAGCAGCAGTCTTAAGGTAATTCTTTAAAAGCCCATTTGTTAGTTTTATAGAGACTATCAAAGCAATAACCAAACATTATTAGTGATTTTACTTGAGATAATTTGTACCTTTTCAGTATAATGCCCTATATAATTTACATACTTTACATTTAGATGTAAATGTGCTCTTAGGGATGCTCAAATATATGACTCGCATAGTTACAGAGCACTCCATTTTCTTACTATACGGTCTCTTTCTTTCTTTGTAGATGTCAGTTTGAAAGCTCTATTTCACAAAGAAAGTAGCTGCTTTTGGAAGGGAGTAGATAGGTTAAGCTAAGAGGACAGATGTAAATCAAACCAGTTTTTCTGGGTTTTATAACCTGAAAACTTTTTCTCAGAGTATGTTCTGCACATATTTTTATATCACACAAGATTCCATTAAAAACTGTGACCAAGGAGATAACTCTGTTCAATAATCCACCAATTAGCAACATCAGGGAAGGAATGAAAGAGTGAGACGTGCACCATCAGCCCAAGTGGTTGACCACAGACATCCGTGGAAAATGTCCTGCAGAAATTTCCAATAAATGAGGGACATTATTGGTAAGATTCTTCCAAGGCTCTTATATATGCATGATATTGATCCTAGAACTAACAAGTGGCAGCTAGTTGATAGGTGATGCCAGTTCAGAATACACATTTTATTTTTCAAAACTTTACAGAGGAAAAGACAGAAATGTAAGTCATATCACTTCACAAAGCAGCAAAAATGCAGTTGAGGGTAAAATGAGCCTACAGGAAACTTGGAAGATAAAAGTCATTATCCAAATAATACAGACAAAGCTATAATGAGAACAACAAATAGGCATGAAATAGAACAGATCTGCCAGAATTCCTGGAGTAATTCCTTTTTTTAAGTATTGACAGGGCAGCCATAACACTTGGATTCTGCCACAATAGCACATGAAATACTATGACAGCGAATATGCAAGATCAATGAAGCAACTGATCAGCAGGTATTTCTGTGGCCATACTTTCTATATTCCAGGATTTGTATTAGAGAGAAAAGGTACAGAGATAGAAGGAAAAAATATCAATGGCTACAAGGAACTTACAATCCATCTTGATGAAACAAGATTTATGTGTGTATACATGCATGTATGCATATATGTGCATATTCATGTAAAATAAATGGAAATAGGTACAAACTAATTTTGGGCACAGGCACTAGAAATTGGGGATTATCAGGCAAGGTCTCATATAGAAGGTGGTGAGAGGAGGGATTTTGAGAATTAGAGATGAGGAAGGGTTACTCACAGGGGTCAGTCAGTATAAATATAGGAGGAGCAGGAGATGAAGGAACAGGCATAATAAACAAGTAGGCCCATTTACCTGGAAAGTAGTATACATGGAGGGCAATAATATGAAATAAACCTGGAAAAATAGGTTGGGGAGAGTGGTAAAGGACAGTTTAGGTGGAAACACAGTAGTTTATATGTGATTCCTAAGATAATAGGGAGCCAGTGGAAACTGAGTATTTAGTAACATGGTCAGATTTGTGATTTATGAAAAATCAGTTGCACAAATGTTTGAAGGATTAATAGCAGAAAGGAGAAATTTCTAGACCAAATACCAAAGATATATTGCAAACCAGGAATTCTAGAAATAATGTTTAATTAATTTCAACAAAGGGGAAAATTCAAATAAATGGAAAAGATCATAGATGTAACATTTATCAAGTAAATAAAAGGCAACTGAGAAAACATCTTATGCCTGTTTTCTCATTTCTAAAATCTTTATGATAATAGTTTATAGTCTAATCAAGTATACTGTCCACTCCCATGGATTCTATTATGCAATGGATCTAGGGGAAAAGGCACCTCACATTCTACTGGAAAACAGGGCCTACACCTTAGTTTGTCAGTATATTAACAAACATTGTTGCAATGAAGGGAAAGAGGTTTAGGATGGTGGTACCTTATTATTTTTGTAATAACTGCCTGAATCATTCCTCCTCATCTGGGACAGATTTTCTTGGCTTGACTTACTGCTTCCTAATTCTTAAATTTGGACACTCTGAAGAAACTCTAAATCTAATTCTGACTGGTCTTTAAATTATTTTCTCCTGAATCACAATTTGGAAAAGATAGTTACCCCCTAACCCTGCCGTTTCTCTTAAAATCACTGCTTCTACCTACCCCCCACCGCACCTAGCCTAAACATGAAGCTGACATATTTGATAGCAACATAAAGCTTCCATAGGTTATTTCCAATATCAAATCACTTCTTCAAAATTACCAAGTTGACTCAGAGTGTCCAAATATAAAATCTTAATATACAGGAATGCTGTTTGTTGGTTTTAAAATTTTACATAAATGTCTTAGATATATTCCCGCACACATCATAGTTCCAACATATTTTAATTATATAAACTGTATAATAAATTTAGTTACAAAACCAAATTTCTTTAATGCTTTTTAAAGTATTAACATGAAATTAGGTTTTAAAAAATCAGGGAGTTATTTGCAACTTAATGAGTTTTCTTTTATCATGAAAGTTTTCTTTGGAGAGTTCAAACAGAAGAATGATTGGCTTCCCTAGTGAAATCCCCAATAATTCAAAAGAGATAAGTTTAATTATACATAGTAGAAAAGCAAAGTGGCCCTTTTTCTAAGGACATTACCTCAAAGCTGATATATAGCTGGTAAGGAAGACTGTGTATCATGTGTGTGTTTACATCCATCCATCCATCCACACACACACACACACATATA
>CM053595.1:243550659-243578411 GCA_028646575.1 Pseudocheirus occidentalis
CTCTTTTTGTCTTGCCTATTGCATTTAGCACTGTTGTACTTCCTGTCTTTCTAGAGAATCTTTGGATTTTTATGACACAACTCTTATGTTCCTCTTTGCCCCTATCTATTTCTTTTTCATCTCATTTTCTGACTTATCATTGATTATCCCTATTCAACTAGGGGCATTCCCCTAATACTTTTTTCTGTAGCTCCTTTTCTCATATCTACCTAGATACCCACATTGATTGCCAAGGGCTTTATTATTGTCTCTTTGCAGATGAATCATAGATCAATACATCTAGCTCCATTCAATACCCTGAGGTTTTTTATCACACATCACTAATTACCTGCCATACATTTTAAATTCAATAACCTGGAGAAATCTCAAACTCAACACATTCCAAATTGAACTCATTTTCATCTTTGTAATCTTCTGTGTTTATAGCCTTGATCTTTAATTATTCAGTGTTTCTTGCCCCCATATCCAATCACTTGTCATATTATCATCTCTACCGCTTCATCTCTTGCATTCAACCCTTTCATCCTTATCATAGAACTACCATTTTATTTGAGTTCCTCATTACTGCTGGCCTAGATTAGTTAAAAAGTCTCCTATACTTTTAATGTCTCATTTCCTCAAGTTTTTCACAGCTTCAGTTTATCCTGCATAATGCACTCAAAGTGAATTTTCTTAAATTCATATCCCACCATATGACACTGTTATCAGTCAATTCCTATGGATACTTGTTGCCTGTAGGGTGAAATATAATTTCTTCTGTTTAGTTTTAAAGGCCCTCACCTCTTGGCTCCTTTCTATCTGAGTATTCTTATTTAATTACTCCCTTACCCACACTCTCTGATCCAGTCTAATTGATCTTCTCCCTGTTCCCTCAAACAAAATAATCCATTCCCCATAATTTTTCACTTGTTTTCTTGCATTTTTGCAGTGTGTCCCTATTTTATCCCCACATCACAGATTTTTTCTCTTTTTTACTGTGCATTTCAAATTTTATGTTCTATATGAAGTTTATCTTTCTTCCCTCCCTCCCCATTGCTAGGGCTTTCTCTCTCAAGCCATGTTATATTTAGCAATTTTTTAAAAATTATATTTAAATGGGTTTAGTCTTCAGATGTTTACATTTTCCCTTGTTGTCTCCCAAATGAGCATGAAATAGCCTTCCACAATGACATAATTTCATTCTTTTTCTTTGTATTCCTAGTATATGGTAGAATGCCTATCTCAGAGGAGATGTTTTGTGAATGTTTGTTGATTGATGGATTGATCCCTTAATGTGATTGTTATAATTTTTGAAGAGAGGAGAATCTAGAGGACCCTACTATCTACAAGTAATCCCTATTCCATTTAGACTCTATGCAGTACACTTTAAATGACAATTGGGTTTATTATCACTCATGAAATCAGAGTTAATGAATCTGGGATCTGAAGATGACTGAATATCAATCACTTTCCCTCAGCTGGGTATATCTCAAAGAATAATAAAATGCTAACACTAGGAGAGGATTTAAATATTAACTAGTTCAACTTTCTCTATAAGGGAAATTAGAGTTGTGAAGTCTAGGGTAATAATCCAAGTGTCGTGACTCTCAATTCAATAGTTTTTGCCACAATGTATCAGAAAACAGTATGGAATAATAGAAAAAGCAATGGATTAATAGTTGTGTGTATGTGTGTTTGTGTATTTGTGTGTGTATGGGCACACATACATTTATATATAACATACACACACACATGTGTGTGCATACATATTGTTTGTATTTATGTATGGATTCTTGTATACGTGAA
This sequence comes from Pseudocheirus occidentalis, assembly GCA_028646575.1. Classification (NCBI taxonomy): domain Eukaryota; kingdom Metazoa; phylum Chordata; class Mammalia; order Diprotodontia; family Pseudocheiridae; genus Pseudocheirus; species Pseudocheirus occidentalis. Next base: position 243,552,445 of record CM053595.1, read on the forward strand.
CATAAACTTACAAACACATGTATAATATATTCATGTTTGTGTATATATACGCTCACATGCACATGTGTTTATATATACATATATATTATCACATGGTATATAGGTATTATTTTTCTCAAAATATGTTTCAATTTGTATATGAGCCTCTTCATATTTTAAACAGTGAAAATTAAATTACCAATATTATAGTGGCCCATAAGAGACTCCCACATCAAACTCTGTGATTTTATCCTGGTGTGAATGGAGGCATATGAAGCTATTATGATAAAAAAATAAGTGCATGTACAATTCTTTCTTCTTTTTAAGAATATTAGATTGATGGATTTAGGCTTTAATAATCCCAGTAATTTTTAAGAGTTGGATCTGTTAGTGATTCACTTGTATTAATGATAATAAATGCTAGGAATGTGAGACAATATTATAAAGTAAAGTGATGATTAAAAATGCAACAGCCTACAATGAAAGTGTTAATTGATAAATAGACTTAGAATAAAAGGGAAATAGCTACGTAAATGATTTTTTTCAAAACTTCTAATTATATTTGATGAGATCAGGACAGCCACTTACATTAACTTTTAATCATTCAGTCTCAGGAATTAGAGGTCAGTTGTAGATATGAAATAGTAGGTCATCTCATGGCATTCAAATTATAGTAAAGAGTGAGGCCACCAATGTGGGTAGAGACAGACTTCAGCAACAGGAATGAATATTGTTAAGGACCCTTCAGCAACCCAAACTACACATATAGTCTACGCATATAGTATGTAGTATATAGTATATGTGGGTGTTACCAAAAAACATATGTAGTCAAGCTAAAGAGATGTCATTATCTAGTTAATTTCAACGGAGTGAGTTATACCATAATATGAGTGTGATGTGATTTGAAGCCAAAATGTTGGTGTGGAGCCAAGATGTTGGAGTAAAGGCAGGGACTCACCTAAGCTCTCCTCAAAAACCTTGCAAATACCTTAAAATGACTCTAAACAAATTCTAGAGCAGCAAAACCCATAAAAAGACAAAGTGAAACAAATTTCCAGTCCAATACAATTTACCACATTGGCAGAAAAGGTCTATTGCACCAGGGCAGTAGTGGAATTCAGTTTAGTACAGACACAACCAGCACAGCCAGGCCACAGCAGGCCATTAGCAGTCATAGGGAGTAACTGAATCAACAGCAGTAGGGGCAGAGGCTACATGCAGGACCCCCCAGGCCACAAATGGCAAGGGTGTTGAACAACTGGTCAAAAGGAGATTATTAGGGGTCTGAGGAAGCACTCTGTCACTTTGCCCACACTCAGGTCTGAGTCCTAGGTCTGGGTGACAGTCCAGGGGCAAGGAGGAGCACTAGGAAAGTAGAGCTTGAGGTAGAAGAGCAGGGAAGACATTCCTCAAAGTTCTACGGTAGGAAAAAATGTGTTTGGTTTCTCACAGACCAGAGCACAGGTTAGAAGAGTAGAAAACACTTCTCCTTAGATGATTCCACCTTGGAAAAATTGAAAGCTTATAGGTCTCTAGATGTATCTCTGAAAACAGATTCACAAAACTCCTGAAATTTGGGACAATGTGCCCTCTACCCTGGATGCAGAGCCCTACATTAACAAAGAGTAAAAAGTCAAGTAATAGGGTGGGGAAATGAACAAACAATGGCACAAAATTCTAACTATAGTAAGCTATTATGGTGACAAAGAAGATCAAACTACACTGTAATGGCAAACAGAGAAGCACTTAGCCCCTTGTTTCAGCTATTTAAGTATATAGAACTTTTTTCAGCCCCTTGTGATTTGAAGGTGGGAGTAAATTGCTAACACAACAGGAAGGATGGGACAAGAAGGAAAACCACCACATATAAGGAGGAAGACAAGCTGGGACTCTGCAGAACTGAGGAGAGCACTTGTTGTAGCTATCAATCTGTTCTGTCTGTGCTGATTTGTGTTTGTGATACTTTGTACAAAAGCTCTACTATCTTACTGGAAGCCTTGAAAGAGGATTTTCTTGTCGTCTGTTTACAGAAGTCCTGGCGAGGGTTTCAGAGGTCCTGTGACAATGCTGATGATTTGTGTTGACTTCTCAGACCTTGTTTGTGGGTCAGTGTTGATTCCTATGCTGATGATTTGTGTTGACATCTCAGAACTTGTTTTTGGGTCTGTGTTGATTTCACAGACAGATAGTAAATTGATGATGGTGCTGGTAATGATTGTGAATGTTGTTTGAGCTCTCTTAAGCTTTGTCTTCCAATAAACAGAAACTGCGAGGGGCTTGAGGTGGACTGGGCACTGTGAACTTCAATTTGGAAAAGAAAATGCACAAGGAACTGGATGAGGAGCTGGACAAAGAGCTGAGAGCAGCCTGCCTATGTATCCAGGTAACAAATTGGGTGGATTCAGGCAAGAATCTCACCCATGGAAGAGGAATCATGTAATCTGGGAGCCAGCCCCAAGCCAAGATGTAAAGACCCTGCCTTGGGTACTTAGTACTGACTGAAAAGATTATGATTTACTGTGGCCTAGGGGTGGGAGAACTTTGTACTCTATACCTTGTATTCCTTAAGGATGATTGAATTAATGATAACTGGAAACTAATCACCAATCAAGAAGAAAGAAGATTTTTGACTGAGAGATTAAGACAATGTGACCTAGGGGTAGGAAAATTGTGACCTTTGCATTTTGTGTCACTTAAGGAAAAATTGCTCCTTAAGGATGATTGAGCAAATTACTTACTAAATATATTTTGTTTAAAGCTATGTGACCACTTCAGTGATAAGTTGTTATATTATTGTGAGTGCTATACTTTGGTTTCTTTGAATGTTTTGATTAAGTTTTTGCTAAATAGAGAGTTCACTGAACTATGTGATCAGAACCTTAGAGCTGTTCACAGAAGCATTCCTCTCAAGAGCTGTTCATGATTGGCTTTACATACACTCAGAAGAAGACAACAAAGTCAAAGCTCCTCCATCCAAAGCATCTAAGAAAAATACAAATTGGTCTACAGTCATGGAAGAGCTCAAAACATATTTTGAAAATCAGGTAAGTGAATGTAAAGTCAAGCACAAGCAGCTCCCCTGAGGGCTGCTACTGTGAATAGCTTTAAAGTTCTGAGCACATAGTATAGTGAACTCTCTATTTATTCAACAGTAAACTAAAGTAAAACATTAACAGAAACCAAAGTACAATATTCATGGGAATATAACATAACAACTTATTACTAAGTTGACCACATATTCTTAAACAAAGATATCTTTCAGTAAGTCACAAACTGAACCAATCAATATAAAAGGACCCATCTAAAGTCTTCTTTCATTTCAATTGGATTTTGGCTTGGAATTATGGAATTGGAATTACTAGATTTTGGCTTGATCTGGAAAATGGATGCAGAAGAGATAATTTTAAAATAATTGGACTGCCTGAAAACCATGATTTAAAAAAAGAAACTAGATATCATCTTTTGATATCAGGGCACTTTGTCCTGATATTCTAGAAGCAGAGGGAAAAATACAAAGAATTCAAAAGATCACTTCCTGAACAAGATCCCCAAATGAAAAGTGCCAGGAATATAATAGCCAAATTCCGGTGTTTCCAGGTCATGGAAAAATACTGTAAGCAGCCAGAAAGGAAAAATTCAAGTATGGTGGAGCCATAGCCATAGTAACACAGTATTTAGCAGCTTCTGCATTAAGTGATTAGAGGCTTTGTGCTTTGATATTCTGGAGGTCAAGGGAGCTAGGATTACAACCAAGAATCACCTACACAGAAAAATTTAGTATAACCCTTCAGGGGAAAATGGATATTCAATGAGACAGAGGAATTTGAAGCATTCTTAACGAAAAGGCCAGAGCTGAATAAAAAATTTGACTTTCAAATACAGGACTCAAAATAAGCTTAAAAAGGTAAACATTAAAAGGAAATCATAAAGGACATAATAAGTTTAAAGTGTTTGCATTACTACATGATGATATTTGTAACTCATAAGTCTTTTCTCATTATTTGTGTAGTTAGAAGGAGTACATATAGACAATAGGCACAGGTGTGAGTTGAATATGGAGGCATTATATCTAAAAAATAATATTTAAGTGTGAAAAAGGAATGTAGTGGGAGAAAGAAATGGAAAGGAAGGTAGAATGTGGTAAATTATCTCACATAAAAGAGGCAAGAAAAAGTTTACACAGTGGAGAGGAAAAGGTGGAAGGTGAAAGAGAGTGAGTGAATCTTATTCTCGTTAGAACTGGTTCAGAGAACAAAAAAGATAAACAGGCAATGGGATATAGAAATCTATCTTACCCCACAGGAAAGCAGAAGAAGAAGGGGATAAGAGAATGGAGGGGTATAGCAACAAGCACCCTAGTATACCCAGGATGTTTTCAAGTACCGGTTCTTTAATCTGCTTTTCTAAAGGAAAGCAACCCCAAAAAGGGTTAACAATCTTACTTTAATCTAACATATTTCATTTGCCTAGTTTAGGGGGAAAAGTCAGTACTCTGAACTTAAAAAAATACAAATTGATGTTACAAGCAGACAAAAATATAGACAGAGAAAATAAGACAATTCAGCAGACCAACAGCTAGGACTTCTTGCTGTCTGACCATTACATCCATACAGTTAGTTACCAGAGAGAGAGGCACCAACATCTAGGTTTTCAAATCTGGGAGGTTCAATGGCTGCCCAGAGTCTCATCTGGCCAAATTACTCGACTCTTCCCAAAGGGAACCCCAAAGTGAAACCTCACTTCAGATACATACATACATGCATGCATACATGCATACACACATACACACATATACACACATATACATATACATATGTGTATGTATACATGTATAGTCTGTGTACATATATGTATATGTGTATATATACATACACATAGACTACATATATATGTATATAGTCTCTGTGTATGTACATATATACACATTGTGTGTATATATGTATATAAGACTGTATATATATATTCTGTGTATGTGTGTATATGTGTGTATATAAGTATGTAAGACTATAAATATAAAGTCTTCTATATAGAGAGTATATATAGAAAGTCTTCTCCAGGGTCAGAGAACATCACAACCCTCATGACCCACTGTCTAATTAGAAAGCAATGATGTGTGGAATTTCCTGAAAAAAAGCTTCCCCTAAACAAGCTTCTCCTTTTGGGCTCTGTTCCACCCTTCAGCAGTCTCCTGCTACCACAGGCTCCATGTTACCACATTCAGCATATTAGGGGGCAGAGTATATTTTCAAATCAGGGAAGGTCTTCTAATTCACTTAGGTTTATTAAGAGGCATGGAAGATCTTCAAATTCTCTTACCATTATAAGGGGTGATGGAAGGGAGGGCAGATTGAGGGATGGGGTAGTCAGAAATATAACAGTTTTGAGGAGGGACAGAATGAAAGGAAAATGAGAATAGAATAAATGAGGGTGGGGGAATAGGATGGAAGAAATACAGTTAACAATAGTAAATGAAAAAATGAAGCAAGTTTCTCTGATAAAAACCTTATTTCTCCAATATGTAGAGAACTGTCAAGTTTATAAAAATAAATGTCACTCCTCAATTGACAAATGATCAAAAGATATCATCCATTTTCAGATGAAGTAATTAAATTTATCTGTAACCACCTAAGAAACTACTGATGGGAGAAATGCAAATTAAAACAATGGTGAAGTACTACCTCATAATTATTAGATGGGCTAATGGGGCAGAAACAGTAAATAGCAAATGTTGGAAGGAATGTGGGGGCAAATGAGACATTTATGTGCTTTTGGCAGCATAGTGAACAGATTCAACCATTCTATAGAGCAATTTGAAATTATGCCCAAAGTACTATAAAACCATGTATACCCTTTTACATAGCAATGCCACTATTTGGACTGTATTCAGAAAGAGGAAACAAAAGGGAAAGGAAACATATGTACAAAAATATTTGTAGTAGCTCTTCTCTAGGGGTAAAGGAATTAGAAATCAAGGAGATGCCCATCCATTGGGGAATGGCTGAACAAGTTATGGTATAATTATGATAAGAAAAGATGAGTAGGATGCTCTCAGGAAAACCTAGTAAGATTTGCATGGGTTGATGCAAAGTGGAATGTATGAAGTAACAGCAATAATATTGTAAGGTGATCAGCTGAGAATGACTTTTTTATTCTCAGCAATTCAATGATTCATGACAACCTTGAAGCACCTAGAGTGAAAAATGTTATGCATCCCTAGAGAAAAAAATGATGTTGTCTTAATACAGATTGATGCATACTTTTTAAACTTCTTTTATTTTTCTTATCTTTTATTGTCTTTGTTTTCTTTCACAACATGGCTACTATATACACTATACACTATATACACTATATACTATACACACACAGATACACACACAGATACATAGATGTATGTATACATATTTGCATTATTTCACATATATAATCTATAGGCAATTGCTTGCCTTCTCAATGAGGAGGGGTGAGGAGGGAGAAAAGGAGAGAATTTATAACTCTAAGTTTTAAAAACAAATGTTAAAAATTGTTTTTACTATAACTGGGGAAAATTAAATACTAAAGAAATACAAAAAAGGTATTTAGGTGTTATATACATGGGACAATTCAAAGGTGGCTGGGTTTAAAGGGAAGAACATTTAAATTTGATCATACCTCAGATCCATGATAGTTGTATCATCTTGGAAGAATGACAACCTCTCCCAGTCTCATATTCTTCATCTGTAAAATGGTTGTATTTTTATCACCTAGGTCACAGAGTTGTAAGGATTGAATGAAATGAGATATGTAAAGATCTTTTCAAACCCTAAAGTGTTATACAAAATCCTCTTTTTACTTAACTTGTCTGGTACTTTGGAGACATGGCAGCTAATTCATTAACATATCGTCAACCAAATATTCACCCATTTGGGAAGACTCCTCATATATTTCCTCTATTGCTATGGTCTGTGGGAAACTAGGGTTATCTCTGATTCATTAATAGCTCATTGGAAACAGAATTTGTGATGAAAGTAAATAAATTTAAGAAATTACTTTTAAGTTTTGAACTTCAAAGTTTTTTCTCATTGTTTTCAGTCATTCTTTCTTGATCTATCACAGGGCAAGGAGTGTCCCACTCACAAAGCAGTTTCCTTGAATAGTTAAGTACAAAAAAATAGACAAGGAATAACTTTCCCTAGCCCAATTTACAGAAGCTTTATCCACATTAGGTTAAATGAACACATGATTTTTCTAATAGCTTTTGGTTATTTAGTAATGGAGGCAACTGATCATAATCACTGATGATAAATTCAAAGTCATTTAGCAGCCTTTCCTAATTCTCTCCATACTTCCCACCACCATCATGTTGGCTTTTCATCATTGTCCTGAAATTTGACCACCTGATCTATTTTTAAAAGGGAAATATTGAGACAGTTTTCATGCAGAACCCTTTGGATGTTGAGTGATATCTTAAGGAAATCTATTTTTGTAAATACTGTGATAGCTGCTGGTTGAATGTATGGAGAATACAAGAATAGCTTTTGTGTTGAAAGGAAGTGACTTAGAAAAACCTCCATGGTAGTGCCATTGAAATTAGCACCAACTTTGTCTACATTCTCCTCTTCAGCTCACTGGTCAGTTCTTTCAAGTAAGCCCAGTAAAGTCATATCCAAAACCATAGTTATGCCTACTATCTGTTGCCTTCATTTCTATATATCACACCTGCTCCTGAATGAAGATGAAGTAAATCATGCAACTGTTCTGACTGGTTCCACTACAAATGTATTATGTAACTTTGCCTCAATCCTCAATGCTGCTAGATAATTCAACTGAATTATTATTTCTCTATTAGGGACAAAATTATTCAACTGAATAATTATCAATTAAATATACCACTCTCTGGAAGAGTTATTCCAAATCTTTCCATCCCTCCTCAAGCCTTCTATGGTTGTACCCCATACCCCTATTTTAGCAGAGAACCTTGCCTCACATTTTACAAAAAAAAATATGGCTATTCTACATGAACTACCACTTCACCCTTCTTCTTCATTTATGTATCATCCACTACATTCTTATCCTTCTCCCCTGTCTCACATGATGAAGTGGCCTTAATCCATACCAATGTTAACCTCTCTGCTTGTTCAAGTGATCTCATTTCATCCCATCTTCTCCAACAGATTGTCCCTCAGGTTTTTATCTTCAAATTCTTCCTCTATGCTCTCATTTCCTACTGCCAAAAAAAATGTGCCCACATCTCCCATATCCTGAAGAACAAACGCAGGCCCTCACTTGATCTTTCCATCCATGTTAATTATCATCTTATATTTATTTTGCCCTTTGTAGGTAAACTCCTCAAAAATATTGTCTACAATAGGTCTGTCCACCTTTTCTATGCTCATTCTTTTTCTTAACTCCTTAAAAATCTGGCTTCTTATCTCATCATTCTTCCAAATATTCAATCTCCAAAGTTACTGATGATGTCTTACTTGCCCAAATCCACTGGCTTTCTTGCAATCCTTATTCTCCTTTACATCTCTGCAGGCTTTGACACTTGATAACTTTCTTCTTTCTTCTCCTTTTTCTGTCTAGGTTTTGGGGACACTATTAATTCACATTATTTCTCCTACTTCTCTAAACATTCCTTTTTTTGTCCTTAGCTGGATCTGCCTACAGATCACACCCTACAACATAGGTATACCTCAGGGTTTGTTTGTTTTTTTCCCCTTAGTCTTCTCTTCTTCCCCAGTGCTTCTCAAACTGGTCACAACCCCTCAAGTCACTATATAAGAAGTGTCGAAGGGGTCACAAGTGGAAAAGTTTAAAAAGCCCTCTTGTATAATATTTCATTGGATCCTATCATGAAATGCTATGAATTAAATAACCATCTCTATGCTGATGATTCTCAAATCTATTTTCTTCCCTGCCCCAATCACTCTGCTGTCTTCTAGTCTTCCACCTTTAACAGCTTTTCCAACATTTCAAACAGGATGCACAATAGACATATTAAATTCATTATATCCAAAACAAAGCTCATTATTCCCTCCTGCCCCCCCCAATCTTCCTACCATTCTACCTTCTTTAGTTTTATAGAGGACAAGATCATCTTCCCAATACCTCAGGCCTGCAACCTAGGAATCATGATGGACTCCTTACTATGTCTCATACCTGTATTCAAGTGGTTCTCTTTTGCAGCATCTCATGAATGCACTCCTTTCTCTCCTTTGACACTGCTACTGCTCTAGAGAAGGCCCTCTAGCTCTACTAATTTAATGGCCTACTAGTGGATCTGCATTTTTCAAGTCTTTTCCCATTACAATTCCTTTATTATTCTTCCACTAAAGTGATTGTTCTAAAATGCAGGTCTAATCATGTCTCCCTACTCAGTTAAGCATGTGTGGCTTCCTATGACCACCAGAAGCAACAAAAAAAGTATCTATTTGGCATTCAAAATCCTTCATAACCCAGTAAGCTCTTAGCTTTCCAGTTTTCTTACACTTTACTCCCTAACATTTACTCTTTAATCCAGGACTCTTGGGTGCTCTACAAACAAGATACTCCATCTCTCAGCTCTGGACATTCTCTCTGGGTGTCCCCCCATGCCTGAGATTCTCTCCTTACTCTTTTTAGACAACTGACTTTCCCGGGTTTTTTTAAGTACTAATTAAAATCCTACTTTCTATAAGAAGCCTTTCTCAACCTCTCTTAATTCCAGTACCTTCCATATTTTAATTATTTCTATTCATTCTGTATATCACTTTCCTCATATGTATCATTTGCTAGTTGTTACTACATCTTAGGCAATCTGTCTGCAATGTCATTGTCACTATCACCAAACTCTCTTTAGATTGTATGTTCCTTAAGGGAAATGTCTATCTTCTGCCTCTTTTGGTGTGCCCACAATACCTTTTACATAGGAGGCACATAATAAGTATTTATTGATTGATTTATCAATTAATAAAGTTGTTTTCTTACTGTCTGTAGCTCAAAGGGTTTGATAAACACAGTGACATGTTAGGAAATAAACAAGCACTCTGCTTAACAACTATCAAGTGTTGGAGTTCTCATTGTATATGGCATTATTAAAACAGCCAAAGAATTAGTGATTTGGGCTTTTGTTCACAATGATTTAAGTAATTCAATTATATAAACATAGAAAGGCATAAAATATTGAGGTTATCTGAAGAATGTCAGTGAAATTCAAAATAGGTAAGATTTCAGTTATTATAGAAATCACAACAAATATACTCCAGTGACTCCTCAATAAGACGTGCATATTAAAAGTGTTCTTTATCCAATCAGTTCAGTTCATTGAAGAGAACTTGGTTATAGAATATCCAGGTAACAAGAATCAATCCTCTGGCCTTACTCTGAGAGTGCACTTCATAGCATACTAACAAGACTAGTTTGTCAAGCTATGTATAATAATATGTATGAATATCACGAGGCAGAGAAATGAGATGTAATTGATTAAAATGATAATGAGAAAAAGGTTTTAATTTATAAGCAGAGTTGGAGGAAGGAAGATTTTAAATGGCATGTGCATAAAATGTACATATATGTAAATGTGTATTGTTTGGAAAGAAAATAAAGGGAAGGGGGGAGGAGAAAAACAAAGAAAGAAAGAGAGAGAGAAAGAGAGAGAGAGAGAGAGAGAGAGAGAGAAAGAGAGAGAGAGAAAGCATACAATGAGTTCTCCAGGATTAAAGTACTAATTAGAGGGGTGTGATAACACCTAATTAGTAAATGAAAAATGGGTAAGGTAAAAGACAAAATTTATTTTATCCTACAGAAATGTGTAAGACACAAAGGATTATCTAGAAACTTTGATACAATAAAGACAAGATACCCAATAAATGACCCCAAGAAGACACCTTTATTTGAATTTGAGTTTACAACTAATTCAACATTCCAGTGAAATCTGTCCTCAGGGCTGTCACAGTCAAATAAAATAAATAGTTATAGTGTTTACTATGTGCCAGGTGGTGTGCTGAATGCTAGAAATATGAATAGAAATGACAAGAAAAAAATTGTTGTCTTCAATGAGCATGCATCCTAATGAAGGAAAAAATATGTAAGAATAATCTCACAAATGTCTGTTTGGGATCCAAGTGGATGGCATGTGCATAAAATGTACATATATGTAAATGTGTATTGTTTGGAAAGAAAATAAAGGGAAGGGGGGAGGAGAAAAACAAACAAAGACGGAGAGAGAGAGAGACAGAGAGAGAGAGAGAGAGAGAGGAGTATGAAGAATTTGAGAAAGGTAATAGTACATAATTTCAGAGAATCAGGAATAGGATCAGAAATGAATAAATGATTAAATATGATTTCCCTGGGTCTTTCCCTCCAGAAAATTTCTAAGGCTAATCAACCAATCAGAAGGGACTAAAGGGGCAGTGGTATACCCCAGAGTAAAAAGGCTGCTATAAGTTGGTAACCAAGGTATCTTCTAGGGTAAAAAGGCTGCAAGGACTGGTGGCAAAAGAAGTCCAAAGTCAGTAGCAGGTCCAGGAGAGGAATGAATGAATGATATAGACAGTTATATCCAAGATTCTGGGACTCCCACACAGTTTAAAGGAATACTTCCCAGGAACTAGATGAAGTAAGTTATTTTTGCCAAGGAGCACACAATATCAATAAATTATATTTCTCATCCTAGAAAACCTTGTGTAATCAAGTATATTCACCTTGAGATTTCTCATGCCCTAAGGACAGGTATTGTTAATAGAATCTCCTTTTTTTCTGGCCATAAAGCTAGATTCCAGGGTTACAATGCCAAAGGGATTCAGAAATTTGAGGACATAGTCCATAAATTATACTTTCACATCCCATGTAAGCACCTCTGCCATGTATTTCTCTCACCATTCACTGCTAAATTCTTTGTGTATAGGGGGAGGATTTAATATCCCTTCCCATGGTACACTCAAGAAGAAGATGCAAAGAAAAAGGCAAAAATTATCTAAATGATAAGAAAAGGAAAATGAAGAAGTTGATATCATATCTTGTTTTATATATATACAAGTGGCTTCTCTGACATGAAATCATATCCCTGGGTCTATTATATGATTATATTAAGTTGCCTTTTTCCAATCAACAAGATACCAGCAAAATGTGCCCCAATTTTATGGGAAGAAGACCTTAGATGCCGCTAAACAAATGTGTCACACCACGGTAATCTTGGCTAGTTATTTGTGGAGCTCATAAAATTTATTCAGTACTCACCCTAGTCAATGTCTTCACATAAAGGTTGATGAACTAGACAAAATTTGAAATTGTAGCTGTTATAAATCCAGCATTAATTTCAGGTAGCTAGTTGTTACCTACAGACACCATGATTCTAATATTAATTGTTCCATTAGGTGAAAGAATATATGTTAATTTTCTTTCTGTAACATTCAGCACCCCATTGAAAGAAACATATATTGATAAAACAATCAAATGTATTAAACCACATTTCCATTTGAAACCAAGAAATGAAGGTACCAAATGCTTACAAATTTCAACTGACTCATAGATTATGGCAATAGTGAAAATGGTATCATAAATGATGAATCTAGAACAGAAGTAAAAAAAGCAATATGTAATATTTTTATAACATACTAGAAAAGATTATATATACAAGTATAAATTCTTTTATAAAGTAATGAGTTTCACATTATATAAAGATATTTAGCATTATAGCTATGGAATTCAGAAGAATGTTAGTCATTTCAGATGCATTATGATTCAGTAAACAGTTTCATTCAATTATAATTCAATTGCAATGCTACACTAACTCTTTGTTTTGATTCATTAAGATTATGTTTCCTGCACTCCCAATTAGATTTCAAATGGATATATAACTAAATAAGGGGTTCTTGACTGGAATTTGTTAAGTGAGGGGGGGAGAATCAAATGAGTTAATTCCCATTTAATTACAATGGAGGTATAACCATTTGTTGGGCTAGTAGATTATATAAATGTATTGTAACATAATGAATACATCACTGGAGTTCATTAGGCTTTCATACACTCATTTCTATTTAATTACAACTGAATCACCACCATTTATTGCAAAGTGGGTAACACTTTCAAATAATAGCCTGTTTAATGCTGAATTACTGTGACAATCCTATGGAAGACCTGACCATAGCCACATAAACACCAACTGAAGTTAACAAGGAATAAATTCATCATTATAAGTACTAAAAGAGCTGTGATGATTATGTAATTGCTCTAGTATCATATGAAGCCACTATCCGTACTTCACAGAAGACAAATCAGTGACTATATTTCCAAAATTAACACCATTGCACTGAATATACTTTCTTAACAGTAAATTATTGGCCATGAACTATTTGTCATTTAAATCTTTTGGTTCTGAACTTCTCTCAGCCCTTGACTGAGAGTCATTCCAGAAGGCTGTGATGAGAATGGGAATTTGAAGATTTTCTCTGCCCCTTAGGCTTAGGGGGTAGTCTGAAAACATCTACTGCTTTGAATGTAGACTCTGCCCCCTAATAGGCTGAATGTAATCACATGGAGCTTGTGATGGAGGGAATTTGCTTAAGGATGCAGCAGAGCCCACAGGAAGCTTCCCTGCTGTGAAGATAAACTCTGCCCCCTGAAAGGCTGAACATAGTCATATAGAGCCTGTGGTGGGAGGAATTCTGCTGAAGCAAAGCAGAGCCCACAGGGAGCTGGTTCAGAGTTCGATAGACAATGGGGGAAAGAGGAGCTTGAGCAAGGAGAAAGAGAGTTTTGTGGGTAAGTATTGATCTTGTATTTGTTTGTGGGATGGCCATGGCACTCAGTCTTATTACGGCTTTTGGATATCTTTGGTACTATGATGGAGTCGGCTAACTGGTTTTGGTATTTTGTTTTCTGGTGTCTCAATAAATGTTTTAGTCTTGTTCTCTACCTGGAGAGTTTGGCATATTTTGTAATCCAATGTTATGCCATACTTATAGTCACAGTCTCTATCATGATCATGGGCTCTATAAATATTGCATTGGTGTACAAATGCAAAGGTGAAAATGAAGCAGAACTCATTGAAAACAATGTAATAAACATTTTTATAGCCATTTGGGCATAGTTCCAAATTGCTCTCAAGAATCCTTGGACCAGTTGACCACTTTACCAACCATTAATGGACCTATTTTCCACATCCTTCTCATCATTTATCATTTTTCTTTTCTACTAGTTTCTAGTATTCTTCTAGTTTCTAATATTCTATTTGTTAGCAAATAAGATAGGTTAGAGGTAGTTCCTCAGAGTTGAACTGTGCAGACCCATTGGTCCAGCAATATTACTATTAGATTTTTATCTCAAAGAAATAAAAAGAAAGGAAAATGGCCCACATATAAAAATATTTGTCACAGATCTTTTGTGATGGAAAATAATTAGAAATTGAGAGGATATCTATCAGTTGGGGAATGGTTGAACAAGATATGGTGTATAAAAATGATGGAATGTTATTGTGCTGTGTGAAATGTTGAAGGACATGATTTCAGAACAACTAGGAAGACATATTAACTGGAGCAAAGTAAAGGGAACAGAACAAGGATAACATTGTACATAATAAGACAAATATTGTATGATGGTCAACTTTGAAAGAAGGTACTCTAATCAATATAATAATCCAAGCCAATTCCAGTGACCCCATGATGAAAAATGATATCCACCTCCAGAGAGAGAACTGATGAACTCAGAGTGCAGGTTGAAGCATATTTTCATTCAATTTGTTTTTCTTTATTTCAACATGGATAATATAGAAGTGTGTTTAATATATGACTTCAAATACAAAATAGGCATCGTAATTTGCCTTCTCTCTCAGTGTGAGAGGAACTAGAGGGAAAGAGGAATTTGGAACTGAAAATAGTTTTTACACTACAAAAAATAAAATAGAAAACATCACTGAAATAAAAACTGCAAGTTTCTCCATTACTGCATACTCAAGAAACTTTGAGATGCTTGACAGACTTAGTTTTTTTCTTCTAAAAGTGATCCACTATTTTAAAAATATTTGTTTTCCTTAGCTCTTCAGTTCCTTTAAAACAACTAATAGAATAAAAGCTGAAAAAAAATGACTGTTCATCTCAGTCTCACTTTATTCAAGGATGCATGTTAACTCTGAGAAGAGGACACCTGTAAGTATGACTATGAAATCCAACCTCTAGTCCTGATTTTATAAGTCTAATTATCTGCTCTACTGGAATGTAGAAGAGAGATCTTTTGTCTTGTTATTTCCTGATTGGCTGAATGCTCCTTGTGGGAATTTTTCAGCTCTCACATTGTCAATCTTGAAGGTGATAACAGAATAGGCACTGAATAAATCCATGTTATTTGATTTGACCCTTACTATTGGGTCAGCCTTTAAAGGACTATGTTGATTTTCAAAATTAGCACAAAGATTGAAAAAACTGTTGAAAATCTGAGGGGCAAATAAAGGAAATAAGTATAAACTTGGAGATGTGGGTTTTCCTAAAAGAAAATTTTAACCTGTCACACTATGAGCAGGCATACCATTAAAATATTTCATTCCTGTCATGGATAAGAAGCAGTACTATGGACCAGGCAAGGTATGTGTCACTCTTTAACAAAAGAATAAGTCTGTAGACTGGTAATTTGCTTTATTCTGACCCACACAGCCAGACCAATCAGGAGATGATCCTTAACAATGGTAAATGCCAAGGTCAAAGCAGCTATCTTGCCTTTGTGATGTACAATCTTATATTAGTTTCAATGTAGAGGATTTTTTTTTTGCTAATTGGTATGTACTCAGAAGCATAAAACAAATAAAAGAAAGACAAAATATATGAAGCACAAAACTAACTTCTGGAAGAGATAATCTATTTTTAATTTTAAAAAAATAAATGGTAGTTTGACAACAAATTCCTCAACTCTATTTGAATGTATGGGGGAACTTAACTCTTTTATGAACATTTAAGATGGACATATTATTTTGAAGATGAATTGGAGAGGAAAGATTGAAATATAAGAATTGTACAAAATTAGATTCAATTCCAATGACTATTTTAAACATGATTATCCTCTAACGCAGTGGTTCTCAACCTTCCTAATGCCTCAACCCTTTAATACTTATATCTGAGCGTACCTGCATGTGGGCGGACTCTCCTGGAGACAGAACAGTCGTGTCTCGGTTTCTAAGACCATTAGAAATATGTGTTTTCTGATGGTCTTAGGTGACTCCCAAAGGGGTCGCAACCCACAGGTTGAGTACTGCTGCTCTAACACATTCCAAACGGGTTTTCTGTAATTAGTGAATATTTTATAATGCAGCATTTTCCACTTTTAGATAGTTCTATTTCTTTGATGGCTTTCTAACTTATTTAATGGAAGAAATTCACACTCTTCTCCACCCTGTTTCTGTCATTTTACTCCAGTCAGAGTCACTCATATTGTAAGTGTAGATGAAGTAAACAGCCATGGTCAATATGGAAATGTTCTCAGCAGTGAAAGACTATTTATATGCTGTTTTTAAGAAGGAATCCATCTTCTTTTATCGGCAGCTCAATATATAAACACTGCAATGTTACTGTTAAAAAGCTGATACAATTTTGGATTGAATTAAGAGGGTTATACTTTCCAGGAATGGTCCCACTGTACTCTGCCATCATCAAACTTCTTCTAAAGGATAACATTAAATTCTAGGTGCCATGACTTATCAAATACAATAATTAGAAAAGCATTCAGAACAGGTCAATGAGGATATTGAAGAACTTATGTAAAATGAGAATTGGTTAAAGGAATTTAGAATGTTTAGCTGGAAGAACAGATGACAAGGTATCTTGATAGCTGTCTCCAAGTATTTGCAGAACTATGATATGAAGGAAAACTAGATTATTCTTTTTGATCCTACAGGGAGGTATAATGGCAAGCAAAGAAGTACTCAGCACGTTGTTTCAGCTACTTAAGTATTTAGCACCTTGTCTGAGTCCCTTGTGATTTGAAGGTGAGAGGAACTTGCTGACACAACAGGAAGGTGGGGCACAGGAAGGACAACCACAATATATAAGGAGGAGCACAAGCTGGGACTGTGCAAAACTGAGGAAAGCACTTGTGGTGGCCTGCACTGTTTGTTCTGTCTGTATTGCTTTGCGTTTTGACACATTGTACAGAAGCCCTGGTACCTTACCGGAAGCCCTGTAAAAGGATTTTCTTGTTGTCTGTTTACAGAAATCATGGAGGAGGGTTTCAGAGGTCCTGGGATTATACTGATGATTTGTATTGATTTCTCAGACCTTGATTGTGGGTCTACATAGATTACTCAGATCTTGTTTCTAGGTCTGTTTTGATTTCACAGGCAGACAGTGAATTGATTATAGTACTGGCAGTGTGTATGAATGTTGTTTTGGCTATGTTGAACTTTGTCTTCCGCGCGCCCCCGCCAAAAAAAAAGAAATGTGAAGGACTTGAGGTGAACTGCACACTGTGAACTTCAATATGGTATGGGAACTGGATAAGGAGCTGGACAAGGAGCTGATAGCTGCCTGCTGTTGAATCCAGATGATGTTTGGGTTAATTCAGGCAAAAGCTGGATCCATGGAAGAGGAACTATGGAATTTGTGTGCCAGGCTGGAGCCAAGATTAAAAGACCTCTCCTTGGGTTCTTAGTGTTGACTGAGAAGATCATGATTTACTGTGAGACAGGGGTGGGAAAACATTATACTTCATATCTTGTACCCTTTAAGGGTGATCGAGTTACGGATGATTGGAAACTAGTCTCCAAACAAGAAGAAAGAAGACTTTCTGACTGAAAAGATTAAGGCAATGTGACCTAGGGGTGTGAGACCTTTGTACTTTGTATCCCTTAAGGATGATGCCTCCTTAAGGTTGACTGAGTTAAGAACTTACTGAATGATATCATTTATTTGAAACAAGGTAGACATTTTAGTGATAAGTTGTTGTTATATTGTTGTGAATGATGTATTTTGGTTTCTGTGAAAGTTTTGCTTTAGTTTACTGCTGAATAAATAGAGTGTTTGCTATACTATGTGATTAGAACCTTAAAGGTATTCACGGCAGCATTGCTCTGGAAAGCTGCTCATGATTGGCTTTATAGGAGGAAACTGGAGGAATGAGTAGAAGTCGGAAATAGGCAAATTTTGACTTAATGTCAGGAAAAACATTTTCTAGAACAAAACTGAAATGACTTTTCTTCAGTTTCACAGATGTTTTTGTCCATGAAGGTCTTCAAAAAGAGATTACATGACTACTAGTCAAATGTTATTATAGAAATTCTATTTCTATTTATTGATCTAAATGGTCTCTGAGGTCCCTTCAAATTCTCAAATTATAGAATTCTATGATTCTAAACATTAGTTCTTGCCCTCAAGCAGATATAGTTCAATCTTCTTTTCAAAGATGTTTCAGGGAGAGGATTCTGGAATGATGGTAGAGTAGGTCAGAAAATTCCAACTTCTCACGATTTTCCCTCACAAAAGAGATAAAATAACAACGTAGGGTGAAAAAGTACAGGTAAAAAATATGTAATAGGGGCAGAAGAAGGATCTTCCTGTGACAATTTGAGATAAGAAGAAAAATTCTGGGATGAGGTCTGGTCCCAATGAAGAGTAGGGTAGGGTCCAGGATAGGACCTAATTAACAACAATCAGCACACTCCTTAAACAAGTGGAAAACCATGGGGTTAGCTGGTTTGAAAGGCTGCTTTGGCCTGACCCAGTTATGCTGCAAAGAGCAAAAGGGACAAGAAGGAAAGAGCACATATCTAGTGAGTATAGAAACAATCTCCTGGCTGTGGGCACTTATAGAAGTCTGAAGATTAGGCTTTGGTTCCAGGCTAGAGGGGAGAACTAAAGATCTGGGGCAAAACACACCACCTCACACACCTTAGGGCTAGAGGTGATTACAAAATTAAACTATATTTTAAAAAATGCACAACAAAGGAGAAACAATTCAACCTTAGAAAGCTATTATGGGAATAGAGAAGACTGGGGCTCATCTTCAGAGGATATTAAAGAAACCCCACTCTATCCCAAAGAGCAACATCAAGGTCACTTTAAAAGACTTTAAAAATCAAATGACAGAGATGGAGAAAAAACTAAAATTAATAATAATAATAATAATAATAATGATAATCCAGGAAAAAAATAAGAAGACTGTGAAAGGAAAGACAACCAATTAGAAAAGGAGATTCTGAGTCTTAAGGAAGGACACAATATCTTTAAAGTTAGAATTGAGCAGGTGAAGCTAGTTAAATTATAAGAGATCAAGAAATAATATAAATAATGAAAAAATACAAGAGAAAGTGAAACATTCTGTGAAAACAACAGAACTGAGGATTAGATCATGAAGAAAAAACATTAAAAAATAATCATACTAACTGAAATCCATGATCAAAAGAAAAATCTTGAAACAATAATGCAGGGGCAGCTAGGTGGTGCAATGAATAGAGAATTGTCCCTGTAATCAGGAGGACCTGAGTTCAAATTCAGCCTCAGACACTTAAAACTTACTGGCCATGTGACCTTGGGCAAGTCGCTTAATCCCAATTGCCTTGCCTTCCCCCCTCCAAAAAAGCAAAAGTAAATTAAAAACCCAATCAAAAAAGAAATAATTGAAGAAAATAGTACTGAAGCATTAGAATAAATGGAAAAAGCAGAAATGGAAAAAAGTCCATTGATCACCATTTGAAAGAGATCCTACGAGGAAAACTCATAAGAATATTATGGTAAAATTCTGAAACCTCCAGCTTAAGGATAAAATATTAAAAGCAGCAAAAATAAAACAATTTAATTATATCAGTGCCACAATTATAAGCACACAAGATGTAGCAGCAGAGATCTTGGAACCATAGATCTTGGAACACTATATCAAACAGCAAAAGAACTGAGGCTCCAGCCAAACATATTACATTCAACAAAGTTAAGCATAATAATGAATTTTTAAAAAATTAACATTTGATCAACTGTCAGAGTTTTAAGACTTTCCTAAGAAAAGAAAAACCAAACTGAATAGAATATTTAATATATAAGAGCCAAGAGAAACATGAGGTATATACCAAAGACTGATTACGAGGGATTCAATAAGAACAAACTATTTACTTTTGTTTTTTGTGGGTTTTTTGGAACTTTTTACATATGTAAAATGAATAACATATATCTAATATTCTTATTAATAAGTGGATGGTGTATAAGAAAGATCGAGGTAAACCTGAGTAAGTTATGAATTTAAAAAGTAAAACCTTTTAGTAACAGCTAAAAAAAGTAATTATTTCATACAAATGAGGGGCAAGAAGAAGTGATACAGAGGAATTAGATGGGGGAGAAGAGGTGGTAGTTTTGGTAACCTACTTTCATTGGGAATGGGTTTAAGAGGGAACAATACCAGAGGATAAGTTAGGTAGTGCAGTGAATACAGCAACGGCTCTGCAGTCAGGAAGATCTGGGTTCAAATCCAGCCTTAGACACTTAACACTTACTAGTTTTGTGACCTTGGGCAAGTCACTCAACCCCAGTTGCCCTCTCTTTCCCCCTCCAAAAAAAAGGAGTATTTAATAACAGGAGTATGAAATAACAGTCAGAAGAAATAAAAAGTAAGGGGATAGGGAGGGAAGAGATCTTCAGGGGGGAGGGGGAGGGAATAGGTAAAAGGAGTATGGGAGGGTGTTTTGATCAAAGGGAATGGGAAGATAAGGGAGGGATTTCTAGAGTGGTTGGTGAGGGAATAGATTTTAGGGGGTATAAAAGGGTGTTTAGATTTATGGAAATGGGAAGATAGGGGAGGGAATCTTGGGGGGGAATAGGCAGGTAATAGGAGGGCAAGGTAGCAGGTAGAAGTAAAGTAGAAGAGGCAGGAGGGAAAGGAAATGAGATATGCACAAACAAAAAAAAATCAGGAATAGAATTTGGGAAAGTGTATGTTTGTATATGTATGTATATGTGTATTATATGTCTATATCAATAGAGAAATATGTTCACACTTAATTGTAACCTTCCAGGGAGAATTTAAAAAGTATATCGCAGAGATTAAAAAAAACTTAACAAAGAAACAAAGAAAAGATGGACAGCTCTCAACACTACCTGTAGTAGTTATCATACAGACTTTCTTGAGATGAAAATTTATTGTTACATATTTTGAATCTTCCCTTATGTTCTGCTATGCATATGACATGTATTTTTACTCCCTTTCTTACTCTGTATTTAAGTATAAATCTTTAAGTTTATGATACATTTTTGTTTCTTTTCTCCATTCTGTTTTTGTGTTCTTGTGTTTGAGTCTAAAATAATTTTTAAATGCTTGAGATAGATGACTTTAGTAAAAATGCTAGCTCCTCAGAAATATTTTTTAACTAAACATTTTTAATTCTTTAAACATTCATGTGTCATCGTGGTCACCTCCTCTGCATACACTCCATTTTTCCTATTTTTTTCCTTAAAATACAGAACCAGAAACAACACAGTATTCCAGATTTCTGACTAGGCCAGAAAAGATAAACAGCTGATATTAATTATTCAATTTTCCTTCCTAAGTCACAGTTCCTTGTCTTTACATCTTCTGAAATATAATGAATATGTAACCTATATCTCAGAGTCCATTTATGTAAATATCCATTGATGGGACTCATTACTTAATTATCTGCTGCCAGGAAGGTAGCGTTGGGAGAAAAAAAAACCAGATCCTTTTATTGTTCTTCCAGCTTCATGAGAGAAAAACATCCTGTTCCCTACTCGCATTAGGGAGAAGTACGTGAAAGAGAGAAAAACTGTGTGAGAAAATAAATATGTAGGGGAGAGAGGAAGAAAGGGTGAGACAGAGACAGACAGAGAGAAAGGGAGCTAGAGACAAAATAATATTCAGATATTACATTGATTTGCAAAGTAAAAGGAATTTTGTTTCAAAATATGGTTTCTTCTTTTGCAGGTTGGCAGGGAATGAGGCGGCAGCACCTTGAAGGCCTCGGGCACTCAGAGAGTATAAGGTAGCTGGGCACTACTTGCCCACTCCCAAGACTGCCTCTTTATTGCATGCGGATCTTTCCTCCTAATCATGTAGTAGCAAAGTCTGGATTCTGGTACTTCATTTCCCGTTTGAAAAAGATGAAGAAGTCTTCTGGAGAAATCATATACTGTGGACAGGTCTTTGAAAAGTCCCCTCTCAGAGTGAAACACTTTGGCATCTGTCTGTGCTATGATTCCAGGAGTGGAACCCACAACATGTACAGGGAGTACAGGGACCTAACCACTGCTGGTGCTGTCACTCAGTGCTACCGAGATATGGGAACCTTCACCGTGCCTGGGCCCACTCAATTCAGATCATGAAATTGGAAGAAATTCCTGCCAGCAAATGCCACCGGCCCACAGTCAAGCAGTTTCACAACTCCAAAATCAAGTTCCCTCTGCCCCACAGAGTTCTGTGTCACCAGCACAAGCCACGCTTTACTACCAAAAGGCCCAACACCTTCTTCCAAGTTTAGAGACAAGGAGCCCAGATCTGTTTAAATAAATTTCTCAATTGGAAAAAAATATATATGGTTTCTTTTTAAACTTTATAATCTCCCTTTGAGTCAGTTCAGATGTAAGTGATGTGCAAGTATTGCATATTCCATCTGTTTTTTTTTTACTTCACAGGAAAACAAAACAAAAATTTTCTTTGTGTCTCTTTTATGTGAGATTATTTTTCCTGTTCTTCCTTCTACCTTTTCCCATTGTATCCTTTTTTCTCCACCCTACTATTTTTCTTTTGCAGTCATTCCAATATTGTAGACATACCCATCTTCTCTTTATTAGTAGACATTTTCTGATTGCCCTAAAATGATACTCTTCTTAGGGATCATATTTATCATGTTCCCACATAGAAATACAAATAATTTAAACTTATTATGTTCTTATTATTTTTCAATCATGTTTCTCTTCAGACATATTTGAATGTCAGATTTTCAATTCAACTCCAGTCTTTTTCAATGTCATCTTTTCCCTCCTATAGAATAATATTCAGTTTTTCTGGCTATACTATTCTTCATTGTAATCTTAGTTCCCTTGACTCCTGGAATCTCATATTCCAAGCCCTCCATTCTTTTAGTGTGGTAACTACTAAGTCAGTTAATGGAAGACAAAATTGTGAAATAATGTCCTGTGCTAGCAGAGGTGTCCCTGGAATCTTTTTTCTAACCAAATTTCCAGTTCCCTTATTGTCTCTTTACACTGGGTGCTGCAACTTCTGCCCCTGCATTACTTGTAAACCTCATACCCAGTGCTACCAGATTATACTTCTACTTAGCCTCTACTTTTTTCTGTCCTCCTACTCTGCCTTATGTTGGAAAATGATTCACTGGGAAATTTTGTTGGATGTCTTACCATGAATTTGGGTTGACACACCATTTAAGTTGTTTAAAAGGATGTGTTGTAATAGCCCAGAAAAAAAATCACTACATAATGCCATCTCGGTTTTTCCCCCTCTATTTGCAAAGATTTTATAAATGTATCATTTAATCCTTCTGATAATGCTTTAAAGTAGAAATTATTATTATCCCCATTTTGCAGTTGAGGAAAATAAGGATGAGACGTTAAATGATTGGTGCAGGAACACACAGCGAATGTAGCAAAGGATAATATACAACAAGGGGAATATAAATATTGAAGATTTTTTTGATGATTACTTAAGTACAGAAATGAGGGAGAAATTATTACATGAATATTTATTTTAAATATGTATGAGGGAATAATAAACAGCACTACCTTCAGCAGATGCCTATATATATACATATATATATATATATATATATATATCAGATAAAAATACATTAAAATATGGGCAAAAGTGCCGTCCAAGTTCCAAGGATTATTTAAAAACTGACAAGAGGGATGAAAAAGTGATGAAATTCTAGTAATTTGAGCATGTATGGTGTTCTAGTTGGAAAGGACTCACCTGGATGCAGGAGGAAGTAAGGGACTTTAGTACTGCCTTCATCTGATCTCCTTTCGCTCTTTAATTTTATTTTTTTTCCTTTTTTATTATTGGAAATGAAATTCAGAAAAATAAGCATATTATAACCTTAAATAATCAAACTTTAAAAATGTAAGAGAGGATTCAAAATAATATAGCAATAAGTTTTCATTTCAAAAAACTATATATGATGAAAACTATGAATTGTGTTAAGAACTGTCCATCTCTTTGTTGCTTCTTTGTTACAATTCTTTTTTCCCTGCAGTGCACTTTTTACTTTGTTCTTGTCCTCCTTTCTCCCTTCCTGAAAACTACAATTAAGCATGAATATATTTTATATAGCTGTATAGACACACATATACATAGATCCACATACATGAATACATGCCTACAATATATGTATGTGTGTGTATATATATGTGTGTGTATATGTATATCTACATATATGTGTGTATATATCTATTATATATATAATATATAATATGGAAAAAGAGAAAGACTTTTCCCTAACAAATTCTACTTCTGATTTGTTTTTATATTTGTGTATACCACTTTCTTATCCCTTTGAACTCATATAGTCTACTACTACCTGTTACCTTGCCCTCCTATCACTTAACCTACCTCCTCCAAGTATCCATCCCTTATCCTCACATTATCATTAATCTAAACACATTTCTTACCTCCCTTTTTCCTATTCCTTTACCCTCCCCTCTAGAGAGCCCTCCATTATCTTCTCCCCACTCCCTATTCCTTTAGTATTTCATTTCTTTCTGAATTTAGAAGACTTTTACACACACAAATATGTATGCATGCATTTGTGTATGTGTGTATGTATTGTTCCCTCTTAAACCCTTTCCCAGTGAAAGTAGGGTTCCAGAACTTACAGTCTTCTTTCCTCATCTAATTCCTCTGTATTGATTCTTCCTTTCACACCCTATTTGCATAAAATAATTATTATGTTTTAGTTGTTCCTAAATGGTTTTACTTTTTAAAGTCATATTACACTAAGGTCTACCCAAATCTTTCTTATGAACTGCCCAATTACTGATAAAAATCTTAGACATATATTTTACATTATATATATATACACACACACACACACACACACACACATACATATACATGTATATATATATATATATACATATATAAAGGTAAACAGTCAGTTCTTAATGCATCACTTGTCTTTGCTCTGTACCTTATGTTTCTCTTAGCTTTTGTATGTCAAATCTTCTATTAAGTTCCGGTTTGTTTTTTTTTTCCCCAACAAAGCCCTGACAGTTCAATGTCTATTTTTCCTATTCATAATAATGCTTACCTTTTCTGGTATGATATTTTCCACTGAAACCCTAGTTCTTTTGCTCCTTAATATATAGTGTTCCAAGACCTGTGGTCCTTTAATGTTACCACTTCTAGGTCTTGTGTATTTCTAACTGTGGCTCCACTATATAATTTTTTTTCTTGTTGTTAGTAATATTTTATCTTTGAATTGGGTTGGGGAATTTGATTATAATATTCCTATGAATCTTCCTCATCAGATTTCTTTTAAGTGGTGTTCAATGGATTTTTCCTATTTCTACTTTCCCCCATTATTCTAATGCTTTAGGACAATTTTATTCAATTATTTCTTGTATTATTATGTCAGGATCTTTTTTATCAGAACTTTCAGGTAGTCTGATTAGTCTTATATTTTCTCTCCTTGATCTATTCTCTAATCTGTTGTTTTTCTTATGTTTCACTTTTTCTTCTATTTTTTCATTATTCATATTTTGTTTAATTATTTCTTCATCTCTTATAATTTTGCTGGTTCCACTTGGCCCAATCCTAATTTTCAAAGAGTCAGTTTCTTCCTTAAGATTCTGGATCTCCTTTTCTAATCAGTTGACTTTCTTTTCATAATCTTTTTTTTTTCATGGATCGCTTTTTAAAAAATTTTCCCTCCATCTCTGTCATTTGATTTTTAAAGTCTTTTAATATTCTTCTATAGATTCTTTTTGTGAGGAGACCATTTGATTATCCTTTTTGGGGTAGAAGTGGGTTTCTTTGCTTAAATATCTTCCCCTGAAGATGAAATCCTGTTTTCTCTATTCCCAAAATAACTTTCTAGA
>CM053595.1:243587514-243624907 GCA_028646575.1 Pseudocheirus occidentalis
TAAGAAACTCATGATGGAACATACTATACACATCTAGACAAAGAACAGTGGAGTCTGAGTAGCTATTGAAGTATGCAATTTTCTCTTTTTTTTTCTCATGTTTTTCCCCTTTTATTCTGATTCTTCTTTCACAAAATTACTGATGTTGTGAACTCTATAGCCTATAAAATATTCCTTGCCATCTTCTGTAGATTGGGGTGGGGGGAGAAGGCAAAGGAAGGAGGGAACAATTTGGAACACAAAATCTTATAAAAGTGAATGTTGAAAATTATCTTTACATATTATTGGAAAATAATAATACTATTATGTGAGGGGAAAAGATTTTATTTTTCAAATGTTTTTCTGCTTCTTTCCCCAAACTATTCCCTTTTCATATTTTCCTTGAATTGCTTTCATTTATTTTCCTAAATTTGTGTCTACCATTCTTATTTGACTTTCAAAATCATCTTTGTTCTTTTGAAAAATTTTCTTTTTTTCCTCCAGAATTTAATTGTTTTTAGTTTTCATCATTCATTTTCACAAGATTTTGAGTTGCAAATTTTCTCCCCATCTCTCCACTACTCACATTGCAAGTTGGTAAGCGTACTGATTACCTCTTCCCCCAGTCTGCACTTTCTTTTATCACCTACTATCCCCCTTACCCTTTACTTTCTTGTAGGGCTAGATGGATTTGTATACCCCCTTGCCTGTATATTTTATTTCCCAGTTGCATGTAAAATAATTTTTTAACATTTGTTTTTAAAACATTGAATTCCATTCCGATTCTTTCCCTTCTTCCCTTGTCACCTTCCCCATTGAGGAGACAAGCTATTCAATATAATTTGTACATGTGCAGGTTTGCAAAACATTTCTATAGAAGTCATATTGTGAAAGACTAACTGTATTTCCCATGAGCCTATCCTGCTCCCCATTTATTCAATTTACTCCTTTGACCCTGTCCCTTTTCAAAAGTGTTTTGTTTCCACAATCCCTTCCCCCCAACCTGCTCTCCCTTCTATTATTACCCTCCTCTTAACCCCTTCCCTCCTATTTTCCTCTTGAATATGAATGTTATTCCTTCCTTAGGCCAAATCCAGTAAGAGTAAGGTTGACCCATTCCTTTTCACCTCCCTGCTCTTCCCCTCCATTTTAACAGTTTTCTCTTTTCTATGTGAGATAATTAACCCTATTCTAACTCTCCCTTTCTCCTTCTCTCAATGCATTCCTCTTTCACTCCTTAATTTTGTTTTTTAGATGTCATTCTTCGAAATTCAAGATACCTTGTGCCCTCTGTCCATATATAGATACACACATACATATACATATACACATGCACATATACACATACATACACACATATATGCACATATATATGCATATATATTCAACACACATACATACACATATATACACACACATATTCTCTTCAATTATCCTAATATGAGAAAAATCTCATGATTTACAAATATT
This sequence comes from Pseudocheirus occidentalis, assembly GCA_028646575.1. NCBI lineage: Eukaryota > Metazoa > Chordata > Mammalia > Diprotodontia > Pseudocheiridae > Pseudocheirus > Pseudocheirus occidentalis. The sequence goes on from CM053595.1 coordinate 243,588,964, forward strand.
GTGTTTCCATGTAGGAATGTAAACATCTTAACTTTAAAAAGTCCCTTATAATTTCCGTGTTTACCTTTTTGTGCTTCTCTTGATTCTTGTATCTGAAAGTCAAATTTTCTGTTCAGCTCTGTCTTTTTAATCAAGAATTCTTGAAAATCCTCTATTTCATTGAATGTTCTATTTTACCTGGAAGTATTATACTCAGTTTTGCTGGGTAGGTGATTCTTGGTTTTAATCCTAGATCCTTTGACCTCCGGAGTATCATATTACAAGCCCTTCAATCATTTAATGCAAAAGCTGATCTTGTGTTATCCTGTTTGTATTTCCACAATACTTGAATTGTTTATTCATGACTAAATATACAATTTTCTCCTTGACCTGGGAACTCTGGAATTTGGCTATAATATTCCTAGAAATTTACTTTTTTGGGATCTTTTTCAAGAAGCAATCAGTAGATTCTTTGATTTCTATTTTACCCTTTTGTTCTAGAATACCAGGACAGTTTTCCTTGATAATTTCTTGAAAGATGATGTCTAGGTCCTTTTTGTGACTATGGCTTTCAGATAATCCAATAATTTTTATATTATCTCTTCTGAATCTATTTTCCAGGTCAGTTGTTTTTTTCCTGTGAGATATTTCACATTACCTTCTATTTTTTCATTATTTTGGAACTGTTTTACAATATCTGAATTTTCACATAAATCATTAGCTTCCATTTGCTCCAATCTGGTTTTGAAGCAATTATTTTCTTCAGTGTGCTTTTGGACTTCCTTTTCCATTTGAGAAATTCTGCTTTTTTAAGGCATTCTTCTCTTCATTGGCTTTTTGGACCCCTTTTACCATTTGGCTTTGTCTATTTTTAAGATGTTATTTTCTTCAGTATTTCGGGGTCTCCTTTACAAAGCTGTTGCCATGCTTTTTCATTATTTTCTTGCATTACTCTCATTTCTCTTCCAAATTTTGCATCTGTTTCTTTACTTGATTTTCAAAATGCTTTTTGAGCTCCTCCATGGTCTGTGAACACCTCATATTTTTCTTGGAAGTTTTTAATGGGGAGTTTTTATTTCTTTTGTCTTCTGGTTGTATGATTTGTTCTTTTTTGTCACCAAAGAAACATTTTATAGTCTGATTTTTTTCCCTCTGTTTGCTCATTTTCTCAGCCAATTACTTGACTTTTGAGCTCTTTGACAAAGTAGGATTTTGCCTCCAGAGTGGAGAGTGTTCTGGCCTAAATTTCTGGGGTTTTGCACAGCTATTGTCAGAGCTACTTCTAGGCACATATGAATTTTCAGTTCTAAAGTGAAATGATCAAAGGAGAAGTGTTTAATCATTCCACTCTCTGTTTTCTGGTCTATCAGGGACAACTGACAGTCTTTTCTCCCTCAGAACTGTGAGGAAGATTCCCTTTCGACAGCCACCACAAGCTCTGCTTTGCCAGCACTCCTCCTCATCCCAAGACTACCACCCAAAAATAGGACCCATATCCAAGCAAGGCAAAGCAAGAGCAATAGCCCTCTGATTAGCCACTTGATCCCCCAATCATCTGTGAACCTGAAGCTTTGGAAGCAGCAGCAGCAGTAGCAGCAGCAGCTGCTACTGCTGCTGCTGCTGTCATCACCTCTCCCATCTCCTCTGATGCCCCTGGACTGGGACCAGACCATGCACTTCTCTTACAGGTTCAACAGATTTCCCCCACAGACCTTTTACTTTGTCTTTGACATTTGTGGCTTGAGAAGTCTGGAAACTGCCAGAGCTACCAGTGATTCAATCCCCTAAGACCTGCTCCAACCTGTTCCAGCCTGGTCTGTTCCAGAGCAGCCCCAGCAGGACTGTGCTCTGGGCCAAATCTGGAGTCATAGACCATTCCTGTCAGCCAGGGTATCTTCAGCTGGAGATTGTTTGACTCTGTCATTTTGTGGGGTTTGTAGTTCTAAAATTTGTTTAGAGTCCTTTTTTATATGCATTTGGAAGGGTTTGTGGGAAAGAGTTCAAGGAAGTTCCTGCTTTTACTTTGCCAACTAAAATTAATTTTTTTAAACTTTTCTATAAATTCACGTTAGGGTTATTTCCAATCTACATTTTTCCTTGGAAACTTTTCTTATAGATGTTTTCAAGTCATTATTTTCTTCAAAGTTTACATCTTGAACTTCTTTTCAGCATAGTAACTTTTTTGTTCTAGTTTTTTTTATTGTTTGATAATTTTTTCCACCATATTTCTAGACTTTAGATTTTATGTTACAGTTGCACTCTTGTTACATCTTTTCAAGGGGAGTAACTTCCCTGAATGTCAGGATTTTATGTTCTACTGTTTTCACTTCTAATTCTAGGGCTATTAAGTTTTAAGTGCTTTGAAGCTGATATGATCTAGGTGGATTTTTTTTTTAATTTTCTCCTGATTTGCACTCTGGTTCTTCCTCAGGTAGTGCTCCTATTCTGTTGTGATAAGGAGTAAGTGCAGTTCTCTGCCCTGAAACTGTGACACAAAACTGGTTATGGGCTGTGGAATGGGCAATTAACTTCTGATTTGGCATCTGGTGCTAATAAAAGGGTAAATTTTATTCTTCTTCTCACCAAGTATCTGACCCTCAGCATCATATGATGCTGTTCTTCTGGTAATTCTTCTGATGCTGTTGACATCACCACAATATCTAAGGCTCAAAGCTTTAGGGGTGTTTCTGTTCTTTTGTCATACTGTACTACTGGCCACCCCCCCACACACCAGTGCTGTAGACCTATCTTTTTCTAAGCTGTCCTGCTCTAAATAAACATCCCACTCTGATTTTTGTTGGTTGTATTGCTAAAATTTTGATTTAATATGTTATCAATTTGTTTTTTAGGAGAATGTTTGGTGATCTCAGAAAAATACTCCCTTTGCTTTGCCATCCTGTTTCTACTCCCATGTTACCAGTAATATGCTAAAATATATTTAAATCCTTAATGCCCCTCATATTTGCCTTTGAGTGACATGTAATTTGATATAGGTTCAAAGGTTAATTGGAAAAATAACAACTAACATTTACATCATGCTTAATATTGACTAAGCACTATGTATGAGCACTTTATGATTATTATCCCACTTGATCATCACAATAACGCTGGAAAATAGTTGCTATTATTACTCCCATCTTACACACGAGGAGATATAACTTAGTTCTATAGTTGCTTAGTTAAAAATAATAATGGACATAGCATAACACAAGGAAATGTATGCCTCCCAAATTATTTGTCATGTTTCATAGAAGATAATCTATTAATAATCCAAACTAATGATGTTGTTGATTAAATTTGGGAATGACATCAAGTTCCAGATGCTCTGTAAAATTTAAAACTTTCTAAATGTGAACTATAAGGAATCAAAAGTCTTTAACAATGCATAAATAGAAAAAAATGAAATAAGAATAAGTAATCTCCAGATTATGACAGGCTTTGAGTAGACATCCCATGGTCATGGTCCATCAGCACATAGACAGAGACTGTTATTCAAGAGCAGAAATAGCTTAAGCCATTTCAGTGATTCATTGATAAGCTATGCAACACTTATGGACCATAAAACGCAAGAAAAAACAGCATTACTGAGAAGTATTTTAAAAGGATACCTTTATGCATTCACCATGGTTATGATAAAGAAGATTTGGATAAATTCATATACCTTAGGTAATTTACAATTGTAATAAACCTCTAGAGCTTCTAGACTCCATTTACATTAGCATTTTCTACTCCTAGGCCTCTGGGCCAATGGAATGTCTTATATAATCTACTTTTCTACTTAAGGGTAATGATTTTAGCCCAAATAAAACAAACACTCTCCCTGTTATAACAGCACATAGTCAATGTTCTGGACCCAGAATGTAAAACTTTTTTTTTCAGAAACACAACACATGGGGTGGCTGGGTGGCATAGTGAACAGAGCACTGGCCCTGGAGTCAGGAGGACCTGAGTTCAAATCTGGCCTCAGACACTTAATACAAAACTAGGCATGTGACCTTGGACAAGTCACTTAACTCCAATTTCCCTGCCCTCCCCCCTTGGAAAAAGAAAAGAAACACAGTACCTCTTTCAACAATGGCAAACTTCTTGAGACAAAAACCACATCATTTTAAAACCTAATAATCAACCAGGTGTGCTATATGACTACAGAGCATGTAGTATTCTTCCATCACAGAAGGAAGATAAATATAAGCTGTTCCACAGTGGATGGTTTATAGGATATAGCATTTATAGCTACATAGCTTTTTGTACGGTTGGTGTGAGTTTTGCCTCTATTATGAAAGAACTCCTTAAACACTGAAAAACAAAGTAATGTCTGCCCTTTCCAAAACTGCCCTTTTCTTCTCAAATAATAAGACCTCAATAATAATTTAATGCTGACTTTTTTATTCTGAAAACTAAATGGGAAAATGCAAGATGAAAATATCCTTTTGAACCATTTACGAGGCTTTTTTAAGTTTTAAAGTCTTTTTAAGAGGAAGTTTTTATTTTCTGATTGTTATCGTGGGGAAAGGGTGAGGAGAAGGAAATAAGCTTTTATGAAAACATTTGCTGAGTGTCACACACTATGCTAAGCTCATTAGAAATAATGTCTTATTCAATCCTCCCAACAACCTTGAGATTTAGGTACCATCATCAATATGACCCCAAATTGAGACAATCTAGCCCCTTCTCCCCTTCCAACCCACCCATTCCTTATATAGTCTTCTGGAAATCAGAGCTTATTAACTTAAGCTAAACTTTCTGATTTCGCTCCTCTCTCCTCTCCTGCTTCCCTTCCCTCTTCTCTGCTCCCTTCCCTTCCCTCTCCTTTTCTTCCCTTTCCTTCCATTTCCTTTCTTATTCTCTCTTTTCCTCTTCCTCCTTCCCTCCCTTCCACATTTTCACTTTTCTTCCTTCTCTCTCTCCCTTCTTTTCTTTCTCCCTTCCTTTCTTCCTTCCTTTCTCTCATTCCTCTCCCATAGTCCATTCTGTAGGTAGCATTAAGACTTACATAAAACATGAAACATGCTCAGGCCCTCCTTGACCCCAAATATGAGAGATTTTCAATGAATATTGAATAGGTCTGAGTTTTCATCCATCAGCAGACCTATTTTTTGATAAGCCAGCCATGGACTCCTAATGATGCATACCCACCAGACCTCTGTCTATAGCATCACCTGTTTTATTTTCATATCAATTTCATCCTTTTTTGGGGGGAGAAACCACAAGGGAAATACATTTCAACAACAATGCATGTTAATAGTGCACTCTGAACTCTATTTCGTTACAGGAGCCTTGTTTTTCTAAAATACAAAATGGATTTACATCTCAGTATCATTTGTGCCACACACCAAGTCAGTGAAATGGCACATGGGTGGCTTCAGGCAAATCTGATTTTATTTCTTTACTTCATGAAGTGTGAGTTACTTTCAAGGAGATGATGTCACTTTCAAAGTTCTTTTGGCTTCAGTAAAGGGAAGGTCACACAACTAATTGTTACTGCCATGCATCAGCCATTACCTACTGATATTCACATAATTTTTTTTCACTCTGTGACTACTCATTGGCCTAAAGGGAAGTTTTCCCAAGATCATTCACTTAACAAGCTATCTAAGTGTCACTAGTGTAATAATTGTAACCCAATAATAAATTAGGCTAAGAGATTTGAAGTAACTTGTTCATAGTCACATTTAACAAGTACAGTCTCAGTGATCAAAGTCCAACTTTTTTCACTGAACCATGCTGTTTCTAACACAAGAGTAGAGTCTAAAGGTTTGGTTTTCCCCAATTTCCAGGTAGGATTAGATTAAATTTGTTTTTAGCAGAGTTATTTATACTATTTGTTAAAAATCTACATACAGGATCTAAGATTTATAACTAAAAGGGACTTTAAGGGGTAAACTAACCAATATATCTCATTCTAGATTAAAATTAAGGACAAGAGGGATGAAGGGATTCCTTTAGGGTCACATAGGAAAGTAAATAGCCATGGTGGGATTTATATCCTTTCTCTATAATTCAAAATTAATCAAGTAAGACAAGGTAAAAAGCACTTATTGAGTGGTCACTATGTGCTATGCACTTTGCCATGTATTGGCAATACAGAGTAATTTTTTAAAAGTTGTAACACCTTAAAAAATCAAATTATAATGGTGGAGAGCACAATTAGATATTTATTACACCACACTGTCTATCAAATACAATCAGTAAATTTTCATTAGGATATTATGCATGTGCATATTTTCAAATTGCACAACTCTTTATTTCTTATATAATTGTAGTAGTTGTAATAGTAGTAGTAGCAGGAGCAGCAGAAGGAGTAATAGGATTAGTAATCACACTAATAGCTACCATTTATATAGAAATGTAAGGTTGGCAAAATTTCTGCTTCTCTCTCCATATATAGTACCTCCAATTTAGATGAAAAACTTAAAGTTTAAGTGACTTGTCTACTCTCATATGGCTAGAGAAAAAGCAGCTGAGGCAGGTGCATTTGTAGTAAAAAGAAAAAAATATGCTCATAATTGACCCCAAAAATGAAATGGGGTGTTAGGACTCTTTAACCACCCAGATATGAACATTATCGCATTGAACATTTGAAAAACACCATGACTTTAAATTCAAAAAAGGAGATCTTTTGGGGGGTATATCACACAGAGAAACAATGATAACTGCTATTATGACTTTATAACCTACAAGGTTCTTCAGAAATATTATCTGATTTGAGGAATAGAACAACTCTGTGAGGAAGGTGCTATATAGATACTATACCAATTTTACAGATGAGGAAACTGAGTCTAAGAGGAATGATGACCTCTGTTCAAATCCTGCCTTAAATACTAATTGTTTGACCCTGGGCAAGTCACTAAAATTTTCTGAACCTCAGTTTTTGTAGCACTGAGAGAAGGATAGTAATAGCTCATAGTGTTGTCTTTGGACTCAAAATTATATAGCCCTTTGCAAACTCGAATGCTCTATCAATGTGAACTGTTATTCTTCTTTCTAAGTTCAACATCATACATTACATAGTAGTATCTCATATAGCATAACAAAAACATAGAAATTAAATCAATAGTCAGTAAACATTTATTAAGTCTCCATTACTTGCCAGGTACTATGCTGAATACTATGACAAGAATAAAGAAAGCAATCTCTGTCCTCAAGGAGCTTAGAATCCAGCAGGGGGAGACAACACACAAAAAGAAGTTGAAGAGCAAGAGGGTGGGGTACAGACACCAAATTAAGGGACGTGGAGAATCAGAGAACTGTCAAAGAAGTTCAGCTAGGACAGAAATGGCATATGTGAACTGAGCTCCTTCAATGAATTGAGGTTTTAGAGTTCATGTCCCTACCCTCCATCAGAGGGTGGTGATGAGGTAGAGTACTGCAGCTTATGGGAAGATGCTTTTCCAGTAATGAGTTTCTGGGGCATGTTAGGGGAATCCCATTTTCCTGTATCCAGGTGAGAAATGAGGAAAACCTAAGAAATTAAAGTGGATGACTTATTTAAAGTGATTTAAATATTTGCTAATTGAATGCATCTCATAGTTTCACCATATTCAAAAGTTAGTTTGAAGACTTTTAGGCCCAGAAACAAATTTTCATATTTGGTTTAATAGAATTAATGAAGAAGGATAAAAAGGATGTATTTATCTGATCACCACAATGCAATCCAGGGGCCACAGGACTGTTTCTTGTTATTTTGAGATTAAACAGCAGACATGATGATACCAAGGAATTGATCAAGCTCTGAAACTTATAAGTTATTGCTTTGAAGAAAAGGGTATTTATGTGAATCCTGAATTAGACAAAGATATCTGGTATCTTTTATAAATATCTGCCCACAGAATTAATGGAAAAAAAGCAAAGGAATGTGATTTAGTTGTACTAGATCTCAAACTACACTATAAAACAGCAATCCTCAAAACCTTTTGGTGCTGGCTAAGAAATATAGTGGTGGGTCGGTAGAATAAATTAGGTACACAAGACACAATAGTCAATGACTATAGTAATCTATTTCTGGATAATCCTAAAGACTCTAGCTTCTTGAATAATAACTACCTACTTGACAAAAACCGTTGAGAAAACTGGAAAAGAATATGGTATAAACTAGGCCTAGACCAACATCTAATACCATATGCCAAAATAAGTTCAAAATGTGTACATGATTTAGCATAAAGGGTGATACCATAAGCAAATTAGGAGAGTAAGGAATGGTTTACCTTGGAAGTCTATGGAGAAGGGAAGAATTTGTGACAAGATGAAAAGTAGAGAACATTATGAAATGCAAAATGGAGGATTTTGATCATATTAAATTAAAAAGATTTTTGCACAAACAAAAACAATGGAAACAAGATTAGAAGCAAAGCAGACAGCTGGGAAACAATTTTTGTACCAAGTTTTTCTGACAGAGGCCTCATTTATCAAATACATAGAGTCAAATTAATAAGAATATAAATCATTCCCCATTTAGTAAATGGCCAAAGGATATGAATAGGTAGTTTTTAAAGAGAGAAGATAAAGCTATCTATAGTCATGAAAAAATGTTCAAAATCTCTATTGATTAGAGAAATGCTAATTAAAACAGCTCTGAAGGTACCACCTCACACTGATCAGATTGTCTAATATTACAAAGAAGGAAAATTATAAAAGTTAGAGAGATGTGGGAAAATTGGAACACTAGTGCCAAGTTGGTGGAGTTGTGAACTGATCCAACCATTTTGGAGAGCAATTTGAAACTATGTCTAAAGGGCTACCAAACTATGAGTATCCTTTGATCCAGCAATATCACTACTAGGTCTATATTCCCCCAAAAAGATCATAAAAACAGGGTTAAAGACATATATATATATATATATATATATATATATATATATATATAATAATAGCAGCTCTTTGTGTGGTGGCCAAGAATTGGAAATCGAGTAATAGACAAATAAATTGTGGTATATGAATGTAATTGAATACTATTATGCTTTAAGAAAGGGTGAGCAGGCAGATTTCAGAAAAAACCTGGCAAGATTTACATGAGTTGATGCTTTGTTAATTGAGCAGAACCAGGATAACATTGTACATAGTAACAGCAACATTATGTGATGATTGTTTGATAGACTTAACTGTTCTCAGCAATTAAATAATCTTAGACAATTGCAAAAGACTCATAATGAAAATGGTATTCATATGCAAAGAAAGAAAAATGGAATCTGAATACAGATTGAAACATATTATTCTCACTCTTTGTGTATGTGTGTGTGTCTTTCACAACATGATTAATGTTTGACTGTTCTTACATGATTGCACATGTGTAACCTATATCAGATTGCTTGCTCTCTGAGAGGGGTGTGGATGGGAAAGATATAGGGAGAAAAAATGTGGAGCCCCAGAATTTTTTTTAAAATGGATGTTTAGGGTGCAACTAGGTAGCAAAATGAATAGAGTGCTGGCCCTGGTATCAAGAGGATCTGAGTTCAAATTCAGCCTCAGACACGTGACATGCTTACTAGCTATGTGACCGTGGGTAAGTCACTTAACCCCAATTGCCTTGCCTTCCCCCCTCAAAAAATGATTGTTGAAAACTATATATGTAATTGGAAAATTTAAAATACTATTTCCAATGAAAAGAGAAAAGAAATATTTACCCATGGTCTATAGCCCCTAGACACTTTGAAATATACCAGTGGTGAACACTAATTGGTAAATGTATAATATTTAATTGTTTGCAGTTTTTTTGCATGTAATTTCTTTTCTGAACTTCACAACAATCTTGTGAGGAATTAAGTGTAGTATCTCCATTTTATAGAAAACTGAGGCTCTGAAGAGCTAATTCGCTCCTGGTTATATAACTAGAAAGTATAAAAAGTGGCATCTGAATCCAAGTGTTCCTGACACCAAGTCTGGGTGCCATTCACTGCAGTATACAAAATTAGGCTAGGTATAGATGAACACATAACTTGTTTGCATTCTTTTGGTGTGAATGGTTGTACTTAATGAACACATCAAGCTGGTCGAAAAATGTCTTAAATTCTTCACGTGTTGAGTTCTTACCTACTCATCTTCATGAAACAGTCCTGGAGAATATAGATGACTTTTTTTTCCCTTGCAGAAGGATTATATTACTAGTAAATGTATCACAGTTATGGAGCATTTTAAGATCTACAACACACTCTACTTACATTATGTAATTAAACATTTACAACAGTCCTATGAGTTGGAGAAAGCAAGGTTTGTTTATCAATATTTTGTAGTTGAGGAAACAGGTTTGAAAGGTAAAACATTTTGGTCAAGGTCATGTAGCTAGTATGTGAAAGTTTGGGAAGAAGTCACACTCCAAACCTACGACTCTTACACTGCTGATTTATTGAGTGTCTCAAACTGCCTCAAAATTTTGATTTTCAAGTCAATTGATTGACTAAAATATATCATATCCTGAATTATATATAACTCTTAAAATAGTCTTTCCAACAAGAAATATAAAAATATTAGTTTTCCATATCCTATTGATATTTAATAGAAAGTTGTTTGGCACACATATTTGCAGAATTTAAAGTAATTTGCTGTCAAGACCCATGTAAATAACCCCCATAAAGTCAAATCCTGTTACAGTAAAAACCCAAGTTATTTCATGGTATCTTTTACTTTTTATTTTTGAATTTCATTGTATGGGATAAGATATTGCTAGAAGTAAATCCATATTTACTTGAGACTAGAATGTTTTTTTCTGATACATTGGGATTTGATGTTAATAAGTGTCATTTTGTAGTTGAGAAAGATATTGAAGCATCTAACAGTCAAATAAGCTTCCTCCTTGTCTCTGCATTCTGTCAATGAATAAATATTTAATTTGTTGTATATAATTTTGTGCAGAAGGCAGTATTCCATTGGGGCTGGAATGTTGGACTTAAATATAGAAATATCTGGATTCAAATCTCACCTCTGAAATTTACTAGCTATATGACCCTGAGCAATTGATTGCCACTTTCTATGTTTCAAGCAAATTTCTGGGACTAAAAGACTAAGTCATTTTGAGGAAATTCCAATATCAGATGATTCCTAGCAGAGGAAATCACAGAATCTTTACACAATCATTAAATTTTATACTTGCTTATGTTTGTTATGGTTTCTCTTTTATTTTTTAAATAGGAGCCATTCATTATGCAACTATATCTCCAACACATTTTATATGCATATATATATAAATGTAGCAACTATATATATATATGTTTACATATGTGTGTATTTAATCTGCAGACAGCCTAGTTCCTAAAATGATTATTCTGTTCATGAAATTTTCAGTCAAGCAGTCTGTCAACAAGTATTTATAAAATGCTGTCAATATAAAAACATCACAAGCTCCTAACAAAAAGGAATAAGATGATTTATCATTTCAACAAAATAAGCAGAGATGAAGTTAACTCTCACTGTGTCTTTGATTTCTACTGAACCAGTCAGAAGTCATCTAGCTGATAGAGTTTATTTTCAGGTTTACAAAGACTTTTCTATTTGATCTCCATTTAATGGTGAAAGGTGACTGACATTAATCGGTTCTTCCACTGCAACCACAACCACCTTTTGAAGAGTTGATTTTCCCCCTTTTATAGGTGAGGAAATATATTCAAAGGAGATAAGTGCCTTGTTTAGGCTAACACTTGAAGGAGCATTCAAACCCAAGTCTTTTCATCTCTAAGCCCAGCACCCTATTTAAAATTGAAACTGACTTTCAGATTGCAATTTAAAATATACAATTACTAAAGAAAGTGGAATGCACAGGACAATATTTGAAATATTGTAAACACGTTCTATGCTAATGGTAAGTAACTGTCAGAAGTCACTTAACTTCTACCTCAGTTTCCTCATTTCTAAAAGATGATAATAAAGATTTTTTGTGAGTATCAGATATGATATTTGTAACACACTTAGCACAGTGCTTGGCACATAGAAGGTGCTATATAAATGTTAGCTATAAATGATGATGATGATGATGATGAGGAGGAGGAGGAGGAGGAGGAGGAAATCAACACAATGCATGAAAAAGGTCAAGACTATTCTCCTAAACATTAAGTTTCTTTAAGTACCCCTGCCCTGCCCTGAGTCCCTATCAGAGAGTTTCTAAAGTAGGAAGGCAGTTTTATTTATTTTGAACTAGCTTGGTGATATAGTGAATTTTCCGGGTAATGTATTTTGTCTTGCAACATGAATTCTGTATAACTCCAGTTTAGGCATTCTCCAGTGTTTCCTCATGGAGTTGCAACTACTTTTGTTGCATACTTTCATGAAGATACACTGAAAATTTTACTTGAACTCCTTTGCAAGAAACTTATTGGTCTTGAATGTCTAGAAGGAAATCACAGTGAAGAAGTAACCACTAGATTGATATCAAAATGTGGAAATAAACAAAAGAGGGCAAAGGCCATGTCTTCTATTTCTGTTTATGTCAGTTCATGGCACAGTTCTCATCCCAAAGATGTTCAACATGCCGCATCTTACAATGCTATTCTTTTTATTTAAAGAAAAGTCAATCAAAGTTGATCATTGCACAATATTTTTGGTATTGTGTACATTGTCCTCCTGGTTCTGCTCACTTTAAATAACATCAGTTCAGATATGTCTTAAATAACATCAGTTCAGATATGTCTTAAATAACATCAGTTCAGATATGTCTTTTCAGCATTTTCTGAAGTTCACCTGCTCATCATCTCTTATGGAACAATAGTATTCCATTACTTTCATACACCACAACTTATTCAGCCCTGCCCAACTGATGAACATTCCTTCAATTGCCAATTTTTGGCAACCACAAAAAGAGCCATTATTCATATTTTTGTACAAGTGGGTACTTTTCCCATTTTTTATGTTCTCTTTGGGATGCATACATAGAAGGGATATTGTTGGGTCAAAAGATGTTCACATTTTTCTAGTGCTTTTGGCATAGTTACAAATCATTGAATCAGTTTACAACTGCACAACAATGCATTAGTGTTCCAATTTCCCGACATCTCCAGTGTTTATCATTTTCCTGTTTTGTCATGTTGGCTGATCTGACAGGTATGATGTGGTACCTCAGAGTTGTTTTGATTTGCATTTCTCTAATCAATTGTGATTTAGAGCTTTTTTCATGGCTACAGACAGCTTTAATTTCTTTATCTGACAATTGCCTGTTCATATTCTTTGACTATCAACTGGGGAATGATTTATATTCTCATAAATTTGACCTGGTTTTCTATATATTTTGAAAACGGGGCCTTCACAAGAGACCTTAGCTGTGAAAATTGTTTTCCAACTTTCTGCTTCCCTTCTAATCATGGTGGGACTGGCTTTGCTAGTACAAAATTTTTTTTAATTTATCAAAATTATGCATTTTGCATTATGTAATGTTATCTATCTCTTATTTGATCAAATTTTTCCATTCCCATAAATCTGACAGGTAAACTATTCTTTGCTTTCTTAATTTGCTTCTACTAACAGCCTTTATATCTAAATCATGTACTTATTTTTATTTTATCTTAGTAAATCATGTAAGATGTCTATGTCTAGTTTCTACCACATTATTTTACAGTTTTTGTCAAATAGTGAGTACTTATCCCAGAAGCTGGAGTCTGGGTTTATCAAACAGTTAATTATTATAGTCTTTGATGACTGTGTCTTATGTACCTAACCCATTCCATTGACCCACTGTTCTATTTCTTTACCAGTTCCAAGTAGTTTTGATAATTACTTCTTTATAATACAGTTTTAGTTCTGGTATGGCTAGGTTACCTTCCCTTGAATGTCTTTTCCATAATTCCCTTGACAATCTGGATCTTTTGTTCTTCTGGATGAATTTTAGTATGTTTTCTAGCTGTATAATTTTGGTAGTTTCATTGGTATGGCCCTGAATAACTAAATGAATTTAGGTAGAATTGTCATTTTTATTATATTATCCCAGCCTACCCATGAGCAACTGATGATTTTTTTCAATGATTTAGATCTGCTTTTGTGTGAAAAGTATTTTGTAATTGTTTTCCTATAGTTCCTAACTTTGTATTGGCTGGTAGAATCACAAGTATTTAATATTGTCTACAGTTACTTTAAATGGAATTTCTCTTTCTATCTCCTCCTCTTGGCCTTTGTTTGTAATATGTAGAAATGCCAATAACTTATGAGAGTCTATTTTATATCCTGCAAATTTGCTAAAATTGTTTATTTCAAGTAGTTACTTGATTCTCTAAGTATACCTTCATATCATCTGCAAAGAGTGATTATTTTGTTTCTTCATTGCCTGTTCTAATTTCTTCAATTTCTTTTTCTTCTCTTATTTCTAAAGCTAACATTTCTAGTGCCCTACTGAATAACAGTTGTGATAACGGGCATCACTGTTTCACATCTGATCTTATTGAGAATGCGTCTAGCTTGTCTCCATTACAAATAATGTTTGCTAATGGTTTTACATGAATGCTGCTTATCACTTTAAGGAAAGTTTCATTTATTCTTATGCTTTCTGGTGTTTTTATTTTTGAGATATAATGCAGTTATTATTTACTCCATACAAAAGAAATGCATAATACACAAAAGTCTCATAAGAGAACATTCTTTTTATCATTTTTACTTTTGTTTACTTTTACTTTACATCATTGATTTCCACGAGATTTTTAGTTACAAATTTTCTCCTCATCTTTCCCTTACCCACCATCCCAAAATAGCAGTTGCACTGTATACTCCCTCCCCCAGTCTGCTCTCTCCCATATCTTCCCCCATCACCCCTCTGACTTTCTGTTAGGGCAAGATGGATCTCCCTATCCTAGTGCCTGTATATCTTATTTCCCAGTTGCATGTAAATAATAATAATAATACTATTTATATTTTTTTAACATTTGATTTTAGAACTTTAAATTCTACATTCTTTCCCATCCTCCCTTGTCACCCACCCCCACTGGAAAGACAAGCAATTCAATAGAGGCCATACATGTGTAGTTACACAGAACATCTCCACAATGGACATGTTGTGAAACACTGACTATATTTTCCTCCATTGTATCCAGCCCTCCACTTGTTCTGTTCTCTCCTTTGTCCCTGTTCCTTTACAGAAATGTGTGCTTCTAACAAACCTGCCACCCCAACCTGCCCTTTCCTCCATCATCATTCCTCTCATCCCCTTCCCCCCTACTCTCCTGTAAGGCAAGATACCTAATTTAGAATGTATGTCATTCCCTCGCTAAGCCAAATTTAATGAGAGTAAGGTTGACCTATTCCCTTTTTCCCTTCCTGTTCTTCCCCTCCATTGTAACAGTTATCACTTGCCTCTTCTATATGAAATGATTAACCCCATTCTGGCTCTCCCTGTCACCTCTCATTCTATTACTCTTCCACATCTTGATTTCACCTTTTAAAATATCATACCTTCCTATTCAATTGACTCTGTGCCCTCTATCTATGAACACATATATACACACAGTCACATATGTATTCATATGCATATATACCCTCTTATATAGACATTTGTCTTTACATACATACATATGTGAATATATACATGTGTATATATAGATATGTATATGTACATATACTTAATATATATTTTTATATATAATATACTTTCATATATTATATATAATATGTATACATTTATATAACATATTTATAATATATTATATTAAATATACATTTATATTCCCTTTACCTGCCCTTATTCTGAGAAAAGTTTCATAAGTTAAAATTCTCATTTTTCCATGTTGGTGTGTAAATAGTTCAACTTTGATAAGTTCCTTATGATTTTTTTTCATGTTTACTTTCTCATGCTTCTTGTATTTGAATGTCAAAATTTCTATTCAGTTCTGTTTTTTTTCCTAAAGAATGCTTGGAAATCTTCCACCTCATTGAATGATCATATTTCCCCCCAGAACCTTATACTATGTTTTGCTGGGAAGGTGATTCTTGGTTTTAATCCTGGCTCCTATGATCTCTGGAATAACATATTCTAGGTCCTTTAGTCCCTTAATATAGAAGCTGGTAGATCCTGGGTTATCCTAATTGTGTTTCCACAGCATTCAAATTGTTTCTTCTTGGCAGCTTTTAATATTTACTCCTTGATCTGGGAACTCTGGAACTTGGCTATAACATTTGTAGGAGTTTTCTTTTTGGGATCTTTTTCAAGAGGTGATTGGTGAATTATTTCAAGTTCCATTTTGCCTTGTGGTTCTAAAATATCAGGACAATTTTCCTTAAAAATTTGTTGAAGGATGGTTTCTACGTTCTTTTTTTTTGATTATAGCTCTCAGGTAGTCCAATAATTTTTAAATTGTCTCTCCTGGATCTATTTTTGAGGTCAGTGTTTTTTTCAGTGAGATGTTTCATATTGCCTTCTATTTTTTCATTTGTTTGGATCTGTTTAATAGTATCTTGATTTCTCATAAAGTCATTTGCTTCCTTTTGCTCCACTCTAATTCTGAGGGACTTATTCTCTTCAGTGAGCTTTTGAGATCCTTTTTCCATCTGGAAAATTTGACTTTTTAAGACATTCTTCTCTTCATTTGCTTTTTGGTCCTCTTCTGCCATTTGAGTTCATCTATTTTAAGGTGTTATTTTCTTTAGTCAGGTTGTTGACTCTCTTTTCATGATTTTGTTGCATCATTCTCATTTCTCTTCCCAATTTTGACTTCACTTCTCTAATTTGGTTTTCAAAATCCTTCTTAAGCTGCTCTGTAGCTTGTAACCATCTACATTTTTCTTGGAAACTTTTTGTGTGGAAATTCTGATTGTGTTGTCTTCCTCCCATTCCAATCTTTGATTCTTTTTGACCCCCAAAAAGGAATCTAAAGTTGAATTGCTGGATTAGCTTTTCTTTATTTGCCTACTTATGTTGGCAGTGAATTTAGGTTCAGTAGAACTCTGATTTCAGACTGGAGAGCTCTGTCCCAAATCACTGGGATTTTCACTGCTGCTCAAGCTTTTAGGAGGCCACTGTTTATGCAGCCCCCAACAGCTTTGGCTCACTAAAAAATCACCTCAGGACCACCACCCAAGACCAGGATACCAATCCAGGCAGAACAAGTCAAGAGCACTTAGCCTCTGGTCACCCCCCTTCAATCTGCTGGCTGGGAACTTCTGAAGCAGGCATGTGTAGGTGGCTGCAGGGCCATCACTTCAGCCACTTCTAGCCCTCCCCATTCCACTGACCTTTCACTTAATCCTGATTTCTTATGGGTTGGTAATTCTGGAAAATGCCACAGCTGCCAGTGATTTGCATGCCTGCTGGAACTTGTTCTGGTGGCCCCAGGGTTCCAGCCACAGGTTCATGCAATGCTGGTCTGGGCTCCCAGGGAGTTGCACTGAATCCCTTCCCATCTGCCTGCCATATTGCTTTCAGTGGGAGCTTTGTTACTCTGTCATTTTGTGAGTTCTGGAGCTTTACAGTTTGTTTAGAGTCAAATTTTATAGGTGTTTTAAGTAGTTATGGGGAGAGCTGCAGAGTTTTGCTGCTTCTTTGCTGCCATCTTGACTCTATCTTCCCATTCAGCATTATGATTTTTATCCATTCTGCTATCTGGTTCTGTTTTATAGGAGAACTCATCCCATTTTCATTCACTTATGGTTATTAACAAGGTGTTTTTCTCCATTCTATTCCCTCCTTCCCTCATTAATACTTTTCTTTCTCCTTATACCCTTTCCCTCATCACCAGTGTTTTACTTCTGGACACCTCCTCCTTCCATCTGCCCTTCCATCAGCCCCAATTCCTTTTCTTTTGCCTTTCCACTACTATTTCTTCCCACATTTCTATCCACCATTTTCCCTTTTCTTTCTTCTTTCTCCTCCTACTTCCCTATAGGGTAAGATAGATTTCTATAACAAAGTGAATGTGTGTGTTATTCCCTCTTTGAATCAATACCAGTAAGGGTAAGATTCAAATGATATTCATCCCTCTCTCTTCTTACCCTCTAATGTAATATGTCTTTGTACCTCTTCTAGTCATGTAATTTACCCTGTTTTGTCTCCATTCTTCCAATAAAATCCTTTTTGTATCTTTAATTAATTAATTTCTTTTTTAGCACATCAAAGTTAACTTATACCCACCCAGTGTCCACGTATACCCCTTCTAACTGCCGTAATGAAGATATTCTCAAGAGTTATAAGTATCATCTTCCCATTTAGGGATATAAACAGTTTTACCTTATTGAATAAGATGTTTTTTTTCTTTCCTGTTTAGCCTTTTATACTTATTTTGAGTCTTATATTTGAAGATAAAATTTTCTGTTCAGCTCTGTCTTTTCTCCAGGAATGGTGGAAAGTCCCCTTTTAAATTGTGTGTCCAACTTTTCCCATAAAAAAATTATGCTCAGTTTTGCTTGCTAGTTGATTTGTGGTTGTAATCCAAGTTCTTTTGCCTTCCTGAATACCATATTTCAAGCTCTCTGATTCTTTAATGTAGGCAAAAAACTAGGCCCTGTGTAATCCTGACTCTCTTTAAATGATATTTTAATTGTTTCTTTCTGACTGCTTACACTATTTTCTCCTTGACCTAATTATTCTGGAATTTGGCTATGCTATCCTTTGGAGTTTACATTTTGAAATCTCTTTTACCAGGTCATCAGTGGATTCTTTCAATGATTATTCTATCCTGCAGTTCTAGGATATCAGGAAGGTTTTCCTTAATACTTTCTTGAAAGATACTTTCCTAGTTGTTTTTTTAATTATGCCTTTCAGTAGTCCAATAATTCTTAAATTGTTGGATCTGTTTTCCATGTTGTTTGTTTTTCCAATGAATTTTTTATATTTTATTCTATTTTTCTTAATTTTGTTATTTTTGACTGACTCTTGATGTCTTGTGGAGTCATTAGCTTTCATTTGCTCAATTCCAATTTTTAAGGAATTATTTTCTTCACTCAATGTGTTTGCCTCGTTTTCTATTTAGACAATTCTAATTTTTAAGGAATTGTTTTCTTCAGTGAATTTTTTTTCTCTTTGGCCACTTGTATTTTTGCAGGACTTGTTTTCTTCCATCAATAATTCTTAAAACTTATTTATTTTTATTTTACATTCAATTCCACAAGCTTTTGAATTTTAATTTTTTTTTACTCTCTTCCCTCCCCCTTCCCCAGACAGTTTGCAATCTGATATGGACTCTCTATATACATTCATATCAAACATATTTTCACATTAGTCATATTGTAAATAAGAATTATAACTAATGGAATGAACCACAAGAATAAACAAAATAAAACAGAGAGAGAGAGAGAGAAAAAAAAACAAATTGTATGCTTTGATCTGCATTCAGACTCTGTCATTCTTTCTCTGGATGGATAGCATTTTCTATAAATAAACTTTTGGAATTGTATTGGGACCTTGCATTTCTCAGAAGAGCCAAGTCAAAGTTAGTCATCATACAATGTGACTGGAACTGTGAACAATGTTCTCCTGGTTATGCTCCCCTCACTCAGCATCAGTTCATATAAGTCTTTTGAGGTTTTTCTGAAGTGTACCTGCTCATCATTTCTTATAGTACACTAGTATTTAATTACATTCTTATACCACAGCCTATTCAGCCATTTCCCTACTGAAGGTCATACCCTCGATTTCCAATTCTTTGCCATCACAAAAGAGAGTTGCCATAATTTTTTTATATGTGGGTTTTAGTCAATTTTTATCCTTCCTTTTCTAACCTGTTGATTCTATCTTGTATATCTCTCATTTCTTTTCCCAATTTTTTTCTATCATATTCCAAGCCCTCTGATTCTTTAATGCAGAGACAATTAAGCTTTTTTACTTTTAAAATCCTTCTTGGGCTCTTCCAAAAAAGCTTTTTCCACTTGAGACCAATTCATATTCCTCTTAAATATTTCAGGGGTAGATTGTCCTCTTGTGAGTTCATGTTTTGATCTTCCCTGTTTATGGTGATTGTTCATTTTTGCTTCTCACTCACTTGGGACCCTCTTTTGTGACTTTTAAAGTTGAGTTTTCCTTTTGGAGCACAGAGGAAACTGTCCCAGTCTCCTTGTTCTGGGGGCCAGGGGCCTATTCACTGACTTTGTGCTCTTGAGCTTATAGGCTGGTTGTTGGAAGCTTTTGAGGGTCTAGTAGCTTACCTGATATTGAGTTGAGATACTAGTGGTGTGTTATCTGGCTTGTGCTGTGTGTGGCCAGATTGGGTATTTCTTCATATACTCTGGAGGTATAGGGAGCTACACAGAAGCATGTGGTAATTCTCAGAACTGGAATCTCCCAGTTGCCCTGGTTATGGCTTGTTGGGGGTCCTGGTATTGGCATTTGTCCCTGGGGCTCAGGATTTCCCACTAAATTGCTGAGGTAGAGCTTGCTGCTCTCTTTCTGGGATATTTGCTCTCCTGGACTGTGCTCCCATTTTGCCCAAGTGATATGGACATTTTTTCGATGATCCTCTAAGTCTCCTAGGCCAAAAGACCACCCTGTCTTTCCAGTGGTACCAGTGTTCTAGGATTTATTCTGGGGTGTTATTTTATAGTTGTTTGGAGATATATGGGAAAGCTGTAGGGGTTTACTGCTTATTCCAATGTCTTGGCTCCCAGAAGTCCCTATAAAGCAGTTTCAATTACACACACACACACACACACACACACACACACACACACACATATACATATAATCTCACAGAATGATAAAGCAAAAACAAGAAAATAGTATGATATTACTAATGAACACTAAGATGCAAAGGGAATAAAGTAATGGCAAAGAGATTATAACAATATATCCAATATATACAATGAACTCAATTGAATTTGCATCAGAAATGCAAGAATAGTTCCACATTAGGAAATAAATTGAATAATAAATCATATTAACTACAAAACAAATAAAATCATATGATTATAGCAATAGATGTAGAATAAGCCTGTGAAAAATGCAGCACTCATTCATAATTAATGCAAACTCTTAAACCAAATATATGAAATAAATTATCTTTAGCATGACCAAAAACTTTATCTGAAGTGGAGTGTAGTGATTATACATAATGGAGAAATATTGAAATATTTCCTTAGCAGGTAAGAACAGGAATATGTTCTTTTCATTTTTTTCAATTTTATTATTGATGACTATGTGGATCCCAAGGAAAATAAATTAATTGAATAAACATTACCATAATTTGTATAAGATTACTTTTATTTTTGCATGTTGGTTTACTTATAAAAGGAGACATAATTGCCAATAATTCATTATTATTATTAATGTATATTAATAGAAAACTAGAAAGAAAAATGCAAAGACAAGTAGTATTAAAAATAAAAACTAAATGCATTGAAAATGTTGGAATTGGCTTGCTAAGATACATATGACATCATATACCTTTCAAATGAATTAATTTAAAAAATGAGTCCAGATTTATTATATTTTTACTTTCAGGGCCACACCAATGTAATCAAAATAAGACAAACCATTTCCCCTGTTGTTAATGCTGTAACAATCAAATTGCCAAAGGACTATCATATATAACTATTATAAATAATGACAAAATCTAGAAGAAAATGTCATAATATTAGGGGAATGTTTTTCACTAAGGGACAACCCAACATTCAACAGCCTTCTTCCCTTTCTCTAGATCAGTGGTTCTCAACCTTTCTAATGCTGCGATCCTTTAATACTCATATGTGGATATATCTGCATGTTGGCACACCCTCCTGGAGACAGATAGAGGAGTGGTGTCTCGATTCCTAAGGCCATTGGAAACATGTGTTTTCTGATGGTCTTAGGTGACCCCCAAAGGGGTTGTGACCCACAGGTTGAGAACCACTGCTCTAGATCTTACAAAAACACAAGTGAAATGCTAATGTTTTCTTTCACTTAATCTATACCCTCATTAGATCATATTCTTTTACCATCATACATTTCAACAATCATATGTTTTATTTTAATTTTTATTACATCTTCCTAGTTATATATTAAAAGTATTCACAACGTTGCCTTCTGTATGCAATTCATTTTCAATTCACACAGTGACACTGTCAGAATGCTAGAGTTAAAAAGTTAAATGTTTGTTTCTGAGGTTTGAAATGTCCTAAAGCCTATTCTAATAATTTTCTTCCTCCTTAAACTTGGGTCCAAATTAATGTTCACTTTAATAGTCACTTCTGCATATGCATAAGAAATACTTTCTTTTTGAAGAGAGATGTTAAGTAGCATTTTGTTCTCTTTGAATAAATTTTATTTTCATTTGTTTTTCATAATAAACTTTCATATGCTCCAGCAGTACTTTCCTGACTACCACTGGTTCTGGTAGGGAGAGATGATAGGAAGAATATGTCTTTTGGTGGAGTACTAGGGCACGTTATTTATCTGGGACGTGTTTTTCTCCATATTCCCAGTTTTCAGTTGTTATCTATTAATCATCTGCATCAAATTAATTTGTAGAAAGATATATTTACTAAGATAATTTGGAATAAAACACTTCCCTTGACAAAATTCACAAATAAAGTTAAGGAATGGTAGATTCACACTTACAGCATATATAGCAAAGGTAGTTATGCAGCTTCTAGAAACCTCTTTGTCAAAGTCCTCAACATGTTCCACTTAGGAATGGCACAGCTTTACTCTGAGCTCCTTGTAGAGCCCTAAATCTACTTTCTCTCAGGTTGTACAACTGGTCCTTAGCAACTATTGTAGGCATTGCTGCCAATAATGGCTATTTCTGGGATGCTGCTAGGAGAGTGATGAGAACTCATACCAACAAATATCCACAGTTCACAAAGTTGCTTTTGGTTGTAGAGAGAACGAAGTATATCTATTCCTCTTCCCTGTCCCCAAGTATTTCAGGGACTTGAGTAAAAATATTCTTTCCTCTATACTGCCACACACTTGAATGAATGCTGAGTATAAAACTGGCTTGATGTTTTATGGAAGACTCTTAAAGTTTGACATGTCATATATTATGTTAATTAATGCCTTTGATTTCATAATGGTATACTCACATGATAAAGGCAGAAGGACTGGACTATGCAGATAATTACTTAGGATGACTAATTGATTGACTCCATTATTATAAAATTTTTAAAAAGACAAGCTGAGGCACATACTCTATAGCCAAATCAGTTTATTAATAGTGATGCAAATAGATGTTAACAAAGTGGGTCAGATTGGACAACCCTATAAAACCAAGAACCCCCACGAATAGGGAGGATCCTATTCAGTGAAATGCAGGAAATAAGGGTGTCTTGTAGAATATTATCATTGGTTATATTAGGAAAAGTGGGTAGGCATTCAGATATGAACAATTATGCCACTTTCTTAAGGAATGTTAATTTTTTTATAAAATGCATCTCCCTCTTGTAATCTTTTCTAGGGTATAAGCATCACAAGACTTGCTTGCCACTTTGGGGAGATCAAATCTCTGATAACTACATAAAGACAGACAAGGCCAGATGACATCTTTTGGTAGATGTCAGCAGAATAAGATGATTATATTTATAAATAACAAGCAGATGGTCCAGGTACTAATAATATAACTGATAAGAGTGTTCTCTTTTGATTATAGCTTTAAACTAAATTGGAATGAAAACTGCATTCCTGAACTTAGCTCAGGAATGGAGAAATGTGACTTAAGCCATTCTACAAAATGTAACAATAATGTAGAATAGGGTCAGTTAAAGAACAGACTCAATCATTAAATGATATTGAATAATTTTAAATTCCTCATAAAACACAGACATAATATATAAAATACAGTATATTGATATTGTATGACAAGAAGATTGAATAAACAAATGCAAATTTAGCTAGATTAAGGTGAAATTTGTGCTGCTATCTTTTTTTTAAATGCAAGAGAATGCAATATACAAGCCACAGGCCAATTCCCAACTTCAATGCCTATAAAAATTATAAGAATAATTGAACATCCACAGAGAAAAACGGTGATTAAAAATATAGAAATACTTGATCATGAATTTAAACAAGGATCTTTAATGTCAGACATGGAAATGTTCCCCATTTTTATGAAATTCCTAGGATGATATTTCAATGGAATTTGTAGGTACATTACTAAGATATTTTATAAGATATAAAAATACGTGCTTCTCCAATCCTCCAGCAGTTCAGCTGGCACTAGGACCCTAAAGGAATTATCAGCCTTCTGGGTGGCCTTCACCAGATTCTCATCTCAGGAAAATTCCATCTCTTTTCTCAGTCAGATTCCAGATGCTGGGAGATAATCTTTCTCTTCTCTCTCTCTCTCTCTCTCTCTCTCTCTCTCTCTCTCTCTCTCTCTCTCTCTTTCTCACTCTCTCTCTTTCTCTCTCTCTTTCTCACTCTCTCTCTCTCTTTCTTTCTCACTCTCTCTCTCTTTCTCACTCTCACTCTCCTTCTCTCCCTCTCTCTGTCTCTCTCTCTGTCTCTCAAGAAACTCCAACTCACTTCTCTCACTTCACTCCAACAGAAAAATTGCAATTCTGTCTGTCTCTGAAATCCTTCTTTATATGCACACACTTCCACCAACAGGGTAGTTCACGCTTTGTCAACAGTGGACAGGGCTCACACCTTCCATATAGAGCTCATGCCTTCCATACTTAACCCTAAGTTACTAAGTGCTAAGTATCTGCTTAACTGATTGCTGTTATAGCAATGGATATAGATATAGTTATAAAAGTATGTGTACATATATATGACATATATATGTGTACATATATCTGTACATACACACATATATGTATCAAATGTAGACAATTATATACCTCACAGCAACAAAAATATTATTTTTGTACTCCATTAGTACATAGAGATCCTTTGTTTTGATTTACAGAAAGCTACTTGAATATAAAATTACATGTAATATAATTAAGAATTACATTTTAATGTTGATTAACAATTTTCAAACTTTATATATGGTGGAAGATTTAACTGGGAGCATGTTGTTTTGTTTGTTTGTTTGTTTTTTATTGTGGGGAAGAAAAAACGACCCTGAATGTTTCCTGTTTTGACATAAATAAATCAGTCCTTAATTTCTGTGTAAATTCATTAGTCACATATCTTTCCCATTATTAGAGTTTACTTGTGATCTACCTTATAGAGGAAATGAATAGCTTTGTCTTTTTGTTGTAAGAAAGAACTGAAAACAAAGTGGGTGCCTATCACTTAGGGAATTTAAAAATTCAAAAGGAGAAGCTTTTGCATAAATAAAACTAATGCAACTTAAAGTAGAAGAAATACAGGGCAGTAGGAAAAATTTTGCAGTAAGTTTTTGTTTCTGAAATGAAAGCCTCATTTCATATATGTAAAAATAACTATAGATGGATAGGGACATAGAGAATATCTATCTAACTATCTATCTATCTACCTATCTATCTATCTATCTATCTATCTGTCTGTCTGTCTGTCTGTCTGTCTATCTGTAGATGTAAAATTTGTTAAAAAAAAAAGAATAAAAGCCATTCCCTAGTTGATAAATGGTCAATAGTTATGAAAAGGCAGTTTTCAGAAGAAGAAATCAAAGCTATCAATAGTCACATCAACATGATATAAATTGCTTATAGGTAGAGAAATATCAAATTGGGTAACTTGACAGAATTGTAGAATGACAAATGCTGTAGGCAACATGGAAAAATTGTAACAGTAGAGTTGTGAGCCATACTGAAGAGCAATTTGCAACTATGCCCAAAGGACTATATAATTGTTCATGGTCTTTGACCAAGCAATACCAGTGCTTTGGTCTATATCCCAAAGAGATAAAATAAAAATAAAAAAGGATCTATATGTACAAAAATATTTATATCAGCTGCTTTTGTGTTGGAAAATGGTTGGAAATTGAGGGGATGCCCATCAATTCAGGAGTGACTAAACAAGTTGTGTTATATGATTGTAATGGGATACTATTATGGTATAAGAAATGAAAAAGCAGTATGGTTTCAGAAAAATAAAAATAAAAAGCTGGAAATGTTTATACGAACTGATATTGAGTGAAGTGAGCAGAACTAGGAGAACATTGTACACAATACCAACAATATTGTGAGGATGATCAACTGTGAAAGACTTAGCTAATCTGATTTAAAAAAATGATCCAAGACAATTCTAAAACTCCTTGATGAAAAATGCTGTCCACCTCCAGGGGTAAAAAAAAATACCCAACAACTGATGATTCTGAATGTGATTTGGAACATACTTCTTTTAAATATCTTTATTGTATTGTTTTATTATGTTATATTTTGCAATATGGCTAATGTGGAAGTATTTTGCATGACCTCATGTGTATAATTAAAATCAAATTATTTGCCTTCTCAAGGAGGGGAGAGGTACAGGTAAAATAGGAAAATTTGAGAACTCAAAAGTATAAAAAAGATTGCTAAAAAAATTTCAAGTGTAAATGGGAATAATCTAATGAAATAAAACCCAAATATTTTTTATTTCTAATTCATATATGTGTGTATGTATGTATGTATGTATGTATGTATTTCTTGGTGAACCTTCTTTCTCCTCACACCACTACAATAGTTCAGGTCCTTATCCCTTTGACTAAATTATTACAGCAGCCTCCTTATTGATCTCCTTGACAGAAATCTCTATCCATTCCAATCATTGCTATACCAATCTGCTAAGTGATTTTTTTCTTAAGCATAGAACTATGTCACTTCTCTACTTAATAAATTTCCATGACTTCCGAAAGCTTCTAGAAATAAGCATAGACTCCTCTGTATTGTATTTGTCCACTTATTATTTAACACATTTATAATCTTGTTGCAATCTATCTTTTGAGCTTAATTGGCCATTACTGCCGCTCTTACAGTCTGTGATTGAACCAAACTGGCCTTCCCTCTGGGTATCACCCTCCATCTTCTACCTCTTAGTGTTCTTTTGGTCCACTCAGCTCTTTTCCATAACCAATAAACAAAAAACAAAATGATATTATGTATTTGGTCCAATTTCAACCAGTTTAGAATGCACTACCATAAAATATTATGGGAAAGTATTTACTTTTTTTCATTTAACACTTTCAGAAAGCATACCGTCAATATGTACGTACAGCATTGTTATGACAATTTTGTAACAATGAAGAAATAGACATATAGATAAATGGTTGTATATAATCTCTCAGCCAGGCCAATTTGGTTAAAATAAGTGGTCAGTGGGAGCCCAAAGCCTCACTTCTAGACAGAATTAGAGATCAGAGACAGCCAGCTACCCAGAATGAAAAGGTTATTTGATGGACTGCACAGAGCAATTTAACTACAAGAAGATAATTGTACTCTTTAGGAAAATATGGGAATAACTGGAGATTGTCATTGACTCTGAGTTAAGCTTTGTAACTCTCCTTTAAAAATTACAGAATTTGGAAGTTGAGTAGATGTTGTCAGATGAGTTAAAGTCCAAACTAGAGCTGCTGCTCCTGATTGTTCAGAACACATCCATACCATTGGGATAGGATCAGGTGGAATCTGAACCTAAAGACATCACTTGCTTGTTCCTGCTGCCTGCTATTGAGACCTCAGGATACAGCTGGCTCATGTTACCAGATGATACTTCAAATTCTACCAACTCTTATGAGGAGATACCTTTCTCTGCTGTATTGGGAAGCTTTCAAGTGAACCTGGGCCCTGACAGAGAGGAAAAAAGGCACACACTGTACAGGAGTCCCCTGGGCTTTTGTCAACTCTTGTTGCAAGACCCTGAACCAAGTGACAGTACTTCATTTCATCAAAACAGAATCGAAGTACCTCAAAAGAAACACAAGATGTACGAATTTAGAGAATATGCCAGAAATGTTCACGTGGACTATTTGTGCCTGACCAGTGGTAGAACATTCTGAGTTGTATTAGTGTGATCAGCCAATCACATACACTGTAACTTGACTGTAGCATATTGAAGTCATTTTAGTCCTCTTTGAGAACAAAGGACAACAACCAATGAACTTCATTTATCCTTCTTAACCTAACAAAAGCAGGCCTTTTTTCTCTTTTATTTTGTTCAGGATGACATAGACGATTCTGGGAATGACTTTCTCTCCAGTAACAGAGCTGACAACAGTATACTCTGGTTCATCTAGTTTCAGGAGTTGGCCTGTGACAGTCTGATTGCTACTACTCAGGCACAACTGGGAAAGAGTGCCAATGCCAGTAACAGTTGTGAAAATTTTCAACTTGGTCCAACTGATGAGCAGCCTAAAGACTCTGGGCCTTCCCTCACCTTCTTCAAGAGGAGAAGATGCTTCATTGCACAGTTGAGGGTTAATATCAAACATTTGTGTGACTGTCATATTTCAGATACTACCTAAAAACCTGTAGGAATAAACTTTATTTTATTTGTCTAATTGAAGGCTGTAGAAAAAAGTGTTTGTGTGCTTCAGAGATTGAAAGCATACAAGATAACTTATAATGGGGAGAAGTCCTTTGTGTGTCCTGAACTATAATGTGAATTGTTGAGCTAGCAATTCACCATTGGAAAGGTGAAGAACTACCTTTGAATCCACACAGGTAAGAAACTATTTCTCTGTGAGGCTAAAAGCTGTGGCCATTCTTCTGTTGAGTACTCCAGCTTTCAGAAGCATGTCTTGGTTCATTCAGGAATGATTCCACATCTATGTCAACTTTGCAGCAAAAACCTTTCAGAGTGAGAGCCAACATTTGTTCATAAGGAAACAACACAAGAATGGGAGAAACAGGAAATGACAAAAATCTATTCATCTTGTCCTCTGCCATCACCTCTCCTTTTGACTTCAAACTTTCTCCAAATCCGGGTCCTTTCCAATAAGTCTTATTTTCTCATTGTATGACCAAAGAATCAAGCTTCAGCTGTAATATTTGATATACCAGTGAATAAGCTAAATTAATTTCTTTAAATATTGCCTGATTTGATTGCTATGCTTTCCAGAGGACTCTTCTAGCACCAAAACATTCATTCCATGCTACTCAACTTTCATTGTAGTCCAACTCTCAGTCATACATTGTTATTGGTAAAATAACAAATTTGATTATGTGGACTTTTTTCAGCAAGGTGATATCTCTGCTTTTTAGTATGCTGTCTAGATCTGCTATAGCTTTCCTTCCAAGGAGTAAGCATCTAATTTCACTGCTGCATTTGCTATCTGAAGTGATCTTCAAGTTTAAGAACATAAAATCTGATGCTGTTTCCATTTTATTTCCTCTGTGTTATAGATGCTAGGAAGTGATGAAAGCAGTTGCCCAGATCTTAGTTTTTTTGGTTTTTGTTTTTAATGATAAGCTTCAAGTCAGCTTTTTCACTCTCCTCTTTCACCTTTATTGAGAGGCTTCTTGATTCCTCTTCACTTTCTGCCATTAGAGTGATATCATCTGCATATCTGATATTGTTGATCTTTTCCCCAACAACCTTAATTTTAGATTTCAATTCATCTAGTTTGGCATTTCACAAAATGTACTCTGCATATAACTTAATGTAAAGCCTTTTTGTTCTCTTTTAGAATATTAAATGAACCAGTTGTTCCATGTTTGGTTCTAACTTTTGTTTCTTGGCTCATTTGTAGGTTCCTTAGTAGACAAATGAGATGATCCAATACTTTCATCTCTTTGATGACTTGTCATATTTTCTGTGATCCATACAATCAAATAATTTAGTGTAACCAGTGAACCAGAAGTAGATTTTCCCCCTTGGAAGTATCTTGCTTTCTCCATAATCCAGCAAATGTTGACAATTTGGTCTCTAGTTCCTCTGCCTCTTCAAAAACTGGTCTAGTCTTCTGGTAAATTTTGGCTCACATATTGCTGAAGCCTAGCTTGCAGAATTTTAAGCATAACTTTGCTGGCATGTGACATAGTGATGATTCTTCAGTACTCTGAACATTCTTTGGCATTGCCCTTCTTTAGGATTGGTTCATCAACTTATTTTCTCTAATCCAGTGGTCACTGTTGAGTTTTCCAAATTTGTTGGCATATTGAGGACAACACTTTATTAGTACTATCTTTTAGGATTTTAAACAGCTCAGATGGAATTCCATTATATCTACTAGCCTTATTGTTGCAATACTTCCTGGAAATCACTAGGATGTCTTGCTCTTGATTAGTAGCAATACCTTCATGGTTAAAGGTTATGTTAAGATATTTTTGTATAATTCTTTTGGGTTTTCTTGACACCTTTCTTGCTTCTCCTTTTGGTAAGCCACTACTATTTTTGTTTTTATTATGACAATTGTGATATGAAATGCTCCCTTGATATCTCTAAATTTCTTGATGATATCTCTTGTCTTTTCAATTGTATAATTTTCTTCTATTTTTTATATTGCTCTTTTAAGAAAAACTTCTTTTCTCTCAATCTCTGGAACTGTGAATTTACTGTGTTTATCTTTCTCTTTTTCCTTAACCTCTCACTGTCTTTCCTTCCTCAACTATATTTAAAGTCCATTAAACAGTCATTTTGCTGTCTTCACTCTTCATTTTCTTCAGAATATTTTTTGTTGTTGTTGCAATGTTTCAAACCTCTCCCCATAGTTCTTCATCTACAAGATCTAATCCCTAAATCTATTTATCACCTCCACTTAATACTTATAAATGATGTTATTTTGTTCATACCTTTTTGGTCTGATGGTTTTCTTCAATTTGTCTTAATTTTGCAATAAGAAGCTTGTGATCTGAAACAGCTTCAGATCTTGACTTAACTGGGTCTATGGAGCTTCTCCACCTTTGGCTGCAAAGTATATAATCAATTTGATGTCTATTCTCACCTTCTGGTGGTGTCCATGTGTAGACTTGTCCTTTCAATTGTTGAAAAAAAGTGTTTGCTATGTCCACAAAGGTTTTTTTTTTTGAGAAAACTCTATTAGTCTTTGTCTTGCTTCATTTTGTACTCCAAGGAGAAGCTTGGCTATCTTATCTTTTGATTTCCTAGTATAGCATTCCAATCATTTTTGAGGCCTGTGGCATTTATTTTAGGTGCTTGTTACAATAATGCAATATTTACAACACCCATGGTGGTTATGAATATGCTAGTATAGTTATGAATCACAAAATATAGCAAACTCTCCACATGTAGGGCACAACCAAAGTCTTTATTCAAATACCAGAAAACCAAGTCCCAGAAGCAGAAAGATAAGTCACAGAACCAGAAAGCCAAAGTCATTACAGTAGTCATGAAGTTGATACACATGGTTAATGCAGTGAACACCCATGTTCCCAGGCCTTAACAATACAACAGGCTCCCTCAAGCAGGGATCCTTCTCTCCCTCATGGTAGCTCCTCATCCTGGTTCTTGGAAGTTGTCTCAAGAGTTGCAAGAGAGTCTCAGCAAAAAGTTCCCAGAAAGAGGGTTTTGGCAAAAGTTGCAGGAGTGTCTCAGCAAAAGTTGCAGCCTCCATGTGCTCACTGAGAGAAAATCTTACTGTCCTGCTGGTTTTCTTCCTTATATACAATATAGCTCCTCCCCTTTCTGCCCCTTCCTGTTAAGATGTTAACTCCTCCTAAGGTGTTAACTACTTCTCTGTTAATTAAATAACTTAAACAAGGTGTTAACTTGAAATAAGGTGCTAAGTGCCTGCTTACTTGCCAATACAGGGGCATGGAAAATCTTCAAATTCCATTAACATTACAGTGCTAGTGCTAGTGCTACATCTTGTAAGTCTTCATGGAACTGATCAACTTTGGCCTCTTTGGCATTATATTCTAAACCTTTCACTTCTTTAATGTAGAAGCTGCTATATCTTGTTTTCCTGACTGTTGCTTCATGATATTTAAATTGTTTCTTTCTAGCTGCTTACCATATTTTCTCCTTGTGTGGGACAAAGAGATGACCCTTGCCCAAAATAAAATAAGCAGAGATATCTCCAAGTAAAGACAGGAAGGGTTTATTATACAATTTTGCAAGAAGGGGACAGGTTGTCACCACCAGAAGAATTCTGGTGGGAGAGGTTGAAATACAGAAGGCAAAAGCTGGTTTATATACCCTCAAATTCCTCAACCCTCCCCCTTTATGTTGTCCCATTCCCATTAATTAGGAACTGAGTTTACAATCTAAAAATCTGCTGGCGCTGTAGATAAAAGGTCATTTATATAAAAAAGCAGGAAGAACAGATCTGAATAATACGGAAACAGATAAAATATGACATTAATCATCCATATTAAGAAAATCAAAATATAGATATATCATCAGGAGAAAAACATCAACTTTGTCAATGCAATGGACACAGACAATAACTTAAATAATGGGGATGTTGGGGACTTTTGGGTCATGGTGACCCTCCCTTGCAACAGGAAGGTAGAAGATACCATATAAGTCATGGGGATTTGGGGACATGATGACCAGTCTGTTCAGCAACTTTCCAAATTTGTATTGTACAGGTCAAGGGGAAATTAAGTCAGTAGCCAAGTTTGAGAAATATGTACTTTCCCTTCCTCCATATTAGCTAAGCTCAGCAGAACCTTCAGTTCATGACCAGGGAAGTCGGGCAAAGGGCCTCATGCTGCTAGCTCTGGAATTTTACTAAAGCTCTGTTCAGATTTCTAAGATGTTATCTGAGAAGTTTTCACTTTTATTCCACACCTCCTTGACCTGAGAATTCTGCAATTTGGCTATAATATTCCTGGAAATTTTCATTTGGGGATATCTTTCAGTAGGTTATCAGTAGATTAAAAAACATCTATTTTTACCATTTGTTTCTATCTATTGCTTTGTTTCTATTCTCTTAATTCTATTTTGAAGCTTTCCTTGATAATTTCTTGAAATATTGTTTCTAGGCTCCTTGTTTAATTTTGGCTTTCAGGTAATATGAAAATTCTTATTTATATCGCCTTAATCTCCTTTCCAGGTCAGGCGAGATATTTCACATTTTCTTCTATTTTTTTCCATTCTTTTGGTTTTCTTTTATTGTTTCTTGATGTCTCATGGAGTCATTAGCTTCTGCCTGTACAATTCTAATTTTTAAGAAATTATTTTTTTCTGTGGGCTTTTGTATCTCTTTTTCCATCTGACTACTTCTGCTTTTTAAAGATCTCTATTAATAAGTGGACTTGTATAACTCTTTTGCCATTTGTACTATTCTGTCATTTAAGGTATTGTTGATTTTTTTTTGTATCTCCTTTACCAAGCAGTTGACCCCTTTTTTTCTATCACTCGCATTTATTTCCCAATTTTTCCTCTACCAGTCTCATCTTATTTTTAAAATACTTTTTTGATCTTTTTTTATAGGATCTGAAACCAATTCACATTTTTCTTTGAGACTTTGCATATAGCTGCTTTGATTATTTTCTCTTGTGTTTTGATATTCCCTATAGCTGTATTACCTATCTCTCATAAGGTTCTTTATCTGTAGTTGGCTCATTTTCCATGACTTCTAACTATAAATTAAGGTTGGATTCTGTTCTTGGAGTAAAGGGACACTATTTCAAGCTTTAGGTTTTTCAGGCTACTGTTTTCAGAGCTAGACCTAGGAGTCTGCATGGTCTCAATTTTTCCAAGTTATTATGACCTAAGGAGAGGTGGGGTCACTGCTCTCCTGCCCTATGCTTTGGTTTCTCAATAACCATAAACTCTTTTCCATCCTGGAACTTTGATCAGGGTCTTCATTCCTGCTAATGTTCTTCCTCACCTTGGGACTGTGACCCAGAGCTATGTATGGCCAAATAAACAGAATCCCACACCCAATGCCAGCAAAGAGCCCTTTGTAATCTCCTTCTGACTAGTTATCTCATTCCCCTTGTCATCTATGGCATGAGAACCCCTAAAATCACAGCTGATCTTGAGTTAGTCATCCCCAAGGTCTGCTGATGACCTGCCAAGTTCTGTGCTCACATATCCTGCCCTAGATTATGCTCTACTCTCACTGCAGGGAAAGAGACCTTCCCTTTCAACCTTCTGTGTTGTTTTGGGCCATAAAAACTGTTTGACCCCAACATTTTGTTGGTTTTGCAGCTTCAGAATTAATTTTTTGGCATTATTTTAACATTGTCATGAGGTTAATTTGGAAAACCTCAGGTCAATCTCTGCCTTTACTCTGCCATCTTTTCCCTTGTTCCCCTGTAATAACTTTCTGACTAGTTGTCCAGCTATCAAAGCTGCTATTTTCACTATTGTAGCTGCCTCCAGAGTCTGTTGCTGGCATTAAATTGGCACACCATCACTGCAGTCTGGGTCTGACTACCATCACCCTTTCCTTAAGTTGTATTGGGCTGTAAAATTGTTTCACATTGACCTTTTGTTGACTCTGTTGCTCCAGAAATTAATTTTAGGCATTATTTTAAAGTTATTTGTAAGGAATCATTGGGAGAGTTCATATGGATTCCTGTCTCTAATATCTTGGCTCTGTCCCTAAGTAAAACTTTTCTTGACCACTGAATAAACTATTAGTGTCTTACATTGTTTAAATATTACATGTAATCCACCAAGGAACTGAGTTGAATCAGGCAAACCCCAGAATACTGATATCAATTAAGTAATTGCTTTCTTGATAATAATTAACCAATTAAAGTAATCTATGTATTTATAATGCATTTATAATATTCCTTTAAAATCAGGGTATTCTTTTTCCCTTACTTGCTCACTAGGCCAATGGAAAAGTGGACTCAAAATTAGCATTGACTGCCAAATATTCCCATATCAACATCATTTCTGGATGTGACATCAAAAGAGAAAAGTTAAGCTCTTATTTTTGGGACAGAGTGTCATAACTATCAGATTAGTTCTTTGATGAACTGGGTCAAATCAGTAACTTCTCAGGAACAACTGTTTTCTTTGGCTTCTGTGTCTACCAGTGGACTTTTCTATTATATCAGTGCATATCAAATCAATAATTATTTATGACACACTTATTATGTGCCAGACACTATGCTTAGTGTTGAGAGTATGAATAGGAGTAAGAAAAGATGATGATGCCTGCCCTGAAGTATAATAATATTTTAATGAAGGAAGAAAATGTATAAAAGGAAGCTGGAAAACTGAGGTGGAGTAGAAGACAGGAATGAAGGTATATGTAACAGCAAAGAAAGTATGGAAGGGAGGCTAGGTGGTACAGTGAATAGAGCACTGGCCCAGGAGTCAGGAGCCCCTGGGTTCAAATTCGGCCTCAGATACTTAACACTAAAACTAGGGCCGTGACCTTGGGCAAGTCACTTAACCCCAATTGCCCTACCTTCCCCCCCTCAAAAAAAAAAGAAAGTATGGGAGGAGAATTCTGAGTGAAAACTGTAGAGGGGTGGAATCCTGGATATCCTGGATATCTTCCTTAAAATGGAGGTCCTGGGAAGAACCAGATAATTAGAGAGGAAAGCCTTTGGGTTGAGGTTACTTTCAATGTGTGAAATCAAACATGACAAGGTTTCTGAGATTATTATAGAAAAGGAAAACCAGGAGTAAAGGCCTCTGTGTAAGATTCAACTGGTTAAGACTTGCATTCACAATCATTTTAAGTTTAGCAGCAAATCAAAAGGTTTTCATCATCATGCAGTAAAATGATAGGAATTATGACCAAAAAAAATGTGAATTGTTTGAATGAGGAGAGGAAAGGTACCCGGTTTCTCCATAACACATTCCTGAAGGAAAAAAAAAAGATTCACTAAATCTTCATGTGTATTAGCCACAGGCAAAATTTTTCATGAGCTCTAAGGGTTTGATATATAATGTCTAGTCTTGGTTATATTGGTAAAGCATAATGAATTCAATCATACTGTGTGATGCCTTCTCTGATACTAGTTCTTTCTCCATTATCTTTAAAACAAAATACTTAGATATTTTTAAAAGAACTGCTGTGTTGGCTGTGTACCAAAATCTCCTTTTTTAAACTTTTATTGACTTGTTTGTTTACTTTTAGGTTACAAGATTCAGTTCCGGAGTCACTTGAGTTTAAGATTTTTCTCCCTTTCCTCCCCACCTCCCACCCCCACCATGGTGGCATACAATTATGTATGGGATCTGCAGACTCCTTCACATTGTACAATAGTCTGGTTGTGTAGGTGTTATAGCTAGTGGAGTGAACAATGAGAAAAGAGAAGCAAAAGCCAAACATCGAAAAGAATGATAGCATGCATTGCTTCAGTCTCCTTTTAAACTCTGATCTTTCTGAATCTTTCTCTGAATGTAGACATCTCCTTCCATCCTGAGACTTGTATA
>CM053595.1:243625407-243648348 GCA_028646575.1 Pseudocheirus occidentalis
CATCTCCACAACAGACGTATTGTGAAAGACTGACTTTATTTCCCTCCTTCCTATCCTGCCCCCCACTTGTTCTATTCTCTACTTTGTCACTGTCCCTTTACAGAAGTGTGTGCTTCTAACAACCCTCCCCCCACCTGCCTTCCCCTCCATCCACCCCTCTCTCATCCCTTTCCCCCCTATTCTCCTATAGGGCAAGATACCCAATTTAGAGTGTATGTCATTCCTTCCCTAAGCCAAATTCAATTAGAGTAAGGCTGACCCACTCCCTTTTGCCTTCCCATTTTTCCCCTCCATTGTAACAGTTATCCCTTGCCTGTTCTATACGACATGATTAACCCCATTCTGTCTCTCCCTGTCTCCTCTCATTCTATTCCTCTCCCATCTCTCAATTTCACCATTTAAAATGTCATCCTTCCTATTAATTAATCCTGAATCCTTTGTCTATGTATACCTGTACACATATATACACACACTTACATATGTATTCATTTGCATATATACCCTCCTATATAGACATATGGGCATGCATATGCATATACATACATACATTTATATTCTCTATCCTCATACTGAGAAAAGTTGAAATTCTTAAGCAGACAAAATATCTGTTGATTTGTTTTCTTTAAATTCCTTACTAGATATAAGTGCTTTTCACCATTGATTATAGCCAAAAGGAGGTCAGACTTCTGTAACTTGACTTTTGCTCCTTATTGAGGCAAGAAAAATGTGGTACTGGGATTATCAAAATGCTCTGACAACAGTATAGACACAGCCTTTAAGTTAGGGACACACACACAACAACAACAACTGGGAGGAGGTATGGCAGAAGGGAAAAAATAGTTGTAATCAGGGGATACTTGATTGTTTGTGTGACCTAAGACAAGTCACTTAACTCTTAAATCTCAGTTTTCTCACCCATAAAATGAAGAAGATAGAAAAACTTATCTTTACATTCCTTGTAATCTATATTCATTAACAATGGAGTTTCTGTGTTCTTCAGGACAGAAAAAGAGACACACTGACTAGTGATGTACTTTGGGGAAAATCAGGCTAATTAAATATATATATATATATATACAATGTGTTCTATTCCAATTGCAAAACAATCCCTTAATATTAGATACTTTATTAATCAGATTCATGAACCAGAAATGATGAAAATAAATAGAATCATGTCTTTGAGATTTTCTGCTTGATTTGAGGATAACTTTGTTCTATTCTGATAGCACATTTTACAACTTTCCAAACCGTCTCCAGTCATACTGAGACCTGAATGATCCTGATTTTCAAGTTGGACCTTAGTTTTGAAGCTTATCTGAAAGACAGCCCTGCCAGCAGCACTTTCCAAAGGAAATAATTATAAATATAGCATAAGACTCTCCACTTTCAACACTTTAAACATTGTTGTTGTTTTTGGAAAGTAATTGGTTTTCTCTTTCTCTCATCCTTTTTCTTCCCTCCCAATGCTCAATGCAATCTATATTGCCTGGAAGCCAGACTCGGAATGAAGCAGATGTTCCAAGTTTAAACTCTGGTCTGACAGAAAAGTTGTTTCCTAGCAACAGAAACTTAAGAAAACTTCAAGTGCACCTCTTAACTAGCTAAATGTTTCTCCTGCTTTATTTCTTCATGTACTGAATGTATTGTTAAAAAGGTCATGATATCAACAATATTTGGATTTCAATATATATTGATAAGGATGAATAATAAGCTCCCTTGACTTTGAGCTACTTTTTAATAAAATTTTACACTGCCATAATTTCAAAGTATTTACATTTGGGGGGGGGGAGTGTAAGGGAAAAGTTTATGCATGAGCATTGAGATTTTATCAAGGCCATTTGGAGATACAGATTATTTGGGACCAGGAGATAAAAGTAGAGTATAAGTATGTGTTTCTTCTGGATGATGATGAGGAAAAGGAAGAGGAGAAGGAAGACAATGCTTATGTGAGGTGGGTGCTATTATCTCCATTTTACCAGTGAAGGAAATGAGACTGAAAAATGTTAAGATAATTGTCCAAGATCACACAATAGTTGAAAGTCTATGATAAGCCTCAAAATTCTATTTTCTTAACTCCAAATCCAGCAATCAATTCACTTTGCCACCTAGATGAAACATGGAAATTATTCATAGCAGTCTTTTTGCTCTTTCCCAGATTTCAAGGATATATCAACATACGACAATAAGGTAGAGCATGAAATCAAATATCGTGTAATGGATTAAAAACCGTAATATTAAGTGGCTATTTGTTTTTGTACAAAAAGAACAGTTTTATTGAAAAGATGTCAAAATCTAAGAAATGGAACATTTTTACCTAATTCATTTTAATTCATTAACACATTCTATGAAGTATTTAATCTTATCTCTGCACTCATGTAAGGTAACTTGTGACAGGTATGAATAATCAGAAATTAGCATAAAGGCACAAGAGCTTTGGATTTGGTTCTGATTATTAAGTTTTGGTAACCAATTACTGAGAAAATGTCTTTATCCTTTGTTCAGGTTCTCATCATGTCTAAGACATACTGCTCAGGATTCAAACATATACTGAGTTCTCTCATTCACTAACCCAATTTCCTATTTATTTACTAAACCAGTTCTATCCATTTTATAAGACTCATAAGATCATAATTTTTAGGTAAAGTACATTTTATTCCAATTCAGAATTTTAAAACATACTAATATTTGTTCAGTTTTTATGATTATTATACAATCCCACATGGAGTGAACCTTTCCCCACAATGCAGAGCCAGGAGGGAGTTTAGAGAAAAATACAACAATTTTTTTCTGGATATAAAAATAAGTATCATTTATTTCAAAGACAGAATTAATATGGCAGTACAAAATTTTATAAATTATTTGGTTCTGGGAGATCCAGTTGAATACTGTTTTACAATTAAGTTGATACATGCTATATTTTTAAAACCCAAACCTACTCTTGGTTATTATTTTGGATTAACAGTAGCTACTAATGCATCCAAAATATTAGTTGTAAATCTGTAAACACATTGATCCTTTCTGAGTGGTAGTATTTAACATATTATATTTTAAAATATCCATTTTCTAGGAATAAAAAAATGTGAATGAGTTTAAATTTAATTTTTACAAGATTGTTATTTGCTTCCAAAAATTCATGTGGAAGGCAAGAGCTCCCACCATAACACTTTATGGACTTAAAGAATTTATTGTGATTATACACATACACACACAGAGTACATATATCTAGCTATATGGCTGTACCTATATACACATATACATATATAAATATAGATATATGTGTATATCTATGTGTATATATCTGTGTGTATACACATACATACATATCTTCAATACAAATGAAAGGCTCAATGGAATTTTATTTGTACTTTTCATTTATTCATAAATTATCTGAGACAAGACAAAACAAAGGTAATTTTAAAATTTAGAATCTGAAGTATGATGACTTAAGTGCTACCTACACAGGATCAGGAAAGGAAAATCACAGCAACAGAGAAATTAGTCCACAGCTGCTTTGAGTCTGGCTTCCATAAACTCTATTCAACCTTTTACAACTGAAGAACCTCTTCACCACTGAATGCAGTCACATAGGGTCTGAAAATTGTAAAACATATTTAACTTCATGAAAGGCTATGCTGAACTGCATGTGGTTTAAGAGAAGGCCTTACAAGAAAACCACCAGGGAGTGTATTTAGAAAAGACTGCCTGAGGTTTGCATGAAATAACTCCTACTAGCAAAATGGAAGCATTAGGTAGCTCCCTTAGCCTCCAGTTAAGTGAAAATCTATTCAATCACTGAACTGCCTAAGCCAAATAGATCTGATACATCTGCATACTTCTTTGATGAGGTAAGGCTAGATTAATTATGTTAATTTTTGTTAATATCTGAATTGAGAGAGAATTCTTGGATTGATGTACTTTCTGAAACAAAATGTAGTTAAGAATCAATGGTGACAAAACAAAAAAAATACTCTGGTGCAAATTTCCTCTTTGGCTCTACCCCCATTCAGGTGGGGAGAAGGGCTTGTGATTGGATCACAATGTTCAGGCAGATTGTGGTAGAGGTGACCCATACAGGCTATTTCTGTAGAAAACCCTTAACTTCTTTTCACAATAAGCCATCATTTGACTGGAAAATATAGTTGTTTCAAGGTGATTCTCTAAATCATTAAGGCTTAAAAATTCTAGGCTGGTATTCTAAGTTGCCTGATCTGAGAGTATATTGAGCTTCTACAATGTGATCAAGATAACTATCTATGAAAATTAGATTAATTTGGTAAAATTTTAAGAAATGGATATATGAACTCACACAATTTTTAGACATAAAGGAGAAAAAGGAAAAAGACAAACAGAAAGTAAAAGAAAAGGAAGGAAGGAAGGAAGGAAGGAAGGAAGGAAGGAAGGAAGGAAGGAGGAGATATATACAGACAGAGAAGCAGAGACAGAGACTCTTTCAGGGTGATGGAAAAAGAGAAAACAGTAGTAAAGACAGAGAGGGTGAGAGAGGGAGAGGGGAGATTCAATATGACTCAATTCATTAATAGATTTTAATGTACTATAGTGACTTTCTATTTTCTCAAGGATGGGGAAGTGAAAAGTAATTCCTGGCTTAAGAAGTAATCATACTTTCACAAAAAAAGAGGCCTCAGAAATTTTATGTTTGATGGAATTGCTAATAAGAAGTAATGTGGTATCATATGAAGAACCTGGAGTCACTAAAGATTTGGGTTCAAATCGAATCTGAAAATCTTATTACTGGTATGACCATGGCCAAGTCAATCTATATCATTATGCCTCAAATTCCTTATATGTTAATGGGGATATAGATACAAATAGTATACTATTTAAATGGTTGCTTTGAGGCTCACAAGCTATAATTAATTTGTATTGTGTTTTATATAGCTTAAAAAAGCTATATGAATTTCATCCACTTTCTTTCCAAAGAATGGGAACATTAAAGGTCAATAAGCTGAAATCAATGATAGATATGAAAGTAGTCCCATAAGAAAAGGTTGAGGCAAACAGGGAAGTCCATAAGGGCAAGAAAAATATGTGGGCAAATTCTATAACTATGCATATTTTGTTCAAACTAACAACTAGAACTGGAGGGAGGAACTATGGGAGGACCAAATTTGTAAATTCCTTCATTGACAATGAATGTCTTTATGTACTCATAAATGGTCAGTTGATCAATCAATCAACAAAACTACACATTTTTTTGTCCTACTGTTTCCCAAGTCCTCCATTATATTACTCAAGGAAATTAAGATAGGAAATAAATGGTGATGACTATTCTCATTTCATCCCTAGAAAAGCCCTTTACATATAGTAGGAGAGCAACAAGTTATTTTTGAATGATTCCATTCCATTTGTACTCATTTGCTATTTACCCCTCCATATCTATTCAGATATTGTAGGAAAAGTGTATTCATGTCTAAAAATAACAAATCTAATTTGACTTCAAAGTGAATTATCTCTTTTCTCTTATAATGGCATTTTAAATATAATTTTTCATGTGCATTTGAAAGAATAGCTATATAGTTCTTCATGCTTGAAATGAAAAACAGAAAACAAATCTGGAAGATTAGAAAGGTCCTTCAAACCTTTGAAGAAAAAAATGAGGAAGTGAAAGATGTGAGATAAGAAAATAAGAGGTAGCTGAGTTTGAAAGAGAGATCAAATCATGTTATGTAGAACACAGTCCATAGCACCATGTTGTTTATTGTTGACATGAAGAAACAGAGAGCAAATCTGATTACCTGGATGAAACCAACAAGTTGAGTTGTTGTCACTGATGATCATGATGATGATGATGATGATGATGATGATGTCATTTTTAAAGATTGACAGTCCTTGTGTCAACGAGTCTGAAAGTACAATTGCTGCTAATGAAGGTTCTGATATAATTCTGATTGCAAAGAAGCTTTTTCATTTTCCAGTTTCTGACCTGGACTGATTCATACCTCCATAGTCAAAGTGTTTTTACCCTTACCCTATCCCTGACACCCAATTTGAGGCTTAATATATCAGTGCTAAATTTAGTGCAGATACTTTATTGGCTTAGCCTATGAAGCTTAGAAATATGGATTTCAAGAGGTTCACCAGTCTCAGTCTCCAAATACCAGGACTTGCAGGTGTGTTTGACCATGCCTTGCTCCCAAGATGACTTTTAAAAGTAGGTCATTTTTTGTGTCATTTAAATACATGTTTTCTTTTAATTTTCTCACAATTAACTCTTCTCCATTTAAACATATATGGCAATAAATTATATTTATATAGTTATAAAGAAAATATGTTGACAAGCATAAGCTGTTCTATGCAGTCATGGGTAATAGGAATTCTTTCAATTATCTAATTAGTACTATTTGATCATCTCTTGCTTGCTCAATATAGTTCATTCATTCATAGTCATTTTTCTGGTACTGAAAACTTCCCCAAACTGCCTTAGCTTTTTTTGTCCAGATCTATCCAACTTAATATCCTCCACAAAATCTATACTCCATTCATCTGGACAAATATCTTGCCCAAAAATATATGGGTGGATGCTGCTTCTCTCTCTCTCTCTCTCTGTCTCTCTCTCTCTGTCTCTCTCTCTCTCTCTCTGTCTCTTGTCTGTCTGTCTGTCTCTTTTTCTCTCTCTCCCCCTCTCTCCTCTCTCGCTCCTCATATCCTCTCTCTTTCCTCCCCTCCCTATCTACATTAACTTTTAAAAACTACACAAAGGACTGACTTAAGTTTACTCTTGCATTTTTGTTTGTTTTTTGAGGGGTGAAGGCAAGGCAATCAGATTAAGTGACTTGTCCAAGGTCACACAGCTAGTAAATATGTCAAGTGTCTCAGGCTAGATTTGAACTAAGGTCCTCTTGACTCCAGGGTTGGTGTGCCACCTAGCTGCCCCCAGTTTACTCTTTAACTCAAGGCATAGAGTAATAGACCTAAGAAGGTAATTTGTTTCTGAACTATAAAGCAAAGGATTCAAGTAAAATCTCAAGAACCTTTATTTTTTATCATCAATAAGTCACATATGTATTCATTAAAACCCAGCTGTATTCTAGACATTGTGAAAATGACCAGGGATGCAAAGATATATGCAATAGAGGGATCTGGAAACATATAATTTATCTCTTTTATTCTATTTCATTTTTTTCAATAAAAATATATAGTACTATGCCATATTGTAATTCTGGTGTAATCCTGGACATTATGATTAAAACAGAGAGAACAAGATACCTCTGTGTGGCAGTCTTTGTCAAACTATATATGTATTAATTGAAGTTGTCTAAGGTAGAACCATGACAAC
Organism: Pseudocheirus occidentalis; assembly: GCA_028646575.1. Taxonomy (NCBI): domain Eukaryota; kingdom Metazoa; phylum Chordata; class Mammalia; order Diprotodontia; family Pseudocheiridae; genus Pseudocheirus; species Pseudocheirus occidentalis. Next base: position 243,632,705 of record CM053595.1, read on the forward strand.
TACAACTAACTAGGGAAAGCCTGTATGGACTTTAGAATATATTTTTAAAATGAACATAGTGAACCACATTGTTCCATAGGTAAAAACATTTGGGGGATGGGGAGAAGGAAAGATCTTTGATTCTCCTGCTCAGTTCTTGACATCCCCACTCATATTGAGTTTTTCTCAAACAACTTATATGTACCTTTAAGAACTCTTGGGAATGACTCATGTGCTAATTCCAGTTCAAAGAACTTAAGTCTACTTTTTAGTTCAAATAATTCAACACTCACAAATTGTTCTCAGAACTGATTATAAAGGCTTGTCTTTCTGACTTAAAAATTCCAGGATGTAAGTCTATTTGCAAGACCATACCATAAATGAAGTAAAAATATAAATGTGAGTTACGTATGGATGTATATATGTGTGCATATTAAATACTCACTAATGTGTGCCATGCACTACGCCAATTGATGCTGTACAATATAGCCATTTGATTGTGAGTTTTATTGCATTACTATACCCTAACTTCTTCTGAAACTGAAATATACACCTTTTTCAGAGCCTAGCATAGCACTTTTCACCAAATAAGAGTTTAATAAATATTTGCTTAAAAATTCATGGACCTGTGCATAGGTCACTGGATCATACAAACACTAATTTACCAATTTCCCAACTTTATGCAGAGAGGCCTAATTTTTAAAATTAGTGTCATATCCCTCCACAGTTCCATAAAACAATCTATGCAAATAATGGTCTTAGTTTGTATTTTATTCAGATAAAATTAACAATGAATACAATTTATGAAAAACATCAAACTATGAAACATGCAATAAGGTTAAGTAAAGTTCAAATCAATTAACTAATAAAATCACCAATTATTTTTAATGTATAAGCTTTACAAATAATTACCAAGAAAAAAGTAAATATTATAAATAATGATGATTACAGTAGTATAATAGTGTGTAAATGTATTTTGTCATAGAAATTTTCTCATAAAGTGGTATCATTATGATTTTGCTTTTCTAAATTCCTTTTTAAACAGTAACAGATTTTTTAAATTTTTTTTAACAGCTCTGTCGGTAAAAACTCATTTTGCAGTAATATGTTACAAGAAAGAATAAAATTGGTACCACTTTGAATGATAAACAAGAGAACTCTTTCTTCACCCATAGGCAAAACACAACAAGAATTGCAATTTCCAAGACTCCTTTCAACCTAAAACCATAAGGCATTCTTTACTATTTATTATTCCCATTCAAATGGAATGAGATTCTATGTTTAATTTGTATATGATACTTTAAAAAATATTTCCACTTGTGTTTAGAAAAATGCAAACATTTTGTAATTTATATCATTTAGAATAAATTGGTCATTTCTTCTCTGGAGTGATTAAAGGATTAATAAACAGGTTTCTATATGTTATTTATTTTATAGGGTAAGCTTTAAAAATGTTGGTAATTTATGAATGTGTTGTTTACAAGATGCATCATCCACAAGTCCAAATTGTTTGTGTTAGTTGTATTTTTCTCCATCAGAGAAAGGATACGTGGGACTTTGATTTATTTGTATTACTTATTTTAGTTTTTTAAATCACCAAATGATTAAATTCAGGAAGTAATTTTTGTTCTAAAATGAATTTGTTTGTTCTGTCTTTTTATAATAAAAAAATAACTATTTCTTCCTTTTATCTAAAGCAATCGTTTAAATATTTTGTTGTGAACGTCAACATGTTTCACAATAATAAAGAAATGCCTTATGCTCTGCCTTCATATCATCACACAATTATGCAAACATGCTTTATTTTAATAGACATTATTTATAGTCAATTACTCATTATAACTCATAAAAAAGCAAAAGAAAAAATAGTCCCTCTTTGATATTTTTGATATAAGTTTTTGCCTGCAAAGCATAAAACATGTCCAAATTGTACTGACATTTTGTTTGGTCATTTGATAAGCAGTCATTAAATGCCATGTGCCAGGAATTGAGCTGTGTTAAGTGATTGGAGTACGGATATAAGCAGAAATACAGTCTTTGTCCTCAAGGAGCTGCTGCTTCCTTTTTTAATTTCTATTTTATTTTCATTTCCAAGCTTCTTTCCAACTTCCAATTTTCAAAAATTGAGAAGCAATAAAAATAAATTTGATTATAAATATCTATATTTTATAGAAAAATAGATAAATATACAGATAATATAGACATGCAAAGGCACAAATACCCCATTAATCTTGTTCCCCAAAAAAGGAAGAAAAATAAATAAAGAGAATATGTTTTGATCTGCATTGTGAGTCCACCAGTCCTTTTTGGAGAGGTGGATAGCATATTTCATTATTAGTCCTAAGGAATTGTGAGTAGCCACTGTGGTGATTAGAGTTATGAAATCTTTCCGAGTTGAAATCAGTACAACACTGCTTTATCAATCCTGCTCTTGGTTCTATTCTCATCTCTTTGCATCAATTCATACAAGGCTTTCCAGTTGGTTTATTTGTTTGTCTTTTTTTCCTGTACCCATCTCTTTCATAATTTCCTATAAAACAATAAAATTCATATTCCATAACTTTTACAGCTAGATCCTGTAATGGTAAGTGATTTAGCTGGTAATTATCCCTTAGTTCACACAGAGGGTGTGAACTGTGTCTCCTATTGCTGACATAGCAGGAAGGGGTTGGTTAAAACAGGAAGCCAATGTTTGAGTGTATGTCTATTTAAGAGTAGCTCCAGAGGACAGAGAGACAAAATTGGGATTTTTCCTCCTTGTGGAAGGAGCAGAATTTTTGCAACATCTAGAGGCTAGGCTGCTGGACTGGGAGCTGAGTTGGAGGAGAATTTCTATGGGACCAGAATCTGGTGAAGGTTCAAGTTGCCTGAAAGACCAAAGTGGCTGCTGCCACCTGAAGGACCACCTAGAGGGCTGCCCGGAAGCCTGAGATTTCTTCTAGGTCCTAGAGCCAGCCAAACTGCTGGAGGACTGAAGAAGCATGACCAAGATAAGACTATGTTTGTGGTTTGGTTGATCCTTAAGTTCCTGGCACCAGAAGTGATGAAGGTTTTGAGATATGCTGGACCCTGTGAACTTCAGTGTGAAGCAAGAAAGGCCCAGAGGACTGGACAAGGACCTGGGAGCTGTCTGCTTCAGAATCCAGGTGACTGTTTGGTGGATGCAGGTAGGAGCTAGGATCATGGAAGGGGATCAAGGGAATCTGAGAGACCAACCCTGGTCAAGGTGAACAAAAGGCCTCCCCTTAGATGCATGATGAAATTGAAGTTTACTAGACACCAAAGGGTGGAGAGTTTGTGTAATTTTCTAATAATTGTATTTAGTGATTAATGTTACTTAGTGACTAATTGCTAGATAAATGACTGATTAATTTAATCTATGATTGCCCCAGGAGTGGAAGATTGATTATTATATTGTTAAACGACTGAATGATTAAATAAGGAGGGTTTCCCCCTTAGGGAAACTAGATGATTATTCTTTTGTTCTTTGTTCTAAATATTGTGATCACTGTAGTGAAAACTATGTAGCCATTATAATGTTAAGCTATTGTGAACACTATATTGTGATTCTCTGTGATGAGATGTAATGTTGTGAATATTATATTGTGATTTTTTGTGAATTTTTGTCTTGATTGGTAAAGGAATGAATGGAGTATTCACTATACTGTGTAATCAGAATCTTAAAAGCTGTTCACAGTAGCATTCTTTGGGGAAACTGCTTTTGCATGGCATTACAGACCCCCAATTGATGGGCATCTCCTTAGTTTTTAATTTGTTACCATCACAAATAGAGCTACTATAAATATTTTTGGCACATATGGGTCCCTTCCTCTTTTATTAGGGGTTTATATTTAGAATGGTATTGCTGAGGCAAGAGTTAAGTGGTAAAGTTTGATATAGTCTTGGACATAGTTTTAAATTGTTTTCACAAATAGTTGAATCATTTCATAGCTCCATCAACTGTATATTAGTATACTTGATTTTGCCCATTCCTTCTATATTTGTTATTTTCATTTTTATCTTAGTTTATTAGATGTGAGATGGTACCTCAAAGTCATTTTAATTTTCATTTCTCTCATTATAATTCATTTAGAGGTTATCACATAGTTATTGATAGCCTTGATTTTATCTTCTAAAGATTGCCTGTTCTTATCCTTTGGCCATTTATAAATTAAAGATTGTTTCCTATAAATTTCACTCAATTCTATGTATATTTTAGAAATAAAACTTTTATCAAAGAAAAACTTCTAATGAGAATTTTTTTTTCTGTTTCTTCTTTTTTCCTCCAATTTTAGCTGCATTGGTTTTATTTCTGAAAAAGCTTTTTAATTTTGTGTAATCAAAATGATCTATTTAACTTCCTATGAACCTTTTTTATCTTTCTGCAGTCATATACATATATCTAACAGCTAATCTCTTCCATATTATATTTGCCTATGATATGATCAAGTCATGGAATTGTGAATTTACCTCAGACTATGGTGAGATATTGATCTATGCCTAATTTCTGCCAGACTACTTTGAAGTTTTCCCACTTTTTTTTATCAAATAGGGAGTTATTGCCTCCAATAATTGGGATCTTTGGGTTTTTCAAACACTAGGTTACTGTGCTCATTTGCATATACATATTGTTTACCTAATCTGTTCCACTGACCAGCCTTTCTGTTTATTAGTACTACATTATTTTTGCCGATTAGTCTTTTTTTAGTACCATTTGAAATCCACTACTGCTTGGTCACTGCTCTTCTTTTTTCACCACTGATTCATATGATATTCACAATCCTTTGTTTTCTCCCCTCAGATTATTTTTTTTAAATTTCATCCAGTTTTAAAAAGTAAGTATTTATATATGGCATTGGATAACTAATTTAATTTAGGTAGCATTGTCATTTTTATTACAAAAAATGACATTTTATTTTTCAACCTAGTAGTATTTTATTTTCTAATTATATGTAAAGATAGTTTTCAACATTCATTTTCCACATCCTATTATTTCTCCCTCCCTCATTTCCCTTTATCCTCCCCAAGATAGCAAACAATCTGATATAGGCTGTACATGTACAATGATATTAAGTATTTCCACATTAGTCGTATTATAAAAGAAAAATCAGAACAAAAGGGGAAAACAATGAGAAAGAAAAAAGAAAGAAAAAAGTGAAAATAGTATGCTTTGATCTGCATTGAAACTCTGTACTTCTTTTTCTGCATGTGGATATAATTTACCATCATGACTCTTTTGGAATGGTCTAAGACCATCATATTGCTGAGAAGGCCTAAGTCTATCAAAGCTGATCATTATACAGTGTTCCTGTTACTGTGTACAGTGTTCTCTTTGTTCTGCCCACTTCCATCAGAATCGTTTCATATAAGTCTTTCTATATTCTTTTTTTTAATTGGTTTGCTCATTTGTATAGCACAATAGCATCCCATTATATCCATATACCACAACTTAGGTCAGTCATCCCCCAATTGATGGGCATCCCCTCTATTTCCAATTCTTTGTTCCAATTAAAAGAGTTCCTATAAATATTTTTGTACCCATGGTTCCTTTTCTATTTTCTTTTTTATTGTCTCTTTGGGAGTAGTGGTATTGCTGGGTCAAAAGGTATGCATATTTTAAAGCCCTTTGGGCATAGTTCCAAATTGCTTTCCAGGATGGCTGGATTAATTCACAATTCCACCAATAATGCATTTCCCATATCTTCTCCAACATTTATCATTCTCATTTTTGGTTATATTATCCAATCTGATAGGTGTGAGATGGTATTTCAGAGTTGTTTTAATTTTCATTTCTCTAATCAATAACACTTTAGAGTATTTTTCATATAAATATTGTAATGGCAATGTAATTTTAATTTGAAGATTCCTTTGTGTTGGAAAAGGTAACAGGTACTTAGCACTTAGTTAATCACCTCTGTTAGAGAAATAGAATGTATAAATCCCTCTTACTGATGTAACAGGAAGGCGTTGGCTGAAACAGAAAGCTAATGCTGTGTGTATGTAAGGAAAGACCCTGACTGGGAAAGACAGATCTTCTTGGAGCAAGCTCCATGGAGGCAGAAGCTGCTGCTGCCTGGAAGGCTGAAGAGGAACCAGGAAGGATGAAAAGGAAAGTTCTCCCCCCCCCCACAAGACTGAAGAGAATGATTTTGATTTGGAGAATCTGGAAGAAGTGATTTTGATTCTGGGAATAAGCTGAGAATTCTGCTGAGTCTGAGGGCCAGCTGGAGCTGCTGAGGAGCTACTGAGAATTTCTGAGGGCAAGCTGGAAATGCTGAAACCTGAGGAAGCATGACAGTGATGCTGGTACTTTGCATGACCCTGTTGGTGGCTTTTTTAAGCCTTGTCTTCCCAGAAACAGAGATTGTGAAGGATTTGAGATGGACTGGACACTGGGAGCTCCAGTATGGAGCAGTAACTTCACAGAGACCTGGACAAGGATCTGGGACCTATCTCCCTTTGAACTCAGATGACAGTTTGGTGAATCCAGGTAGGAGCTAGGACCATGGAAGGGGATACATGGAATTTGAGAGACCATTCTGAGTCAAGCTGAAAGAAGACTTTACCTGGATACTGTTCTGACTGAGAAATTGTAGTTTACTAGTGAACTAGGGATGGAGGGTTTGTGTATTTCTGAATATCGAGTACTAAATGATGAAGGATGATTGAATGATTGAGGTGATTGAATGATTGCTTGACTAAATGATTGTATTTAGTGACTGATGACAGAATAAGTGACTGATTTGTACTTTAGTGTGCCCCATGAGTGGAGAACTTTGTACTTTTTGTTCCTTAAGGAGGCAAACCATGTTAAGGATTATTGAATAACTGAGTTGATTAAATGATTAAGTTTCAAAATGATTGGTCTTTGTTCAAAACTTTCTGACCACTGTGGTGGAAACTACGTGGCTATTTTAATGATAAGCTATAGTGAATACTATGTTTTGATTTTTTGTGATAAGTTGTAATATTGTGAATGTTGTACCTTGATTTCTTGTGAATATTCTGCTCTGATTTGTTATAGAATAGAGTGTTCACTATACTGTATAATCAGAACCTTAAAAGCTGTTCATAGTAGCATTTTTCTAGAAAGTTGCTCATGCTTGGCATTACAAGAATAGATAGTTTTAAATTCTTTCTCTGAAAACTACCTGTTCACATCTTTTGATATCCCTAATTTATCAACTGGGGAATGACTTGTATCCATATAAAATTGATATATTCAAGACATAGATCCTTTATCAATAATAGGCAATAAAACTTATTTTCCAGCTTTCTGTTTTCCTTCAAAAACTTTTTAATTAAATGTAATCAAAATTACCTATTTTGCATATATGCATAGATACATACATACACATATATATTCTTTCCTTCCTTCCTTCCTTTCCTTCCTTCCTTCCTTTCTTCCTTCTTTTCTTTCTTTCTTTCTTTCTTTCTTTCTTTTTCTTTCTTTCTTTTCTTTCTTTTTTCTCTTTGAAACAATTATGATAAGAAATTCAATCATTAGAATTTAAATAATTTAACTGTACTGATTCCCTTATAATTTCACTTTCATTTTTACATTTTTATACCTTTCTTGGTCCTTTTGTTTGAACATTAGATTTTCTATTAACGCTAGTCTTTTCATCAGGAATGCTTGAAAGTCCTCTAAACAAAATGTTCATCCCTCCCCTAAGTATTGTACTCAATTTGGTTGTCTAGGTCATTCTTGGTTATACTCCTAGCCTCTTTGCCTTCTGGAATATCATATTCTAAAACTTCTTATTCTTTATTGTGGAATCAGGTAAATCTCACATGAAACTGACAGTAGTTCCATGATATTTCAAGTGTTTCTTACTGGCTATTTGGAATAATTTCTCCTTCACCTGGAAGTTCAGGACTATAATATTCCTGGGAGTTTTGATATTGGAAACACTTTTAGGATATGACTGAAGTCTTCCAATTTCTATTTTATCCTATGGGTTTAAGATATAAGGACAACTTTCCTTGATAAATTCTTGAAAGATGATATCTAGGTTGTTTTTTTTTCATGACTTTCAAGTAGCCAATAACTCTTAAATCATATCTCCTTGATCTGTTTTTCAAATCCATTGTTTTGCCACTCTAGTAGCTTTTTATATTCAAGTTCTTCTTTTGTTGCTCTCTCACTTTTCCAATTTCTTGACTTCAAAATTTATTTCAAAGTTGGGCTTCACTCACATGGGGTTGGAGGGGGTAGGGGGCACTGTTACATGCTTCAGGGTTGTTTGTACTTCTATTTTCAGAGCCACTTTATAGGGTCTTCATATTTTCAATGTTTTCAAGGTTTTATGATACAGAGGAAGGTGAAGTCTCTGTTATCTTGGACTGAGCTATGGTCTTTAGCCAGGAATGTCCCACATTACACTTCAGCTGTAAGCACCACCGTTCCTTTTGATCTGAAACTGTGACCATGTCCACTGTTTTCCTGTAGCCACAAGTGCCAGTATTTTTCTCTGCCTTGGGACTGGGACCAGGACCTATGCTCCTTTGTGAGAGACCACAAGTTTTCTCCATCTTGGAATTGCAACCCGGAACTGTGCATGGGTAATAGAGTTGTGAATTAGAAAGAGCTGCCACCAATGTGATCAAGGGGTTCTCTGTAATCTCTTTCTGACCAGTTATCCAACCTCCTTACTATTTCTGTTCTACAAGCTTACAAAGCTGCTGCTGCTGCCTCTAAGTTCTTCAACTGAGGTTGTACCCACACTGACTCTAAACTGCCCTCCAAATCAATGTCTCAGACCTCTCTTGCCAACCTCCTAAGTTTTCTGGGCCTGGAAAAATGTCTCATCCTGACTTTTTGTTGACACTGCTACATCAAAATTTCATTTGAGCCATTATCTTAAAGTTATTTGGAGGGGAATATTGAGAGATTGCTCTGGTACTTTGACTCATATGCACTTACTTTCTTTTTTAATTATATCCCTCCCTCAACTACAATGTATAGACAACTCTGCTACCTTTCTAATACCTCTGAAAATACATAATTAATCTCAAGGCTTAGCCACCTTCTATACGAGATCTTTTGATTGTCCCTCAATTGGTAGAATCCCTTGTATACATTACTTTTCTGGGTAGATTCTGACCCCTGCCTCCCCAGATTATCCCAAACAACTAGCACAGTGATTGTAACTTATGTCCTTAATAAATGGTTATGTTACTAATTCATTGTTGGTGGATTGGTGAACTGATCCAACCACTCTGGAGAACAATTTGGAACTATGCACAAAGGGCTATAAAAACGTGCATATGCTTTGATCCAGTAATACCCCTTCTAAGGCTGTATCTGAAAGAAATGGCAAAAGGACCAACATGTACAAAAGTATTTATAGAAGCATTTTTTGTGTTCAACAAGGACTGGAAATCCAGGGTAAGCCCGTCAATTGGGGAATGGCTAAACGAGCTGTGGTATGTGCCCAGGCCTGCCGGACTATTAACTTCCCAAGTCACCTACCTCAGTCCATGTGGACAGTCTCAGTCGCCTCTATGACCCGGGGGCCTCCACGACATTTCAGGATACTCCTAGATTAGACAGACAGACTAGTCAGACACCTTGGTGGAGTAGTATAGGTCTCTTTATTCTATCATATTGTGTGCCCTATCCCCATGTGTGCCACGCCTCTTTGTGCACCATGTCCCACTCTCCTCTGCCTTATATAGACTGTCTGTCTTCCCCTCATCACGTGCCTCATATATATAAGTATTCTTATAGGGGAGAGGGCTCCTCCGCTTATTCCCGCATGCTCTATGCCACCCGTGATCTTTAATCCCCCCAAGACGCCCATGCCCATGGGACAGGAGACAGGCAGTGCTTGGTAAACAGGAAGTATGGTCAGGTGGGTGCGGCAAAAGCACAGATGCCTCTTAGACCCGCCTCCAGTCTTCCTGTTTGCGAGGACACACTGACCGAGTTCAGACCTATTGTCACTGAAGGCTTAAAGTAGCCCTTACAAATTCTCCCTTTTTCTTTTACAAAAGGATGGTGTCAGCACACTACATTGCAAAGGTGTTTTTAAACATAACTCATAAAAGGCACAACACAAGGGGAAAGCAACAACATGGAAAATAAAAGTCCTGCAAGTAGGATAACTCCCCACAATAGAGAAGTTCCCCATGAAACCCAAGGTAGAGCACACATTTTTTGCAAGAACAGAGTTGTTTAGATCCCAAATACATCTGTTTTGTCTATGCAATAATTGTAGTGCATGGTCAGCAGGTGTAGGATACCATCATTCCTGCTGTACCAGAACAAGAGCATATACAGGTTTGTGTATCACATAAATTTCACTTATTAACAACCAATTATAATGCAATATAAAAGGAGTAATTAAACAATCATAACAGGCAAAATTATACAATGCATCATTGAGACACTGCACTGCACCACCACCAATACCACCAGTACCACTGGAAATCACAGCAAAGGCATAGCAGGTGTCAGTAAAGCAAACTCCTCCATGAGAGTAGGCATCATATCCGGTAATGTTCGTGAACAGACCACCTGGACCTACAGTAACCGTCCAAGCATACCAGGTGTGATTCTTTGGGTCTTCTGTGAGTCCTAGCCATGCAGAGACAATCCCTACGGGAAAGGGTACTTGGCCCTGAGACCATGTATCATTATTAAACAGGTGATAATGGTCAAATCCAATATCAACGGTGCCTACACATTAGTCTGTGAGAGACACACTATGCTGTTCATGGGGGCAGGAAGGCAGGGGAGGTTTGAAAGAGGTGCCTTCACATGACTCCCCAGTCCAAGGGTAGCTCATTCAACAGGGCCTGTTATTCAGGGCCAGATATTGTGTCCCATTACCACAATAGAAAACTGTCTGCACGCTTGTCACATCCAGCCATTGGGAAGGCAGGGCAGTTTTATTCATGTCTTTCCACAAGAACCAAGGCTGGGTGGCTCCATCTGTCCTTCAGCTCTCCAACAACAGCACCTGTTATAGCTGGTATGATGGTCCAGATGGTCAGCAATTGACACAGGTTTTGAAGGTCATGGGTCTTTCCCTGTCCCTGTCTGGGCCTCTGTCTCTGGTGCCTTCTCGGTTTCTCTCTCTGGTACCTTGTCGTTGGCGACGATACAGAGCCACTTCACAGGTATCCACTTGCCTTTGGTTTCTCCATCTGGAATGACACAAGCATACCCCAATACCCAAAGAGTTACAGCACCCGGTCCCTCCCAATCCTTCTCTGGGTCTTTCCAAGTGGCCTTAGCTCTTTTTAGAGCCAGAGGAGGGACTGGTGCCCATGTGTCAACTAATGAAGATCTCCTAACTTGTGGGGCTGTGCAAGAAAATTGAAGAAAGTTATAGGTGTAGAGGTGTTAGAAAGTTATTGGTATATGTAACTGTCCCATGGTGAGTCGGCCCACTCTCACTGTCCACCCCAGATCTCCCCCTTTTTCTTTTACAAAGAGAGTCTTAAGGGTGTGGTTTGCCCTTCCCACGATGGCCTGACTGTGGGGTTATAGGGAAATCCTGTTACATGCCTAATAGAAAAATCCTGCAGAAAGGAAGCAAAGGCCTTAGAAGTATAAGCTGGGCTGTTATCCGTTTTTATGGTCATTGTTGGGGGGGGGGCGGTGCTGCAAAAGAAAAACATGTTAATAAATGACTTATCCCATGTCGCGCTGTCTCCTCTGGCTGGCTGGTGGCCCACAAGAACCTGGAAAAGATATCAACAGAGACATGAATGCATTGAGAACCCCAATGGGTGATATCCACCTACCACAACCCTCGTGGATTTTCAGGCAGGATGTCTGGGGGTGGCCTAAAGGGAGCACAGGAGACACAACGTTTCACAATCTCTGCTGCCTGTTTCTTAGTCAATCCATATAGCATCTGGAGAGAACGAGCTGAAAGATGAAAATGATTATGTGCTAATGTGGCTTTACCTAGAGAAAAAACCCTAAAGGAAGGAGAGAATCAACATGTCTGTTTCCATCAAAAATGGACCCTATTCCTATAGTATGTGACCTCACATGCAAACCAAAATATTTATAACCAGATCTCTGTGCATACTTTAAAGCAAAACAAACTTTTCCAGATCAAGATGATTAAGACTAAGTTGGTATAAAGATTTCTCCTAAGTAACAAAAATTCTCACAGCGAGATAAAAATTAAATTTCTATATCACTGTGGAATTCTTAGATATTAAAAGATGTTTTAGCCAGAAGAGGTATTGTAAACTAATCTGATCAAATTACTTTGAAATCTAGTGATATTAGAATCTTCTTAAAGTGAGCATTGAACAGTTACAAAGTTTCTTTCACCAAATCATGGCTCATAGTCAATTAGTATTAAGAGAAAAATGTTTTATTCCCATGGAGCTGTAATAAACAAATTAAGCTTCTCTTATGAAAATTTTGTTTAATATTTTTCTTTTCTCAAATTTAAACCTAGAAGTTTTAGAGCTCCTTTTAAATATTTTGCAAACTTCTTAACAAATTTTAAATAGAACAAATTCACTTCTCTGGTTGAACGACCTTGTCTCTAGATATTGTTTTCATGGGCTTTTGGCAGTTTTACAATATAGGAATAAATGAGAAGGACTTCAAAGAGGGGCTGGTTGGAGATGCCCCTGCTTTTTTGCTATCTTATGCATATAGGAGGAGCAGTCTAAATTAATGGATTTAATCTAAATAAGGTTTTCACCTAATCTACTTCTACATACAGCAATCAACTAACTTCAGGATTCATTGTCAAAACTGTAAAGTAACTTTGATAATAATTTCCATAAGTGATAGCCAAATGGTTTTTGATACAACTTTCTTTTTTAACTATAGGTACAGGTGTAAATACCTAGCTTTCTATAGGGCAAACATAAAACACAAGTGACCCAACTATTTTAAAACAAATTCTACATCTTTAATTCCAACAAAATTCAACCCAAAATTTGATAATAAAACACTACTTCTAGCCTACAATGATTTCTCAATCTTCACTACACTTGAATCTTACTGCAGTTAAGAAAAACCATAAGAACACCAATTCTATTTCCAAATCATCAGGGGCAAAAACTACTAACTAAAGTTAGGCTTTTCTCCTCTCATCACACAGCTGCAGTCTTATTGTAATTTTAGAGGTTAGAATTAAAAGGTTTGTTTGTTTATCTAAACAAGGTATGAGCTTCAGTATGTCCCAGGGCTTTTGCTAATGGGACCCCTTGTTATTTTCTTTCAGTCAGATCAGGAGAGGCAACCTAAACTCCCCATTATTTTAAAACTCTCTCTCTTAATCTGCTAATTTTACCTTGTACTTCAGTGTTGTTTTTTTTTTCCTAGAATTTTCTTTGAAAGTGAATTCTACTGGTCCCCCACTTCAAGGGAATATGGAATCTTTCTGAGAAAATTCTCAGATGTGCCTTTCCATTCCCCAAAACTGGGAAGCCTGAAGCTCTCACCCTCCAAATGCTTTTTTTTTGCCAAATCTTAACAAAATTCCAATATGCCTAAATGCCAATTAGCATAACAAATTCTGACTTATCTTAATGGTTGCTTGTTTACCTTTTCATTCTAAGGGAGAAGTTCCCACCTCATTTTTTATCATGGTCTTCTCATTGCACTTGGCCAGATTGGAATGAAGAGGAGACTCCTAAACTTTTGAAAATCTCAGAACTTCCGGCTCACACCTTTTCTCACAGAATGACAAATGACTTTCATACTCGCGCACATAAAGACAAAGACAAAACAGACAGATACAAAAACAACAGAATGGATCCAAAAACTTCACAAATAATTTATAGGAGATCTCCTGAAAAGATTTTTTAACAGTTGCTAACTCTCCAGATAGTAAGGAAATCAGATGAAGCTTACTTAATAATCGAAAAACTTGCATCCCACCACAGTATGAGGAAATCAAACATGCCTTGAGCTATAGGAGTTCCTTTGTTAATGTAAATGTAACCAGGACCCCACAGGCGCTGCTGCTGGGGCGGGGAGGAGGAAGACCAGAGCAACCCAGGCTCTGAAGTTGGAAAACTCAGATGGTTGCTGGGCTTCCAAGTTTGCATAACGACCCTTCCCCTCTGGCTTTTGAAGTACAAAAGGGGGATTAGGGCATGCACAAATAAGCAGAGGAGCACTCCCCCCTATCAGAATACTGTTACTCAGGCACCTGATGAGGGGAAGACAGACAGTCTATATAAGGCAGAGGAATGTGGGAGAGCGCGGGACACAGCGCACAAAGAGGCATGGCACACATGGGGATAGGGCACACAATAGGACAGAATAAAGAGACCTATACTACTCCACCAAGATGTCTTGACTAGTCTGTCTGTCTAATCCAGGAGTATCCTGAAGGGTCGTGGAGGCGACTGGGTTGTAGAGGCAACTGAGACTGTCCACATGGACTGAGGTAGGTGACTTAGGAAGTTAACAGTCCAGCAGGCCCTGGCAATAGGCATTCCAAACAGGGACCTGAGTTACCAAGCGGCAGATACCTACATAAAGTGCGAAGCGGTTGAGGCCGGAGCGCAGCGCTTCAGAGTGTAGTAAGACTCAAAAGCGCAGTAAGACACTCGGGATGGGGAGTTTCCCCATCGTGACACCCCCTTTGGTGGACATGTGTTGTAGAAAGGTCTATAAATTAGTACACATTAAGCCATGCTATAAATTTGTTCAAAAGCACCACACTGTGTTCCCCTGGGTAGAGCATGCTAAGCTCTACCCAGAAAAAAACAGCAAAAGACCTCTCCAGGGCTGCTGACAAACTTAGATTTTATCCCCTTGTGCTACTTATGGCCCTAATACTATTGCATTATAAGAAAAGATGAACAGGCAGACTTCAGAGAAACCTGGAAAGACTTATATAAACTGATTCTGAGTGAAGTGAACAGAACCAGGAGAACATTTTACACATTAACAGCCACAGTGTACAAGGACTGATTTTGATAGACTTAGCCCTTCTCAGCAATGCAAAGACCTAAAGCAATCCCAAGGGACTCATGAAAATTGCTAGCCTCATGCAGAGAAAGAATTGTAGAGTTGGAATGCAGAATGAAGCAGACTATTTTCTCTTTTGTTTTATTTTACTTGTTTTACTTTCTCATGATGTTTCCCATTCATTATAATTCTATGCAACATGACTACTGTGAAAATGTGTTTAAGAGAAATGTATGTGTAGAGCCTATATCAGATTACAAGCCATCTTGGGGAGGGAGAGGGGCAAGAAGGGGATAAAATTTAAAACTTATGGAAGTGAATATTGAAAACTAAAAATAAATAGGCAAAAGATAAATGATTATGTTTAATGAACATGAATAAAATACATTTCACCAAGCTGAGTACTGGGTTTCAATTATTATAGAAAAATAGATTACATTGATATGATTTAGGGTCATAGATTCAGAACTAAAATGAAATTAAGAAATCAGTTCATCAAACATCCTCACTTTCAGATCAGTCATCCAGGGCCCTGAAAATTATAGAAAGTTGCATATGTTTATATAGCTAGTAAGCAGCCAATCTGGAATTCAAACTAATCTCCTTTTTTCTCTACATCCAGTATACTTCATGCTATACCAAATTCAGTTGACCTTTGGAAGTAAGAAAGATTTGAAAAGTAATAGAGTGGAAAGGGGATGATATTCTCAGGCAATAGGAAAAAAAATGGTGAACTTGTGAAAAGATGTGTAAG
>CM053595.1:243648448-243665543 GCA_028646575.1 Pseudocheirus occidentalis
GAGAGAGAGAGAGAGAGAGAGAGAGAGAGAGAGAGAGAGAGAGAGAGAGAGAGAGAGAGAGAGAGAGAGAGAGAGAGAGAGAGAGAGAGAGAGAGAGAGAGAGAGAGAGAATTTTCTAAACTGCCTAGCCCAAGGAAAAAAATGGTATCAGGAAAAGGTGGGGGGAGAATACATAACATAAAGGTAGGAAACCAAAAATTTCTTGAAGAATTGGGTTTTTTTTAACTGATGAAGTTAATGTAGTGAATGCTGTCCTCCACCACATGTAGCATGAATATGTCATTTTGTGACTAAAAAGGAGGCAGCATATTTATCTCTAGATTCTTCTTTCCCTGCCATTCTCAAAGTAAAATTTTAATTCCTGTCAGGAGGTGAAAGAGCAAGTGGAAGGTAGTGGCTTATCATTTTTGCTCTCCTCAGAAAGAAGGGGTATTAAGCTAGACTTTTATCTATCTGCTTCCTTATGTATTGTTAATGTAGGGGATATAGTTTCCAGGTTCAGGCTAACTTTCCTATCCCTAGTCATTAAAGAGGGAAACAGTACCCTAAGCTTTATATCCACAATGACTATACATAGTAATAAAGAAACCCATTTATCCAACTTAGTTATAGAACAGAGATCAGAGATAGCTTACATAGGAGCCTATATACCCCCCCAAAAAAAGCTCTCCCATTGGGACCAAGATAGCTTCGTTCACTAGTGAAACTTCCAAACCTCACCCAAAGAGAAAATCCCTGAAGTCTCTAGTGTAGCAAACTGGGTTTAGGGGCATGATAGAGACTGCTGGCTCCTCTTGTGTCGACTTCTCAGTCTTTCATCCACCTGAAATGGGGATAGCATTTTCCATCTTCTCTCTCAAAGTTCAAAGTCTGAAGACACCAAAGAGACTGTTGAGCCTGAAGAACCTGAAGAGACTCAAGAGTTCTTTCTCCTACTGTCACCAACACCTCCCCACTCCTCACACAAAAGGCAATGATAATCTATCAGTGAGGAAATAAGATATTTACCAATGAGCTTCAGGACTCATTTACATTAAAAAATGTGGTATAGGCCAAACTAATAAGGTTCCCAGAAACTAAGGAAGAGAGATGTTTCCTATACTTATTGTGGAAAAGAAGGGATTGTATTTGTAAATTTTGAGGTAGAGAGATAACATGCCTAAAGGAGAGAAATCTCCAGCTAGCTTACTAGGAAGAACATCATCATTGTTGGGACTGTGAAATTGGAATGTGTTAAGACTGATTTTATGGTTTCTCCTATAGCAGTTTTACAAAAAAATTATAACACTCAGAAAAATGTAACATGGTCGATTGAAAAGCTAGGAAGCATCTTACAATCAGAAATGAGAGAATTTCTAAAGAAAAAAGAAACTCTTAAAATGCTAACCTTTGGGGCTACTTTGTAAGTAATGACTACAAGTAATAAGTAATTTTATAATTAGTACTAATTAAACTAAACATTCTTGAATGGAGTCCAAACAACAAAATCTACAGAAAAGAGCATATTGTTATTGTGGGATTACTCTGTAATAATTTTCTAATTATATCTTTATATATTTTTCCCTCCGATGTCTCCTAAGATCATTTTCATAATGTATAATTAATTGTTTTCTTGGTTAAAAACCACATGAGATTTTATAGGATAGAAGCAAAAAGTCCTGGATTGTCCTCATGCCACTAAGCATGTAGTTGTTACAGTAGATTGTTAAACATGGAGTCAGGGAGACCTGAGATCAAATCCCTTTTCAGACATTTAATAGCTGTCTGAAACTAGGCAAGTCACTTAGCCTACATTTGTTTCAGTTTTTTTAATCAATAAAAATGAGGCTAACAATAATACCTGCCTCTTTCGTGGTTGTTATAAAGAGAAAAGGAGACAATATTTGTCACACACCTAAAAGTGCAATATATGCTAGGCATTGTTATTATTATTATTATTATCATTATTATTATTATTATTAATTACCAAAAAGATATCAACTTGATTCCACAATTAAAACAAGGATCATTGTAAAGATAAGAGAAAGCAGACTATGTAAATATGACTCCAGACTTTACCATAAAAAAGAAAATTTTGTAACAGCATTCAAAAGTTGAACAAAAAATTCAAGAAATCTTGTGACCTCCTTTAACAGGAAAGGTACAATAGGAAGTACTTAGAACAGAAATGAAGAACAGAACTGGGTGGTCTTGAGTATTTAATCACTAGTAGAGATAAATACTCAAAGGCAGAGAGCTCCAATCTCCATACCTGTTTCTCATGTAAAAGTTTTGTCCTTATTTTCTCATAAATATCCCTTAGAATATCTACTCATTGTTTTAGAGATTTTTCTGTTACTTTGGTAGAGCCATGTATGTACAATTTCCTTCACAGGTTGTCCCATGATTAACCTTGAAAAAAAGAAAATAGATTGGTTAAATTACTGAAGATAAATCAGGGATGGGAAAGATGAAACTGAGTTCAAAAGTAGCAAAATGAAAAAAGTAACCAACTGTGTTTAGGAAATGAAGGATATGTCTTTGCCCACAAGGTTTAGCAATGTGGAAATCTTGGGTACTATCCGGAGAAATTACATAGCTCATTATAATTAGTTTTTCAGTGAAGATCTCTGACTTTTTGTTTGTTTATTTACTTTGGTGATTCCATAGAGTAAACTTGTGACGACATGACGAAAATTTTTCATTTGAAATTATTATCTTAACAGGAATTCTTAACCATAAGATAGTCTAAGGCCTATTTAAATAAAGAATTTCTGTGGCTTTTAACATCATCACCAGATTTCAAACAAGCAAAGTTTGTCTTTCCAGGTTTCAGGAAACTACCACCAGTAGGTCAAATCCAGTGAGAATACTTTCTACGTATTAAAATAAACTTTCAAAAAATTGAAAAATATACATTTGTAGCTCTTAGGCTGCCCATAAACAGGTTCAGATTTCACTCCTGGGCCTTAATATGCTGACTCCTAAGGCAAGATCAAAATAACAAAGAATCTCTGATGTAATATAACTAAGAAGTAGTTATCCCAAATTACTTGGAGCCCTTTCTGCTGGGAAGTGGGGGGGGGGGGAGGAAGCCATTACCAAAGTCCATCTATTCCACTTAGGGATTGTTTCGCTTGTTGAAAAAGGATTTTTCTTACAAGGATCCTAAATTTCCTTCCATCCTTTGTACATAGTTTGGTTCCCTGGGGTCATACAGAGTGATTATTGTTTATTTTTTGTGTTATACCACTTCAAACAGTTAGAAACCTGTTATGCCCCAACTCCACATCCCTATAAGTCTCTTCTTCAAACTTTGCAATCTCAATATCTTCAACAAATCATGGATATCATGAACTCAAGGTCTTTCATCAACTCTAAATAACTCCTTTTGGTTTTTTTAAAGCTTTTTCTTTGCCTTTCTTAACATTTAACTTCTAGAAATCAAGGTGCGTTCTGATCAGAGATAAGTACAATGGGTCTATCGCTTCCCTAGTTTTACATTCTCTGTCTCGGTCTCGGTCTCTCTCTCTGTTCGTATATAGAGATTTCCACAGCAATTCTTGAAAAGCCAGTACAAGGCAGATCATTGTAATTATGTAAATGAAGGTGAAATATTTAGTATTTATTAACTCAGTTTGAAGCTCATCAAATTATTTGCATAGTTGGTGTTGTAAAGGAGGTGAGATTTACTCCCTTTCTCAATTATGTTTGATTAGCAGCCAAGATTTCTGGAAACCTTCATTTATCTTCTTGAATTAGCTACTCAAAAATACCTTCCACATCATGTAGGTTTAACAACATAGAAAAGAATAATTTACCAAGTGTAAGAGATAATTGGGAGTAATGAAATTAGTTTTTTTCTTTTTTATAATATGTTCACTTTACTAGGACATTTCCATTCTTTCTTCATCATATATTCCCAAAACCACTCAATGGTCTTTCTCATTAGTTTCCTTTCTTTTCCTTGACTGAAATTAACATGGTTAATCTAAATTCTAAATTTAATTTTATCTAAAATTAATAGAGTTTCAGTAGTCTGAATGAAGGCAGGTCTAATTAATGTAATCCTGCAAATGGTGTGCTCCAAAGGGCATCTCATACTGTTATTTGTGTATATGTGTGAGTGTGTGTGTATAATCTCCCTATATATGTGTGTGTTACACAGACACACACTCACACACACTCACACACACATTTGAATTAATACACACATACATCTCAGCATAGGCAGATCAACTAATCAGTACTTCCTTTTATTGTTCATAAAATATATTAATTTCATTTGTGTTGTATTATTCTTCACTAAATATTATATTTACCATTATACCATTAAGTTAGAGAGTAGAAAGTAAAAATCATATCAGTTATTTTGAGACAAAAGTAATAAAGAGGCAAAAGGAAAAAAAATGAAAAAGTTAGCAAAATGTCCTTAAACAAATTGTAAGACACTAGAAGAGAATCTATAATAAAAAATTCATAAATTTTCCTGAGGTTGTTTCTGGCCAGTAATAATTTTGAAATTAATAAAGCTGTAGGGGCTTTTTTGCTCTGAGCCACATGAATCTAGTACATCTTCCTAATTATGTCAAATTGATTTTGCCATTTTTCTGCTCAAAAGCCTTTAGTGATTATTCATTGACAATAACTTCTTTAACCTAGTATTCAAAGACCTTCATTACTGGACTTCAAGTTGTTTCTTTTTATTTTCTATTGTTCCCTTCCTGAGTGGTATTAACTTCTCTCTTCTTCCCTGCCCAACTCCATTAATGGTAATAAGAACAAAACATCAGCAACCACTAATTTTCTTGTTCTTTTTTTTTTAATTTGTATAGACTATTTGAGAATAGTTAGCAGATTTGTTGAGGGTACATCTGAGGAGGGAATATATAATGTTTTACAGAAAATGTTCTATAATAGAATATCCAAACAATCACAATATGGTTATTTTCATTAATAACAAAAAAAATCCCTTTGATTTCATGCAAGAAAGCATAGAGGCCCTTATCCAACAATTGTCTTCCATGCTACTATTAAGATTGTAGGGGGGTGTGTGTGTGTGTGTGTATGTATACACACACATTTATTAAAAATTGTTTGGTCAAACTTTATCTAACAAATACTATCAAATCAGACATAAATCAGCTTGCCAAAAATACTTATCATAATCATGGAATGGGTCCTATAAAAAGTCCAAATAGAAATGGTCATATCTACAAAATATGTATAAAAGCTAAGGTTTTTAGATACTGCTGAAGTTTGGAAATACTATCATGGTGATTAGACTAAGATCCAAACAATTTAAATCTTTCTCAATAAAATCCATAGTCATTTAAAAGACACTGACTTAATAAACAATTCATGAAAATTTCAAATTTTGACAAAAAATATCTTTCCAAAAATATTACATGAGCTAAGATGGGCAACCATTAAGTTAATACATTAATATTTTTACCTTGGATAGATGTTGCAGATGGAAAAAGAACGGGACTCCAAGTTGAATATGATCACATCAAGTTAGAGGATGAGATTTTTAATTATCTGAAGTTATTACTGACTGCCAACAAACAAAAGCTAACAAACAAACAAAAAATGTTTTCTTTTTTTGCACACATTTCGTCTCAAAGATGACTATTGATGATGGAACATTGTAATTTTTCAAAATTAAAAAAATAAGGCAACACAGAGATCAATAAAAACGTAACTGATAGCTACAAATGAACTGTAGTAGTTTAATGACTTTGGTTGGTTCTCAAGAAATAGCATGTATGATAGCTTTAAGGACATGCGTGGGTGGAAGAAAAGGGTGAGTCAAATAGTGAGACTGAAGAAAAAGAAAATTATTACCAAGTGATTTATTACCATATATTCATATAATTAGCAAAAATCCTCCAGCACGTGGAGTAGATAGTCTATGGAAGATTATTTGAATGATATGGAAAACAATTATATAGGATAAGGTGGTATAAATAGGTTGTGATTTGAACCTGTATAAGGAAGTAGCCACATCAACAAGGTGCAGTAAAATATCAAAATGGCCTATTTTAATTTTTTTAGACAAAATAGACTATTAGTCATTCTCTGATCTCATCCTGTGGTTTTTCCATATCTCTTATTTAAATCTTTTTCATCCTCTAAGTCCCCACTATGTGGAATTAAAGAGGCAACATGCAATCAACTATATAGAAACAAGCTATAGATGTAGATATAGATCAATATATCTATATAGATATATCTATATCCTGTTTCTAGATAGACATATTGATTGGTCTAAATCTCTATCTATCTATCTATCTATCTATCTATCTATCTATCTATCATCTATCTATCCACAGATAGGAAGGAAAATAGATATATCTATATTGATATATGTATCCATTTATATACATATCTATCACCTGTCTGTCTTTCTACCTGTATGCATGTGTGTGTGATCCTTGAACCTTCACTCTTTCACAATCCTCATATATCCATTCATTGGTCAATTCCTGCCATTTTTACCTGTGATTTCCCATCTCACCCCTTACCTTCTTTGGCACTGTAACAATTCTAGTTAAGGCCCTCATAACCTATGCATTAAGAATTGCGATAGACTGCTAATTGATCTCTCTTCTCCATCTCTCTCCACACTAATCTAGCCTCAACTCAGCTGTCATTATTGATTTTCTGAAAATTCAAGTCTGAGTATTTTTACCTCTTTTTTCAAAAGTTGCCTCTCAGATTTAGCAAAAATAGTCTTCTGTTTGGTTTTCAAATCCCTCCATTACCTGGACCTTCCTTACCTTTGCAGTTTTTTTTCATACATTATTCCTGACTTCATGAGATCTGAGATCTTATGACACTGACCTTGTTTTTTTCTCACATATGGCACTCCGTCTTCCAACTCCAAATATTTTCACTGGGTATCTTCCAGGCTAGAATGCTCTCTTTCATAATCTGTGCCTCCTAGTATTCTTAGCTCCTTTCACGTTTTTACTAAAATTCTACCCTCTTAAATAAGCCATTTTCACTACTCCTTAATCTTAGTAACATCACTGAGATTACTCCCCATATATTATTGTTTATGCATATTTCCTTATGTTATCTCCCCAGCTGGACTATGAACTCCTTCCAGTCAGTATACCTCAGAGTTTGGCATAATGCCTTGATAGTAGGTGCTTTAAAAATGTTACTTCATTTACTTATTGAGGCATGAGTTTGAGGATCTTAGTAACTGTGAAGAGAATGGTGTCCTCCACATTAATATGGAAGTTTAGAAGAGCCAGAATTTGATGTGAAAGACAGTGAGTTCATTGAGGAAAATAATTTTTGGAAATTGACGTGCAAGGCCAATGGTCAATAGAAATTTTAGGGCTTGGGAAACAAATATGAGCATCGTATGCAAAAAGATGATAATGGAATACATGGGAGTTGATGTAATCAGCAAGCAAATTATCATGGAAGACAGGTTTTAGAGGACACTTATGCTTAGCAGATGTGAATTTAATAAAGATCCATGAGGGGCAATTGAGAAGTAATACTTAGAAAGGTAATGTGAGAACCACGTGAGAGAAATTTTGCAAACACCTAAAGAGGAAAGTATCAATTAAAAGAGAATAATTGTTAGTGTCAAAGGCAGAAAAATTAAGAAGGATGAGGACTGAGAAAAGTTAATCTTAATTGGCAATTGAGAGAACATTTCTAACTTGGGAGTGAATAGTTGTCTTGAATAAAGTAGTCAGAAGTCACAAGGCAAAAAATATTGAAAGCATGAAAGGGAAGGGAAGAGAAGCATAGAAGCATAGAGTATACAAACACCTTTCTCAAGAAGTTTAGTAAAGGAAAGAGAAGAAATATAACAATAAGGACATAGTTGGATTAAATGAAGGATTTTTCAGGACAAGTTGTGAATAATTATGTACTAAACATTTAGTATCTGCAAGGTACACTGCAAAATGCATTGCAAATATTAAGGAAGCAGCTAGTATACAGGCAAAGAATGATTTTTATTTATACACTGTAAATGAGGAAAAAAGCAATCTACTAGAAAAGATATGGGGGGGGGTGAAGTTGAGAATGGAATCAAGGGTATAATCTAGAGGGGTAAAAAATGCAGCCCATAGCTATATGCAGCCCACAACATTCCAGAACGTGAACCAATCTAGAACAAAATATAACTGAGAACTCTTTAATAAAATACAATTAAATATAGACAATATTAATATGTAGTTTTCAAAGTCAGTACGCACCCTCCAAGTATCCTTGTATAGAGTTTAATCCTCATTTCAATTTACATTTGATACCTATGGTCTAATTAATCCATCTTCCATATCATATCCCTTCAAATATTTGGAAATAGTTATCATGTCCCCCTAAGTCCTCTCTTAACCATGCTAAATATCTCACTTTTCTTTCATCCTTGCAATGTTGTAAGTCCTTTTTGAGAACAAAGAATGAACAACAACTGATCGTTGCATGTTATGGACTCAAGGTCCTTAGAAATACTTGACCAGTATAATAGTAGGAAGTGCACTGGGCTTAAAGTCAGGAAAACCTTAGTTGAAAGCCACCCTCAGATACTAGATTTGTGATCCTGAGCGAATCAATTAACCTTTGTCTGACTCAATTTCCTCGACCATAAATAGCATCTACCTCACAGGGCTGTTGTGAAGATTACATGAGATTTTTAAAGCAATTAGCAAAGTACTTTGCACATTGTAAGAACCTAATAAATGTTTATTCTTTCCCCTGCCACATCATTATCCTTCTGCTTGTACTCCTCTGTATGTTTTGCAGATGATATATTAGCCAACCAACATTTATTTATTTATTTGTTTAGTATCTAATTAATTAATTAAATCATTCATTATTTATTTATTTGTTCATTCATTTACTTATTTATTTTTTTTAGAATTTATTTTATGTATTATTACTTTCTATGTCACAGGCACTGTGCTAAGTGCTAGAAATAGGAAGACAAGTAACAATACTATCTCTTTCCTTGAGAAGCACACATTCTATTGCAAGAGACAACATGTAATGAACTATGTAAGAAAAAAAAGAAGAAAGGAAACATTATTAAGTCTTCTGCATGAAAGGCACTGTTCTCAGCACTTTAAATATATTATCTCTTTTTGTCTTTACAATAACCCTGGCAGGTAGCTATTATTGTCTTCACCTTATAGTTGAGAAAACAAAGGTAGGCAGTTTAAATGACTTACCCAGGGTCACAAAGATGAAGTAAGTGTCTAAATCCTGATTTGAACACACGTCTTCCTGACTCCAGGTCTTGTGCTCTGTTCATTATGGCACCTAGTTTCCTCAACTATGTAGAAACAAGGCATATTCAAAGTAGACAGGCAATTTCAGACTAGGAAAGTAATGTCATAGGAAAGGTACAAAGAAGAGGAGGAAGGGGAATTGGAAAAAAAATGGGATTTGAATTGTTTCTTGAAGAAATCCTAGCAAAAGGCATAGAGGAGGACAAAGAGGATCAGAGGCTTGGAAAGGGGAGGAGGCAACCAGGCAAAGGCATTGAGATGAGAGACTGAGTACTGCGAGAAAGGAAAAAGTGACAAATTGTTAAACACATGGAAAAGAGTAAAATGAAATAAAACTGAAAAGGCAGAGCAAGGTTAGATTGCAAATGCCTATAAATGTAAAACAGAGGGATTTATATTTGATCTTAGAGGTAACAGCAAAGCAGTAAATGAAATGGTTAGATGCGTAACTTAGGAAAATACCTTTACAGATGAGTGGAGGGCATACTCGGGCCAACGGTCTTCATAAATTGAGGTGCTGAACAAAATACTTCATATGTACTATGACTAGAGTAGAGTATATCTTGGCCATATGTATTCATTACATGTGTCCCTTTTAAGGATGTGTCCCTTTTAAATCACATACTCTATGTGTGTGCATACTCTTCATACTAATGCTGTATGTTTATATGGAAGAATAACCTCAAGGTTCTCTAAAGTGACTTATATATGTACTATGACATTTTAATAAAGCCTTTGATTTGACTTAAATTGTGTCAAGCAGCTGACTATTAAAGCTGAATGCATCAGTCAAAGCATATAAACTGTAACTCTAGAAGTGCATATCCCACAGAGTACCTCGATCTTGATGTAAGAGTCACCAAACCCTGGAAAACCCAATCTGTGAGTACCAAGTTTATATGTACATGTGTTGTGTGCATGTGTGCATGTGTGTGTGTGTGTGTGTGTATGTGAGAGAGAGAGAAAGAGACAGAGACAGACAGAAAAAGGGGGTTGGGAGAGGGAGAGAAAGAATATCAGAGGAAGAAGGACATAACACATAAAGAAAATAAAATTATCTTTATTACTTCCCTAAATATTTACAATTTTAAAGAAATAATTCTTTGGGAATCTAAGGCAGCGCTAATAAATTTGGATGCCAATGGAGAAATGAAAAGAGTAAATGGGAATAGTATCTCCTTTAGAATAATAAATATGCATATTCTGTTTCTCTCCTGGCCTCAAAAGGGGTCATTATATTTGTTCTATATTTAGATTAAATGCCGTTGCCAAATGGTATTTGTCCCTTCCACCTTAACTGCTATTCTTTTTTTTTTTTCTTTTTGGAGGGCAATTGGGGTTAAGTGACTTGCCCAAAGTCACACAGCTGGGTTTTGTGTTAAGTGTCTGAGGCTGCATTTAAACTCAGGTCCTCCTGACTTCAGGGTCGGTGCTCTATTCACTGCACCACCTAGCCACCCCCTTAACTGCTTATTCTACTTGATCTTGCAAAAGAACTAGACCATAGTTAACGATTTCATCTCCATTTCTCAAAGTCTGAGAAAATACTGACTTGTAATGGTTATAAAGTTCCCTCACTACTCCTCATTCCCAAGCAGGAACAAAAGGGAATGCATCTTCTGAATTGTTTTCATCATAAAACAGAATTCATCGTGCTGGCAGGGCCGGCCAGGAGATTGGAGTCTACATTCTATCCTTGCAAAGCTTTTCAGAGTGTTTGGGAAGCTGCAATTGAAAACCAATTCATTCAATGCTGTACTAGAGAATATTGGGCAATTCTGAGGAGGGAGAAGAGACATTTATGCTCAAGTGAATTCAATGTTGGATAGTGCTTTGAGAACTCAGAGATGAGATGACTGCTTGGTTTCTAGCAATGCAAGAAAAAAAGAAAAATGAATAAAAAGGGGGTGACTGCCTTCTTTCACCTTAATTCAATATACTCTGCATCCTTCACAGCAAGAAAGCCAGGTCTATCCCTTGCAGCACACTGATTCACTCAGGGTGCTTTTCAGTGGGGAACAAAAAGGCTAGAGGCACTGGGCTTGATTGGCTGAACATGCTCCTGCTGAGTGCACCTTGTTCAAATCATGCATAAACCTCTAGAAAAGTATTTAGTCAGCCTGGCTCTTCTTTCTTTCTGAAGAAATTTTACTGGGTGGTATGGGGAGGGGGAACATTTGCATGTCTCTGAGTGCTACCAAATAAGGCTTCATTTCCTGGTGCCTCTTCTTAGACTCTCAAATCTATAGGAGTCTCAATCTATATTCATGTCTTTCTCAGTTATATGAATTCCTTCTGCATTGGAAACATGGGCATCAATAATAAAACATTCAATTTAATTCAGTGAATACTGATCAGATTCCTATATTGTGTAAGGTGTTGTGCAAAAGTATAGAATCTGTGGTGGCTAAGTAGCGTAGTGAATATAGCATCAGCTGTGGAGTCAGGAAGACTTGAGTTCAAATCGAACCTTAGACACTTAACAGGTACTAGCTGTGTGACCATGGGAAAGTCACTTAACCCCAATTGCCCTGCTTTCCCCCATCCAAAAGAAAGCAAAAAAAGAGATTATAGAATCTGATGATGGAATGGTACTGGGGGGAGTATTATAATAAATTCAAAAATGAGACAGTTCCTATCTACAAGTAGTTTACTTTTTCCTTGTAAACAAATAAAACATATTCACAGTTAAGTAGGTTCAGTGTATCTATTGTTTGATTGTTTTAGTCATGTTCTTTGTTGCCTCATTTGGGATTTGCTCAGCAAAGACAGTGGAGTGGTTCTCCATTTCCTTGTCTCACTCATTTTACAGAAGAGGAAACTGAGTCAGAGTTAAATGACTAGTCCAGAGTCCCACATCTAGTAAGTGTCTAAAGCCAGATCTAAACCCAAGAAGATGAGTGTTTTTGACACCAGGACCTGTACTCTATCTGCTCTACCACCTAGCTGTCCTAAGTATATCGATCATTAAAATGTAGTAGTAAAAATATGAAAAGTAATAATTAGGAGTATAAAGAGAGATTTTGTTTTGAAGGTAAATATGAAGTATATTTTGAAGGAAACAATGAATTTTATAAGGCAGAAGTGAAGAGATAATTTGAGAAACTGGGTCCAATCTATGCGAAGACATTGAGGCAAAAGAAGCAATGTTGCTTGTAGGGAATCAATAAGTGTCCACATTGACTGGAATAGACAGTGTGAGGTGTTAGTCTGGTTATGTGGATGGAAGACCTTGCAGAGGGCTTTCAATATGGACAGAGTGGTTTTTATTCTAACTAAGAGGCCGTAGGTAAACACTGAGAATCTTTAAATGAACAGGGATATAGGGAAATATTGAACAATACAAAGAGTACTGACTCTGTAGTCCAAATACCTGGTTAAAATACCACTTACTGCCTATTTCATTTAGGCAAGTTACTTAACTTCAATGGACCTCAGTTTCCCCTTTTATAAATGTGATGGTTGAAATAAATGGCCTCTGAGGTTCCATTTAGCCCTAAACCTGAGATCTTATGATTATAATATGTTTTATTAATATTGAATTGGTGATGTGTAGAGAATATATTGCAGAAAAAATGAGGAAGAAGCTGCTTTAAGGGGAAAAGGAGAAAGCAATGACAACAGGTTGTAAAGCCAAGCACTAGCAGCTTTTCAGAAGAATGCTACTGTGAAGAGCTTCCAAGGTTTTGATTACACAGTATAGTGAACACTCCATTTATTCCATAACAAATCAGAGAAAAACATTCACAGACATCAAGGTCCAGCATTCACAATATTACGACTTATCATAGATAATCAAAATATAGCATTCACAATAACTTGTCACAGAAAATGGCCACATAGTTTCCACTACAGTGTTCACAATGTTTCGAACAAAGAATAATCATTTAGTAACTCAAGCATTCACAAAATCCTTAATTCAATCAGAAAGTAAAATAGTCAAAGTTTTTCACTCATGGGGCATACTATGTTACAAGTCAATTACTTGTTCAGTCATTAATTACTAAGTACAATCATTCAGTCAATCAATCACCTTCATTATTCATTATTCAATCATCAGAAAATACACAGGTGCTCCACCCCTAGGTCACTAGTGAATTAAAATTTCATCACTATTCAGTACCCATGGAAATGTCTTTTCATCTTGACGCAAGGCAGGCAGCTCCCACCTAAATCCACCAAACAGTCACCTGGATTCAAAGGCAGACAGCTCCCAGTTCCTTGTCCAGCTCTCCATGCAGGTCTTGCTCCATACAGAAGTCCACTATGTCTAGTTCACCTCAAATCCTTCAAAATCTCTATTCCTGGGAAGTCAAGGCTTAACAAAGCCACAGGCAAAGTCTCAGCATCACAGTCATGCTTCCTCAGTCCCTTGGCAGCTCTGGCTGGCCTTTGGACCCAGAAGAAGTCTCAGCTGGCTCCCAGAGTCAAAATCACTCCATACAGGTTTCCAAAATCAAAACCATTTTCTTCAGCCTGGGGGTGGGTGGGAAGGGGCTTTCCTCTTCAGCCTCTTCTGCTCCTCATCAGCCTCCTCTGGGCAGCTCAGTACTCCAAGAAATTCTGACTCAGTTCTCTATTATCATTTCTCTTCTCAATCCTCAGTGAAGCAGTAGCAGCCCAGCCTCCAGATGCTGCTGAGAGAAACTGCCTCTCTCTCTCCAGAAGAAAAGCTTCTGCCACCAGATTCTTGTCCCAAGAAATTTTGACTGTCCCTCCCTGGGGCTTTTCCTTGTATACACATACATAGCATCAGCTGCTTCCTGTTTCAGCCAACCCCTTCCTTTTATGTCAGGAACAGGAGATCATGCCTTCTTTTTCTTTCACAGAGGTGTGATTAATTGATGAGTGCTAAGTACCTGCTTACTTGTCAATAGAAAGGGGCCTTAAGATTCAAATTGCATTACCATTACACAAGTTAAGAGGCTATTGTAGAAGTCCAGGACAGAAGTGATAAGGCTATGAAAAAGGAAAGAAGATGGGTGAATAGAGAGAAGGGAACAGATATGAAAGGTGTTTTAGAATTGCATTGATAGAACTTTTTAATGGATTAGATATGGAGATGAAAGAAAGGAAACAATTGATAACTCCCATGGTTGCAAAGCTGGATGACTACAATGTTTGTGGTACCTTCAACAGAAATAGGAAGAAAAAAATGTTGAAAACACTTTAACAATTGAAAATGTATTGAAAGAGGCATTAGAACCAAAGCAGATTATAAACATAAAGCCCTATTATTAGGCACATTGTTATGCCGATGATTTGGTTGCACTGAGGAAATAATGAAAAATGCTAATGTACATCATAATTTATAATAGCTTTTCTGTTCTATAAAAGAGAAATCTTCTGTGACTGCCCTGACACCAACTTTATAGAGTTTCTAAAAAGATTTGATTGTTTTAAAGTAGTGGTTCTCAACCTTCCTAATGCTGGGACCCTTTAATGGTCATATATGGGCGTGTTTACATGTGGATGGACCCGCCCGGAGACTGAGGAGGTTGCTAAGATCATAGGAAATATGTGTTAAGTGACCCTCATGACCCCTGTGAAATGGTCGTTCAATCCCAAAGGGGTCGCACCCCACAGGTTGAAAACTGCTGTTTTAAAGTATCATATATACAGACATATGTGTGTGTGTGTGTCTGTCTGTATGCATAGATGACATACATGCAATCTATGCATGCATACAGACATATATGTACGTGTGCACATGTATGTGCCTAGATAACATGTATGTCATATACACATATGTCTGTGCCTAGATGACATGTATGTCATATGTGACATACATCATAAGAAGCATGACATATATCACATAAGGCGTATACATATGTCATAAGAAAGCTCAGTCACTGAACCATGCTCTATTTCCAGTTCACCCTTGGGCCTTTACTATCTGCTGAGTTGCTCACCTTCTGGTCTGCTGCAGCTATAGACCTGATACCAAGTGCCCTAGAATGATACCACACTAAGCTTGACACAGTGAACAGTGAGTACCTACCTAGAACCTCCATAATTGTAAAGACTTTGCTTTGCTATTCACTAGTTTGCCTAATGAACACACATCAGAATCCTGGCCCCCTGGGGATGATAATGTCCCCAATTCCTTCTATAACAATTAGCTTATTATTACCTGATAATGCTTTCTTTATCCTAGTCATTCTCACTTCCAAGTTTTATTATACTCCATTGTCTGTGCACTACTGACTACTCCCTTTTCCCCATCTCCTTCATCCAATGCCCCTCCTCACATACCACTTTAAAACTTTCTTATTATTCTACCTTGGACCATAGAATATCTATTTGACATGTAACAAAACTAAAGTTCATATGCATTTAAAAATGTATTTTTACTTTTTGGAGGGCAATCTAGGTTTAAGTGACTTGCCCTAGGTCACAGGGCTAGGTGTGTGTGTGTGTGTGTGTGTGTGTGTGTGTGTTAAGTATCTGAATCCAGATTTGAACTCAGGTCCTCCTCACTTCAGGGCTGATTCTGTATTCACTGTGCCACCTAGCCGCCCCACATCTGCATTTTTTTTCCTTCCTTGCTCCATCTTCTTGTATTTTCTGAGACCTTTCTACTTCCTAATGACACAGCTTGGTTGCACTTTCATTTATAGTCACAAGATGGTCATGGTCGATAAATTGAAATCTTCCTTGTCCCCAAATCTATTTCTAGGCTCCACACTGCCATAATCAATCTGTAAGCAACTTGTCTCACTTAAACATTTCATCAGTCTATATTTATCCCCCAGTCCAAATTATGGTAATTGTTATTTTATGATCCTAGGACACCATCTTTCTTTTTTTCCTTTTAAATTTATTTCCTTTTAATTTATCCAGTTCCACAAGTTTTGGGTTCCAAATTTCCCCCCCTCCCTCACCCTACCCTTAACTCCCATCCCTAGATGGCATGCAATGCAATATAGATTTTCCATGTACCTTCATATTAAATAGTAGTCAAGTTGTAAAGAAGAATCATAACCAATTGAATGAACAAAAAGAAACAAAACAAAATAGAGAAAGCAGTTTGCTTTAATCTGCATTCAGACTCCATACTTCTTTCTCTGGATGTGGATGATCTTTTCCAACATGAGTCATTTGGAGTTGTCTTACAGCTTTACATTGGTGAGAAAAGCCCAGTCCATCAAAGCTGGTCATCATAGATTCAATGTGTCTTTGGGATACATTTCTAGAACTGATATTCCTGGGTCAAAGGGCACATTTTCATAGCCCTTTGGACATAGTTGCATATTGCTCTTCAAAATGGCTAGATCAGTTCAAAAGTCCACCAACAATGCATCAGTGTTTCAATTTTCCCACATCATCTCCAGCTTTTATCATTTTCCTGTTTTGCATGTTAGCCAATCTGATAGGTGTGATGTGGTATCTCAGAGTTGTTTTGATATGCATTTATGTGATCAATAGTGATTTAGAGCATTTTTTCATATGATTACAGATATCTTTAATTTCTTCCTCTGAAAACTGCGTGTTCATATCCTATGACCATTTATCAATTGGGGAATGAATTGTACTCTAATATACTTGACTCATTTCTCTGTATATTTTCTTTTATTTTTAAAAATTAATTAACTTATTTTCTTGTTTTCATCACGAGATTTTGAGTTACAAATTTTCTCCCCATCTTTCCCCTTCCCAAGAGGTGTTTGGTGAATTCTTTTGCCTTATATCATATTCCAGTCACTCTGATCTTTTAATGTAGAAGCTGAAAGGCTGTGATCCTGACTGTAGTTCCACAATATTTGTATTTTTTCTTTCTGACTGCTTGCAGTATTTTCTCCTTGACCCAATAATTCTGGATTTGGCTGCCATATTCCTTGGAGTTTACAATTTGG
>CM053595.1:243666043-243689135 GCA_028646575.1 Pseudocheirus occidentalis
TTTGTGTTAAGTGTCTGAGGCCGGATTTGAACTCAGGTACTCCTGACTCCAGGGCCGGTGCCCTATTCACTGCGCCACCTAGCCGCCCCTTAATTTCATTTCTTTATGCTATTACTTACAGACTTGACTTTGCAGCCAGACTGGCCCACTTGCCCGACACACAACATTTCACTTCCTGCCTCTGCTGATTTCCACAGGCTGCATCCCATACATGTTATACTGTATTCTCTCAATCTTTGGAATCTTTATCTTTCCTTCAAAGCTCAACTCAAAGGCCAATATCCCACTTCTAGTTGATTACAAGAAGTATATGTTATATTGACCAGGTCTCTTCATCTACCCCTGGAAAGTTCTTACGATCATAGATTTTGAAAGAGCTTGATAGACCACAGGGTAATCTTATATAACCCTTTCAGGAAACTGACATAGTAAAGGTTAAATGTCTTATATTAACATCCAACTCTTAGTTCTTTACTTAGAACTGTATTTATAACTTAGACATGACTTTACAATATATCACACTCTCTCTCAATGTATTATTCTAAAATTAAAAAGTTATTCTCTCTCCTCTGTGTGTCTATGTCTGTCTGTCTCTCTTTATACATATATATATATATATATATATATATATATATTTGTGTGTATGTATGTGTGTGTATGTATGTATGTGTGTATGTATGTATGTGTGTATGAATGTATTCAATTCTTAGCAAAATCTGCTTCATGGCATGGGCCAATTTATTTTTATTCTTTGTTTCCCAGGGTCTACCACAGTGTCTTGAACCAAAAAGACCCTTAATAACTACCCTTTAAATTGAATTGAATTAAATTGATTAGAAGAATATAAGATATTCTCAGAAGGAAGATGGGAACCCTTCTAATTAAGGAGGGGTTTCAAGGGAAAATACTC
The DNA here is from genome assembly GCA_028646575.1 of Pseudocheirus occidentalis. Lineage (NCBI taxonomy): Eukaryota > Metazoa > Chordata > Mammalia > Diprotodontia > Pseudocheiridae > Pseudocheirus > Pseudocheirus occidentalis. Next base: position 243,666,954 of record CM053595.1, read on the forward strand.
CATGAGGTGCCCCCTTAAAGACAGAAAAAAGAAACAATTGGGTTATGTGTGGGAGGGGGTAGGTTAAAAAAGAGGGGGGGGAGGTTGAAAGGAGGGAGAAATGCCATTCCAGGCTATGGGGTGTACATCGTGTTTATAAATTGATGAAAGAAGACACTATGATCTCAGGAAAATGTGGATGGTTCAAGATGATATTTAACCTTGTTCAGAGAAAAAAATGTAGAATAATGGAAATAGTATTCTGTCTGTAGGCAGATAGTGTGGGCTAAAATCTTGGCTCTGCCATTTACTACAACACAAATACAGACAAATTGTTTAAACTTTGTCTCTATTTCTTAATTTATGCAGTTGTAGAGAGTGGGATGGATGATATCTAATAAAGTATAGAAAAAACTATGATTCTAAATGATGAATTTTATATGATTACTTAAATATCTATTATTAACAAATGAGAGATGTTATCTAATCATCTGAACTGCTTTCTAAGAAGGCTGACAATGTGGATGCTTGAAGCAATCAGAAATGTTTCTTTCTGTTTCCTACCAGGTAGTCTTTATGAAAACACTGGATTCTTTACCCACAGTCACCTTCTGTTCCTTCCTTAAGGGGACTGCTTTGGACAGTGTCCCAGTTTAGGTCATTTTTGTTGATGTTTTATAAGAGTTGTTTAAAATTGTGCTTCCTCCTCAGTGCGTGGACAGTCAGAACACACAAACTCACAGACATATGAAGAGATAAAATTTAGAAGTACAATGTATCTTTACTCTTTATGTTTAACTCAGGTCAGCACAATGGTTTCAAGATTAAATGTAGTTTCAAAGAAAATCCAAAAATCATTTGAAATGCATGTACCGAAATTTTCCTCTGAAATAGGAAAGTGTTTGAAGAGAGATTTTCAGTAATTCTATCCTTCGAAACATCTATTTTTGGCAAGATTTATGTAATTTTCAGGGGGAACAAATCTATCTTTTAAAGAAATACTAAGAGTTAGAGCTGACATTGCAGTTCTAGCTTATAAGACACATGAGAAGTTTAGTAAATGGCATCGGAATCTTCATATCACCTTAAAGGTCGCAACTGTTATTGCCACTTAACAACACTGAACTCTATAATTTGGATGCACAGAGAATTTGCAATCTTAGCTTGAGAAGCCAGCCTCAGTGATGTTATGTTGATACAGGGCATCAATTGGTCCTTTATTAAATACCCATGAATTAGAATTAGGTGAGTGTAATGGTAATGAAATTTGAAGATCCCTTTGTACTGCCAAGATGACAGGTACTTAGCAGCTAAATTTCAAATTAAGCCTCTCTTAAAGAAACAGAAAGCATGAACCCCTGCTGCTGATGTAACAGGATGAGGCTGAACAGGGAGGAGCAATACTGTATATAAGGAAAAACCCCAGGTGGGAAAACAGAGAATTTCCTGGGAACTTGTGGCAGAGCTTCTTCTGAGGGCCAGCCAAACTGCTTAGGACTTCTGAAGGCCAGCCAAGCTGCTGAGGCTTCTGAGGATTTCCGAGGATGAGCAGGAACTGCAGAAGACTGAGGAAGCATGATTGTGTGTCAGTACTTTGTCTGTTTGTGCCTTTGATAAGTCTTGACTTTCCAGGAAGAGAGACTGTTAAGTGTTTAAGGTGGACTGAACACTGTGAGCTTCATTGTGAAATAGGAACTACACAGAGAGCTAGACAAGGTGCTGGGAGCTTTGAACCCAGGTGACAGTTTGGTGAATTCAGGTAGGAGATGGGACCATGGAAGGGAAATCATGAAAGCCAAAAGTCTGCCCTGAGTCAACATGAGAAGACCTCTTTGTTAATATTGAATTGTGACTGACCCTGATGTGAGGTTTTGCTTTGGGACTCACTTTGGGAAGAGTTGTGTGATTTGGTCAGATGAGACTCTGGGCAACCTTTGAGCCTTCCTCCCCTCCTCCCCGCCCCGGCTTTGAAAACCCAGATGTTGCTGCTTCCCTCTATGGTAACTAACTAGGTATGGATGTAATGGTCAGACATCTGGAATCCTTGTCTGCTGAATTGTATTATTTTCTGTTGAGTAATAACTGACGTAATTGTAATTTATTTGTGATTGTACTTTGTGATTGAATTAAGGACTCTGTGATTGACTAAATGAATGTACTACCCAGGGGTGGAGTCCTTTGACTTTTGTATTTTGTGTCCTTTAAAGGAGCAATTCTCCTTAGTGATGATTGAATGACTAAGTAAGGAGGCAAGCCTACTTAAGAATGCCTGAATTATTTGAGTTACTAAATGATTGGGTGACTAAATAAATGTACTTTGTTCAAAACTATATTACCACTCTGGTGAAAACTATGTGGTCATATTAGAGATAAATTATAACATTGTGAATGCTGTACCTTGATTTACTGTGAATGTTTTGCTCTAATTTGTTATTAAATAAATAGAGTATTCACTATACTATGTAATCAGAAACTTGAAAGCTCTTCACAGTAGCATTCTTCTGGAAAGCTGTCCATGCATGGCTTTACAGTGAGTTCTCAGTCATCAGGAACTGAATATTTCTTTCTTAAATCCAAATGGATTTTTATATCATATAGCATTTTCTCTAAGTAAGGTGTTTTGCTAATACTCTAATTAGTTATTTGTTTATATCATTTTTTCAGCTATCATGTACCCATGATGCCATTATGTAATCCTCTTTATTATAGTGAAATCATCATCTTGTCCTCAAGGGGAATACATTTTAATTTTAAAATTATTTTATAATAATAATATTTTTATAAAAAATTATTAAAATAATTTTTAAAAATTTATAAGATTTCTAAATTTCTATAGTGATTTATATATAACTGCATAGACTTTGCATTTATAGCTTTGAGTAAGGGCCTGGGAAGGGACAGTATGTTTGTGATATGTATAGGAGCCTAGCTGAGTTTAGAGATACTTGCCACCAGGCTGACTTCTGGGTAATTTTTTTTATTACAAAATCTCTTGAAGACTGACTGCCATAATATAGATAAATGGAAGGAGCAGTCACTCTTATGAAATTATGGGTCTTGGCAGAAGTGAAATATTATAGTTCACAAAGCACTCATATATTTTTTACTTTATTCTCACTGGGTTAAATAGGGCATTACAAGTTCCCATTTTATAGGTAAAGAAACTGAGGGTCAATGATAGCTTCCTCAACACCATGTAGTTGGTTAATAAGTGGTAGAAGCAAGGCTTAAACTCAGATATTGTTTGTATAAATCTGGTATTCTTGTAATATGTCATGCGGCCTCCAACTTAATAGGAGGATGCCACAGAAGTGGTTTCTCAAATTATGATGAGAAAAAGAGACATCTTAAATGCAAATACACATAATATTTAGTGAATACAAAAGTCAGTATGCCCTTTGGAACCTTAATGCTCCTGTTGAATAGTATCCAAGAGGAGAGGTGTCTAACATGCTTCCCCAAACTCCCATGTTTCCCAGATAACTACCAAGTTCTCTTCAACCATATTAACATATTTACGACATATTTAACAAAATAAATAAAAAATAAAATAAAACACAGAAAATATATGATTTTCTAAGTCAAAATGCAGCTGACAGAGATTGTGATGTATGGTTTGGTTGCTCATTTCTCTTTGAGTTTGATGCCTCTAGTTTAAGAGAGTCCTAGTGGCCTAAGTAGTAGGAAAAAGGTCTTTTGATGACTAAAATTTCTTTCACAGAATTCAAGATATTCTGTTATTACAGAGGCAAAATACTGTATGAGCAATGAGTCAGAACTAAAGTAAGAAAAAGCTAAGTTTGATGCCCGTCTTAACTACCTACTGGTTGTGGGAGCCTGGACAAACCACTTAGTTTCTTTCAGTCTGTTTCCTTATGTACCAAATGATGATAAGTATACCTACAGGACTTTTTCACAGTGCTGTTATAAAGCCCACATACAATAATGGATATAAAACATTCTGCAAATACCAGTCATTTTTCTTGAAATGTGTTCTATGCTGCTGACATTATATCTAAGAAGCAATGTTAAATCCTTCCTAAAAGATATTTCATTCAATTTAGTAATTTATATTTCCTTTTGGGGGGAGGGGGAGAGGAGCAAGGCAACTGGGGTTAAATGACTTGCCCAAAGGTCACACAGCTAGTAAGTGTCAAGTGTCTGAGGCTGGATTTGAACTCAGATCCTCCTGACTTCAGGGCTGGTGGTCTATCCACCGTGCCATCTAGCTGCCATCTTTAAATATTAAACTTAAATGTAAAATAAGAAAAGGAAAAAAATGTCTTGTGCACAGCAGAACATAATAGAGGATTCAGAATTTATAGCAATAACTTATCAGTTTTAGAAAGCTTATATTTTTAAATACTTTGCTTTATGTTGAAAGCTGCCCACCTTTTCTTTGCTTCCTTGTAGGTTTGCTTTTGTTCTCTCCTGTACACTTTTTACTTTGTTCTTTTTCCCCCTTTCTCCCCCTTACTGGCCACCTCAAGGCTACAGTTGAGCAAGGATATATTTACATATAGGTACTGATATATAAATACTTTCTCCTCTCTGACCCTGCACTCAAACCAAGACCTCCAGCCTCCTGTAAGTGCCCATAGTCAGCACTATGCCCAATTGCTTCTGCATTCACCTGCGTGTGCTGGTTCCTCCTTGCCTGCTGCTATCCCCAGCAAAGCTGGGCCTGGTGTTCCTGGTGAGCAGAAGTTCCCTTAATCTTCCTCAGCTCAGATGCTCAATTCTCGTCAATGTCTGGGTGTAAACACTCCTGTGGTTGGGGACAAGGCAGCCTCGCAGTTCAGCTAACCACAAGGTTTGCCTCCGGTTGTTTAAGCAGCTTGGCCTTGTTGTTAAAGCTGACCCTAGCCTGGAGGTGTTTACCCTTTAGAGGGAGGAAATCTAGTCCAGGTCTTCTCAGATTGTCCCAAGAGGACCCCTGCTCTGTCCCTACTCTTATTTGTTTTCACAGCTCTATGTTCACCCGGAGGAGCTATTTTATCTCCTTTGTGAATGAAAATCTTGCGAGCTTGAAATTGTCTGACCTACTCAGCCATCTTCCCCAACTCCTCTCCCTATATTTTCCTAACAGGTGTAATTTACATAGTGCTTTAAGTAGAGCTTTAAGATTTCTAAAATGCTTTCCATCCTCATCCTCATCCTCATAACAATAATAATAATAGTTAACATTCATGTAGTACTAACTATGAGGCAGGCATTGTGCTAAGTGCCTTACAATTTAATTATCTCATCTAATCCTCAGAAGAACTATGGGAGGCTGGCATTATTATTATCCCCAGTTTACAGGTGAGGAAAATGAGGGAGACAGAAGTAAAATAACTTGCCTGAAGTCACAGGGCTGCTAAGTGCCTGAGACTTGATCTTGAGCTCAGGTCTTCCTGACTCCACACCCAGTACTCTATCCTATAAGGTAAGAGCTATTACCATCCTGATTTGCAACTTGTCCTGGGTCTTACAGCTAGCAAATATTGAGGCCACATTTTTGTTCAAGTCTACCTAACTACAAGCCCAGCCTTTATTTTATTTTTTTATTTTTATAAAACGATGAATATGCCTAGCAATATATAATCAACTTAAAACTCTGAAATACATTTTGTTACATCATGGTTATTGAATTTACTTTCTAATCTGATTTTCAGAGATTTCTGGGAATCATTTATATGGAAGGAATCAGGGATAATATGACTCTGTTTGAATGCCAGGCAAACTCTTCTCAAAAGAAAGAATACAGCATTCTTCTGTCAATTGATGTGCTAGGTCTGTCCAGAGTTAAGGTAAAATAAAATTAATTTTTAGGATAGGATGGGGCCAATCTTTAGGGAAAGCGGTTTGCAACATGGCCAGATCTCTGAGCTGCCGAGAACATCTTAATGTCTTGTTTTTTAAAGAACTGTAAATCCACCTGCATCATTGTCATCACTGAAATTTTAATGAAGGTCTGCAAGGCCTAGTAAGAATAGATTTTTGCAAGATGAATTAGTGTTGTGATTTCACAGAATCTTAGAATTTTACATTTGCAAAGGACCTCAAAATTCATTTAGTTCAACAGTGTTTGATTTAGCTTTAGGACATTGAGGTTTCACAGGAAAAAAGAAGATGTAGGAATTTAAAGAAATGATATTACAAACAAGCATTAAACAAGAAAAGTATTTAAGTCACTGAAAAAAATTGATGAAATTGATTTTGATGCAACAGATTAAAAAATTATAATGAAATGTTTTGATACCACAAGCAAGCCTAAGAGATATAGTGATAGAGAAACCACAATCAAAGGATATCTCCAGGAAACAGTAAATCAAGATAGCAGAGACTGCTCACTAAAAGGCAGTGTATGTATTTTGATTTTAACAAATTAGTACCAACTATTTCCATAATATTGGACCTGAGGTTTTTCCCCTTTGTTTAAATTGCATATAGTTGTAGTGGCTATGGATTTTCTTTGTTTGATTTTCTTTGGCTCTGCATTCTTATCTCATTATTACTTTATACATGTCCCCCCATTTCTCTGCATATTAAAATTATTCTTTTTCTGGGCCACTAATCATCCCCCTTCCAATCAATATAAGTAGGTTAGACATTGGCAGTATCCAGGGAGAGAGACTAGCAGGAAATAAGATTACAAAAGGGAATCTGGAAGTCAAGTAGAACTCATCCCAAAGACGCAAAAGCATAATTTACAATTGTACCACATATTAACTAATTTTCTCCATACCCCACTACTATCTCCTCTACTCCTGTGCCCCTCAAACCATAGATCACCCACACCCACACACACGAACACAAAATAGCAAAAATTAAGGCTACCTACCCTTCCCATTGTACTATCTGAAATATGGGCTACATAGGGGACAAACTTGTTTTTATGCTCTATCTTTTCCTTTACCACTCCTGTCCTTTTCTGACTCTCACTGTGATGTGGCTTCCTGATTATTACAGCATTTCTGTAGACCCTTTCTATCAGCTCTCTCTCTCTCTCTCTCTCTCTCTCTATTTCTTTCTCTCTCTCTCTCTCTCTATTTCTTTCTCTCTCTCTCTCTCTCTCCTCTCTCTCTGTCTGTCTCTCTCTGCTTCTCTTTCTCTCACTTATTATATATCTTTATCTATATCTCTACATACACACATACATATATACACACATATATACATAGTGCAGACAGAAAGATATATAGAAAGATCTATATATCTTTCTATTTGCACTAGTCAGGATATACATACATAGAGTTGGATATATATACTGATATGGAAAATTTATGTATTAATAAGACATATTTTGAAGATAAAGCCAAAATTTGGCAACAGATTGGATATACAGGGTGAGTGAAAGTGAGTCAATGAGATTGACATCCATTATCAGTCTGAATTACTTGGAGATGTATGGTATACTGTGCGTTAGTAGGAAAACTGGAAAATAGAGAGGTCTTTTGGAGAAAGATACTGATATATGTTTTGGATATTCTGAATTTGAGATTCAGGATTATAGCTCAGGAGTGATTGTAGGACTCTGTGTATGTGTGTGTGTGTATATATGTGTATATATGTGTGTGTATATGTGTATTTGTATAAGTGCATATGTGTATGTATATATATATATATGGAATATTTCATCTTCATAAAAATAATAAATGAACCCATAGGATAGAGGGAATAAGTGTGGAGCACCTACATTTTGAGGAGTGACAAAAGACAGTAAAAAGAAAGTCTCTTGTAAGCCTAGAGCAGAGGAAAAAGTGATCAAATCCTTTGCCAAATGCTACATAAAGGTCAAGAAGGATAAGAATTCATATAATCACCCATTTTATCTCCCCAAGCAATAGTAAGGATTTAATTGTTTATTGATTGATTGATTGATTGAAGCAGACTGAACTCTACATAAGGACAGGGGTTATTTATTTTTCTATCTATATATTAAAAAGAATGTGTACCAGAATATATTACAAGTAGATCCACCATAATGTGTTTGTTGATATGGGGGAGAGAATGAATATTTGATTATCTGTCCAGTATGTATATGCTGAAACGTGTGTCTCTCTGTATTCCAAAGCCAGAGAGTTCTATCTTCTATTGTACATTTATTCATTATTCATACTTCTTCTCCTTTCTATTAGCATATGTTAATCAAGAGTAGACTAGTAACACAAATTTAAGTAAACATAGTAACATGAATTTAAATAACTTTCTCTTGCCCTTTCAACTTACTACTGGACCCAGAAATAAATAAGAATAGAATAGAATAAATAATAGATGTTTGCTATTGTGCTTGTTGACTAAAAAATATTTCTGGAAATGATAAAAATGTGGAAAGGTAACAAATATGACAGCTGGAACAACCAATGTATAAATGGGTATGATGGGTAGCTTGTAATTTGAGATGTTAAGAACCACGCTGTCTATAAACAATAACTTAACTCAAAACATCGTCCAATTGTCCAGCGTGAGCAAATTATAACACTACGATAGCAATTGAATTTTAAAAAATTAAAAATCAGAAGACAAAGGAATTGATATAAAATAGGCTATTAGTTGGTCTCTCTACCTCCAATCTATTTCCATTCTAGTTCATTCTCCACGCAACTATACTACTGATTTTCTTAAAATGCAGCTCTGATCTTGTCAACCTCCCTTTTGCCTCCAGGATCAAATATAAAATCCTGTTTTAGACATTCAGAAATTCTTTATAACCTTTTCCACTCCTCCTTTTCCAGGATTCTTGCAACTTACTTGTCTCCACATTCTGTATCATCTAATAACACTAGCCTCCTTTTGGATTTATAGAACATTTTCCATTTCTTTTCCAAGAGTGTTTTTCCCTCCCAGACAGCAGGAGGCAATGCAGAGAAAATGAGTAAAGACTTCTTGTGACAGGTCAGCTTTTCTGTTTAGCAGGTAGCAGAAGAAAGAAAATGACTTTCAAAAATAGACTATAAGTACTCTTGTTACTTTTCTTAAACCCCTTTCCTGGGGAAAGAGCAGAACTCCTTCAGGTAAGAAATTTCAACTGGAGCTCGTGGTGATTAACACCTTTATTCTTGAAAACTGAACCATAATGAATCAGCAAACATTTTGTCTGATAATCACAAAACTGTTCTAGACGTTCAGATTCCCCAGCTATTAGCACCAAAATACTCATGTTAGTCATGTGTAAATTAAAGGTTGTAAGGCACTGCTGCCGTTTTACCCTGAACTAGAGCTTTTCCTCAGCAGGGGGGCTTCCTCAGTGTTTGTCCCATATAAAAGTTCACAGTTAGTTATTGTTACCAAATGAAATTATCAAATTCTGAATCAGGCTATATGGACTGGAATTCCCCTGCCTAGTGAAACCTATTCCTCCATCATAACATGGGGTCTTCTTTTGGTACCAAAGGAAGATGCCAAATAATTCCAGATTGATTATAAATAGTATTTGTAACAGTAATGAGATTGGAAGTTCCTTTTGCATTGCTAAACTAAGAAGTAGTTAGCACCTAGTTCAGATAAAGCCTCTGTTAAAGAAACAGAAGATAAAAACTTCTGTCTCCTATTGATGATGTAACAGGAAGGGATTGGCTGAAACAGGAAGCTAATGCTGTGTGTATATAAGGAAAGACCCTGGCTGGAAAAGAAAGATCTTCTTGGAGCAAACTCTGTGAATGCAGAAGCTGCTGCCACAGGGGAGACCAAAAAAGAAAGCCTTTTGATTTTGATTTTGATTTTGAAAACCTGGACGGAGTGATTTTGATTCTGGGAACCAGATTAAGCTTCTTCCGAATCCAAGAGCCAGCCGGAACTGCCAAAAGATGGAGGAAAAAATGACTGTGAGGGATTTAAGACTTTGTTTGTGGCTTTGTTAAGCTTTGTCTTCCCAGGAACAGAGACTGTGAAGGATTTGAGATGGACTGGACACTGAGCTCCAGTGTGGATCAGGAACTGCACAGAGAGCTGGACAAGGACGTGGAAGCTGCCTGCCTTTGGACCCAGGTGACAGTTTGGTGAATCCAGGTAGGATCTGGGACCATGGAAGGGGATCCAGGAAATCTGAGAAACCACCCTGAGTCAAGCTGAAAGAAGTTGTAATACTGTGAATGCTGTACCTTGATTTACTGTGAATGTTTTGCTTTGATTTGTTATGGAATAAATAGCGTTCACTATACTGTGTAATCAGAACCTTAAAAGCTATTCACAGTAGCATTCCTCTGGAAAACTGCTTGTGCTTGGCTTTATAGTATTGGGTTACTTACATGTGGGGCAGTATCATGGATTTCTGAGAAGATATTAATCATCCTTGTTCTGGAGTGGCAGCAAAAATCCCCAGGCTAATTATAGAAAACAGAGGCAGGAAGAGCTAGAGAGTACATCACTACTGATTGGTGTATATTTTTGGTTTTCTGCTTAGTAATGAGCTTGAGAATTAAGCCAATGTTATTCCAAAATATGAGTTTATGTATTAATCATATCCTGGTCATGTTTAGGTCATGATATTCTTGTTTTGGTTTTCATAGTTCACAGTATCTTATGACTCAGTGTCTAAAATGTAATTAAATATTTAAGTTATGATTGTAAACAGGTCACCATGTCTGGGCTTCCATCTTTGACAAAGTTTCGATGGCTTTTCAATTATTGCTTGATTTTATGGCTTTTCCCCATAAGGACTCCACAGGGGCACCCCAGTATATTTTTAAATTTTTTTTAATTGTGATTGTTGAAAGTCCACAGTATTTGGAGGTATTAGTGGTCAGGAAAAAACCTGCTAAGGAGTTGGACTTGTCTACTCAAAAAGGAAACGACATCCCCCAGTTTCTCTTTGAGTTGTTCTTCAATTCCTATAAATGAATAGAATGACTCACTTTTTTTGTGATTTTACATATAGATGCAGGGTAGAGTATGTGAACAAAGTCAATAATATTGACAGTGCCGTGCTTCAGTGATTCATTTCACTGAACTGTCCCCTTTGGTCCTCTGGTGTCCCAGCCATGGAACGTTTGGCAATATTCATTTTTTGGACACTTACATTTAAATCAAAATTCATTGTAAGTAATAATTGATGTAATTTGTCACAATTAGAGGTGCAAACACCTTAGAAGCAGTCCCTGGTAGAAGTACATTTCATTAATTCATCCCACACTTGTCCCCCAAACACCAGCATTCTAGTCAACTCAATGAAAATGGTTTCCAAGTGCTAGAAGTCAGTTTGTGTGAGTTAAGTCTGTTAATTGCTTTATTTTGAAACCCCTGTGGTTCAGTTAATTAAGGTGACTCAAGTTCTTTGAGATACTTCTTCAGCTTACAGAGCTCATCCTTTGAAGACAGTCTTTGAAGTAGCTTGAGTGCCCCTGTGAACCATCAAATGTAGAGTATTGGATGATTGTGAGTCATTCAGTAGAGACAGATGAGAGAAACTATGAAGCTTCAAAGTCTGTCCTGGTTGTAGAAAGCATGTTGATGATTTGACTGAACAATATTCAATATAAATCATTGACTCCCTTCCCTCCACCTCCTTCTCCCCTCCCCCCAAAAATCAGCTTCACAAGACTTTATAGAAAATAACTGGCTATGAAATACCCTCAATTTTTCTAGCATATTGGTCTTCAAGAGGATATAATGAAAGTTAAGTGCATTTGAATCTCATTAAATTCTATCTCTCATAATACTAGATATTCTTATAGATCCTTAAAGGGATTGACAAGGTATTTAATGGAATTTAGGCTTTCTAGAGATAGGGACTGTATCTGGGTACCTGTTGCTATAGGGAAGTCTCTGTAATGAAATTCTTTAATTCAGCAACTTCTCTTCACATCATTATCTTCTAAAGCAGAGTTGTTGAATTTGAGACAGGACACAAGCTGTTGGCAAAACCCATACCTCAGTTTCCTCATCTGTAAAATGGGGAAAAACCTCTCAAGTCTGTTCTGAGAACAACATGAGATTATTTGCAAAGCAAATTATAGATTTCAAAGTACAATAGAAATGCTGGTTGTTTTTGTTACTTACTATTGATAAATATTAGTCATTTTAAAATGTGCCCATGGATAGACTGCAGTTGTTGAAGGCTGCAATTTGAATACAGATTCCTCCTGTTATTTGATTATCTCCCTCACTCACTGTCCTGCTCTCCCATGCATACATAGACACAATCCATATATTGCTTTTCATCTATTAAAATTTAACTTCGGAGAGAGAGTTTTTATATTCTATAACATTTCAGGCTTTTTTCCCCTCTCATATAAGTATACGGTTTCACTGGTTGTAGGATATTATTTAAACATTAAGATATTGGGTTGACTTGGAAGAAAATTTATGGACCTCTTTAAATTAATGGAAAATTCAGAATCCTGATGCTTAGCAATAATTTAACACAGAAATTAAGTGATTAAATTTACTGCCAAATCCTATCTTGTTGAATGTGTTTCATTTATCATATCATGTTGTATAAAGAGCATTGGTTTGGGTCCTAGACCTGGCTCTGTCAGTAATTAGCTTTGTGACTTCAGACAAGTGCTTTAGACTCTCTTAGCCTGATATTCCTCAGGGTTGGTCTAGATTGTCTCACCTTCTACTTTGTGTCTCTAATTCTATGAGGAAATGACATTTTCTGAGTTGGTTATTCTTTTACAAGTGCTATTTGGTATTTTTTCTTGACAATGGCAGGACAACTGGAAAAAAATTAAGAAATGGTCAAATTTTCCAGATGATTAACTTTCCTCCCCTGAATAACTGATTCCATTTTCCCCTGTCTTTATATGCTTCATCACAAGTTCATTTGCTATTTAACTAGATTTACTCCTTGTGCCACACAATCTCATCTTCATCACCTTTTTTTGCTTTATTGTTGTACTTTTTTAAACTTAATATTTTTATTGGCTGTATAGATTTATTATTTTTTATTTTTAAAATTAAATTTGGTTTGTTTTTAGTTTACATCATTCATTTCCACAAAATTTTGAGTTATAAATTTTCTCCCCATCTTTCCCCTACTCACCACCACAAAAGAGCCATCCTACTGTATACACCCTGCCCCGATCTGCTGTCTCCTAAATCTTCCCCTATCACCCGCAGTTCTGTGTAACTACACATGGATGGCTTGTATTGAATTGCTTGTCTTTCAAGTATCTGTCCTCAGTGGGTGACGAGGGAGGAAGGGATAGAATCTAGAATTTAAAGTTCTAAAACAAAATGTTAATATATAATAATTATTATTATTATCATTATTATTATTATTGTTATTATTATTATTCACATGCAACTGGGAAATGAGTTATGCAGGCACTGGGGCAGGGAGATCCATCTTGCCCTACTGGTAAGTCAGAGGGGTGATGTGGAAGGATATGGAATAGAGCAGATTGGGGAAGGGGGTATAGAATGGGATCTCTGTTTTGGGGTGGCGTGCCGGGGAAGGATGGGGAGAAATTTTGTAACTCAAAATTTCATGGAAATTAATGATATAAACTAAAAATAAACAAACGTTAATTGAAAAAATGTATCTCCCTACCCCAGTACCTATATATCTTATTTCTGAGTTGCATGTAAATTCTGTGTGTGTGTGTGTGTGTGTGTGTGTGTAAACAATTGATTTTAAAACTTTAAATTCCAGATTCTTTCCCTTCCTCCTTCATCACGCATGCGCACCTGGAAAACAAGCAATTCAACACAGGCCTTATATGTAGAGTTATACAAAACATCTCCACAATGGACATATTGTGAAAGACTGACTATTTTTCTCTCTATCCTATCCTGCCCCCCAACTTGTTCTATTATCTACTTTGTCCCTGCCCCTATACAAAAGTGTGTGCTTCTAACTACCCTCTCCCCCAACCTGCCTTCTCCTCCATCATTCCCTCTCTCATTCCCTTTCCCCTTACTTTTATCTAGGGCAAGTCACCCAGTTTAGAGTGTATGCCATTCCATCCCTAAGCCAAATTCAATGATAATAAGGTTGATCCATTTTTTTTGCCTTCCTGTTCTTCCCATTCATTGTAACAGTTATTCTTTGCCTCTTCTATATGAGATAATTAACCCCATTCTGTCTCTTCCCATTTCCTCTCATTCTATTCTTCTCTCACCTCTCAATTTCACATTTTAAATATCATCCCCTGAATCAATTGATCCGAAGCCCTCTGTCTATGTATACCTGTACACACACACACACACACACACACACACACACACACATGCACACACATATATACATACACACACTCACATATGTATTCATATGCACATATACCCTCCTATATAGACATATGTGTATGCATACACACATATGTAAATATATACACACACACACAAACATACACATTTATATTCCCTTCAACTATCCTCATACTGAGAAAAGTTTCATAAGTTACAATTATTGTTTTTCCATGTAGGCATGTAAACAGTTCAACTTTGATAAGTTCCTTATGATTTCTTTTCACTGTTTACCTTCTCATGATTCTTGTATTTGAATATCATACTTTTTATTCAGCTTTGGTTTTTTTCATCAAGAATGGCTGAAAGTCTTCCACGTCATTGAATGACCATTTTTTCTCCTTAAGCATTATACTAAGTTTTGCTGGGTAAGTGATTCTTGGTTTTAATCCTAGCTCCTTTGTTCTCTGGCATATCATATTCCAGGCCATGCAATCCCTTAATGTAGAAGCTGCTAGATCCTGTGTTATCCTTATTGTGTTTCCACAGTATTCAAATTCTTTCTTCTTGGAAGCTTGTAACATTTTCCCCTTGATCTGAGAACTCCAGACCTGGATATAACATTCCTAGAAGTTTTCTTTTGGGGATCTTTTTCAAGAGGTGATTGGTAAATTCTTTCAAGTTCTATTTTGCCTTCTGGTTCTAAAATATCAGGGCAATTTTCCTTGAGAATATTTTGAAGGATGCTTTCTAGGTTCTTTTTTTTGACCATGGCTTTCAAGTAGTCCAATTATTATTAATATTATTTTATTATTATTATTATTGTTGTTGTGGTTGTTGTCATTTTGATTTTTGGAGGGCAATTGGGGTTAAGTGACTTGCCCAAAATCACACAGTTTTTGTGTCAAGTGTCTGAGGCTGGATTTGAATACAGGTCCTCTGGACTCAAGGGCTAGTGCTCTATTCACTGTACCACCTAACCACCAATAGTTTTTAAATTTTCTCTTCTGGATCTATTTTCCAGTTCAGTGTTTTTTTTCTATGAGATATTTCACATTGCCTTCTATTTTTTCATTCATTTGGATCTCTTTACTAGTACCTTGATTCCTTATAAAGGAATTAGCTTCCATTTGCTCTAATCTAATGCTGAAGCAATTATTCTTTTCAATGAGCTTTTGAGATTCTTTTTTCTACTGGAGAATTGGGCTTTTTAAGGCATTCTTTTCCTCAATGGCTTTTTGGGCCTCTTTTGCCATTTGAGTTAGTCTATTTTTAAGGTGTTATTTTCCTCAGTCAGGTTGTTGACTCTCTTTTCATGATTTTATTGCATCATTCTCATTTTTCTTCCCAATTTTTCTTCTACTTCTCTTACTTGGTTTTCAAAATCCTTCTTAAGCTCCTCCATGGCCTGTTTATATTTTTCTTGGAAGCTTTCAGTACAGGAGTTCTGCCTGTGTTGTCTTCTTCCTGTTCCATGCTTTGATTCTTTTTGTCAATAAAAAAGGAATCTAAAGTTGGATGTCTGTACTTGCTTTGCTTCCTCTGCTTGCTCATGTTGCCTGTCAATTACTTGCCTTTTGAGCTCTTTGCCACAGTAGAACTCTGCTTCCACAGGGAACAGCTTTGTTCCAAATTGCTGCAGTTTTTGCCGATTGCCAGAGCCTTTAGGAGGCCACCATCTCTACAGCCCCCAACAGCTTTGGCTTACTGGTCACACACCCCAGGACCACCACCCAAGACTGCAATCCTGATCTAAGCAAATTAAGGCAAGAATGCTTAGCCTCTGGAAGGTCACTTGGCCACCCTACAATCTGCAGGTCGGGAGTTCTTAAGCAGCCACATGGAGGCAGCTACAGGGCTGCTGCTTCTGGCTCTGGGGGCAGAGGGCCAAACCTGTTGTTCCTCTGTTCCTCCCAAATCCATTCTAGTTCCACTGACCTTTTACTTTGTCCTTGTCATTTATGGGTTGATATTTCTGGAAACCACCACAGCTGTTGGTGATCTACTCTTCTGAATTCTCTAGCTGTGACTGGTCTGGGCCAACAACCTGGGGCTAAAACTACGGGTTTAAGTGGGGCTGGGCTTGGTTCCAGCATGCTACAATGAACCCTTCCTGTCTACCTGCCAGGCTGCCTTCAGTGGGAACTTTGCTTCTCTGTCATTTTGTGGGTTCTGTAGCTCTAAAATTCATTTAGAGTCTTATTTTATAAGTATTTGATGTGGTTATGGGGAGAGCCAGGTAGTTTTCCTGCTTCTATGCCACCATCTTTATTCTATCCCTTTTCTTAAACTTAAAATCTGGTCAACCAGTGCCCATCCCTGGAAAGAAATAAGTCACTAGGCTGTACACTCTTGGGGTCAATATGTCTTCAACTTAATCCTGTATACTTTACTTTCAGGCAGCCTCAGGGTATTTTCCTGACTTCCCACCAATATTTTTTTCCCTTAAGACAGGTGATATAGTACTAATACTGTTGCCTCTCTCAAAAAGGTGTCCATTTGTAGTACCAACCTTTATTTACTTCCCTAGCTATAATATCCCCTTTATATATGTAATAGTGTGCATATATGTTTGTGGGATGCAGGAAGAAATACTAGCTAGTGAGACCCCAACCCTGTATAAGGAGTTGCAAAATCCCTATGTAAGTGAACCTGGTTTTGATTTGTCTTCCCATGAGCATGGACAAGTATCTTCTTACTGATTCCTGTTTGTCTTACTACATGATTGATGAAATGCATTTTAACTTGCTGCTAAGTGGAAACTACTTGTGTATATCAGTAATCAATAAATATTTATTAAGCACCTACTATATGCCAGGCACTGATTATATAAAAAGACGAAGGCAATCTTTGCTCTCAAGGTGCTTGCCATCTTCTCTAACAAATGTAAAGGATTTGAATAGATGAACTTGCTGTTCTGCCCTTGGGCACAGGTAGGTGGCATAGTTGATCAGAGTGCTCGTCCTGAAATCAGAAAGATACATCTTCCTGAGTTCAAATGTGAACTCAGAAACTTACTAGCTGTGTGACCCTGGGCAAGTAATTTGACTCTGTTTACCTTAGTATCTCATCTGTAAAATGAATTGGAGAAGAAAGTGGTCTAGAAGTAAACTTGGTGGAGATTACAAAGAAAGTGAAAAAGGCCCAAGAACCAGAAAGTATCACACTTGCCCTAAGGAGAGGGTTTGGAGATAGGAAGTGGTGTTTTGGAGAAACTACTTCAATTCTGAGTGTATTTTTAGCAATGACCGAGTGTGTATATAGGAAAGAGTTTATGTTCCCATTTTTGAGGGGACATATATTTTTGTTTGTTTTCACTTTTGTCTTCCTCTTGCCTTCTCAATAAATATTCATCTATAAAATCTAATTGATGTTAATTAGTTAACTGATACTATAGATACTGCACAATTTACCAGAGAAATGTTTCTAACTCCTCCAAGTTGTTAAAACAGGTGAGCAATAATTTGCCATTCTCTGGGCATTTGTCATACTCATGTGAGTAGATGTTGAGAGGCTAAGTCCTACATTATATGAGCAATGTGTGTTTTCTTCTCTTTCTCTTCTCTTTGAAAACCGTACTCTCTTTTTCTGTTTCTATATCCTCTAACTTTTGGCATGGATGGATCTTTAATACATTTTTTATTCATTCATTAATTTCTCTGGATCTGTGATTTTTTAGATATGATAGTTATTTTAAACATTTTTATTAAGCTGTTTTTTCCTCATCACACTAATTTCTAAATATAACTCTTGGGGAGCCTTTCCTTCTGTCAAAGAAAACTGACACAATTACAATGTTTGACAACACATGCAACATTCCATAGAGATAGATCCCTACCTCTCCATTAAAAAAAGATGCATGGGTCTAGCTTGGTCATTATGATTAAAATTTGTTGAGTTTCATTTGCCTGCTCTCTTACATTTATATCATTGTAAAATTATATGTTTTGTGGTATCAATTATGCTTCTTCATTTTGCATCAATTCTTTCCAATTTTTTCTGATTTCTCTACAATTTCTTATGGAACACATACATACGTACATACACATACATGTGTGTATGTATGTATATATATGCATTCATATATACTCCCATACATTTCCTATATGCTATTTATTGAAATATTAAGTATAAAAAATTGACATAAGGAATAATAAAGGGAAATATGCACAGAATTATGCATATGTATGGGTGTATAATGCACAAGTGTGTTATATATATGCATATATATGCATTATATATGTGTATATGCATGCAGATACTTAAACAATTACTAAAGTAATAAATAAGTGGACTAAATATAACTTTCTAAATCCACTTTTCTTATCTAAAATCCTATAATAAACCAAATAGAAACTATACTAGTTTATGCTGCCTCTACTGTCCTTTATCTACCCCCTCTTCCCACCAAAACTTTTGTTTGCTTGAGTATTGAAATAGGAGAAAGATGTTATGGTTTTGTTTGATCCAAGTGGGGTATATTTGATGTCTTCTTTCATGTGCAGCCATACTTTCCCCCAGCTCTACTAACCTACAGAAAGAGAGAACTGAAACATTTGTTCTTCTTTCTTCTTTCAGTACAAAAGCAGATATAGAGTCAAGGGCTGTGGTTGGAGAATTTCGAGTGTTTATACTCAGAAGCATGCAATCTCTTCTTGCCTCTAAGTAGTTATTGAGTGTGAATGATACTTATCACATGGGCATTGACTGAGTTTTAGAAAGCATGGAGAAGGAAGTAAAAACTATCCTTTGGCTTTCAGCTCCCTCCTCTGTTCCCATGAACCATATTTGGCTGTTACATTTGAGAGAAGCAGTTTTCACTAGAAAAAAATCTTTACATAAAAACTCAAATAAATCTGTGTCAGAAAGTGTTTTGATTTTTTGTTTTTCATGGAACTGTAGTTTGGGTGAAAATGACTGATTTTAGTTTTTGCATTGATTTTGATGAGAACCAATGAAACCTATGTTATCTGGTGACATAGAGGGGATAAAATATCCTTTAGAGAGAGAGAGAGACAGAGAGAAGTAGAGAGAGAAACAGAGAGAGAGACAGAGACAGAGACAGAGAGAGACAGAGACAGAGACAGAGAGACACAGAGAGAAAGAGAGAGAAAGAGAGAGAGAGAGAGAGAGAGAGAGAGAGAGAGAGAGAGAGAGAAGGAGAAAGAGAAGGAGGAAGGAGGGAGGGGAGAAGGTGGGAAGGAGGAAAAGGAAAAACAGGTCCAGAGTAAATACTTTGTTAGTTTGGTAAATTCCTGAAAACAGCTCTTTAGTACTTAAGAGAAAATCCTGTTTATTGTCTGTTACTTTATTTTTAAAAACTCAGCAGAAGAAAAGAAGGCAAATGTATTTGTGACCTAATTCAATACTCACTCTCAGTGAGAGATGAGCAGCATAAACAATGATTCCTTTTATTCCTAGAGGGGCTACCAACCCATCTGAAGAGATGGAAAACACCATGAAGCCCACAGCTCTTGCCTGGCAGAGAATGTTTTCATGAAAGGTGCTGACTCATATCAGTGAGTTATGGTATTGGGACTAACATTAGTCAGCTGGCTGGGTGACAAAAAGTCATACTCCAAAACGACAGAAAGTGAAGGAAGACCATGTTAGTAAGCCAAAGTGAATTATGATGCTTGCAGCATTGATGTTATAGCAATCCCTGATTCCTCATGCAATACAAAGGTTATTGAAAGTAGGATTTTCTTTCCCAGGATGGATATGCAGATTGAAGCGAAGCAATCACCCCATTGAAAGCCATTGCTGTGGATGAGAATTTCCCATCCAGCAGTTACATTTTTCTTCCAACTTTCTCAGTCCTCAAAATGAAAGCTTGTTATAAAGAACAAGCTCATGTTGAAATATCATGAAAATCCAGAATCTGTGGCCATGGAATTTTTATACCAACAAATATTGCCTTTCTACAAAAACAAAACAAACAGAAAAACCCAATTCAATTTCCTAAGGAAAAAAATAAAATAAAATTCAGGCCTTGTAAACTGAATTCAATGCAATTGACATTATGGAGGTTAGATATCAAATCACTGAATAACATTGCGATAGTAGAAATGTTGGATAAAATAATGTCCATATTCTCATTCACTTTAAAAATTTAGGAGAGGTAGAAGACATAAGTACAGAACTAGGATGTACTATTGATGTTAATAATAATAATAATAATAATAATAATAATAATAATAATAATAATGATAATAATAATAATAATAATATAATAGACTATCTCCTGGAGTAAAATGTCTTTCAGGAGTGAGGAGTATGGCTTCTCCAGAAATTTTCTGGTACTTTATGTAATATGCTTAAAGCAAACAAAAAAAGTTTTAAAATAACTCAAACAGCCTAACTGTTCAAAAAAACAGGATGCAAAACAAACCAGTTATTGTGGCAGACTTGATAGTGACAATTAGTTTGAGACCCAGTGACCTGAAGTTGTAATTTTTTCTTTGCCATATATCCTGCTAAGTATTCTTTTCACATCTCAACAGCCTCATGCTTTTCCCTATTTCTCTATATGCAGATTACAAACAATTTAATATGCTAAGGTTTCTACTATGTTCTCCAAAAATTATAACTTTTTGGATAAATGGAAGCAAAGTTATATCAGGAAAGTAGCTTGAAGCAAGGTTGACATTAAAGGCAGGAGACATCAGGTTCCTGGAAATGATGTTTGGATAACAGAACCTAATCACATGCAAGTTAGGATTGTAGAAGGAATGCAATAACAAAATTGACAGAGAAAAAAAACAGATGTTGTGCCGAATTTAATTCATTGAAATCAAATAACTAATTTGCTTACCATCTTCTAGTACTTTGAAATGGTCCCTTAGGAAGTCAGGAGAGGCAGTGAATATTTAAACTGGGTACTTCCAGATTTTAGTGATCTACCAGAGGTGCAGTTTACTACACAAAACGCAATCCCAGTTGGAATACAAAGGATGCAATGTTGCAATAACATTAACATAACATATAGCCCCGAATGACAGTGTTCCCAGGCGGCAAACTGAAAAATGTGGAATGTAGCCATGTTGGTTTCTTCTACTTTTCATGACACAATTCGGAAGTCTAGCTATGAATACATTGTTGTTGCCAAGGCTGGCACTGAAATGGTTCTTTCATAGGGAGCTGAGTGTCTGTGCTGTCACATAGATAGGAATCAAACTTTGGATTTTAATTTTGGGTCTGAACTATAGATTTTTAAGTAAATCATTTTGTTTTAATTTTTCTTTTAATTGAGGGGGCAGAGCCAAGATGGTGGCATAGAAGGAAAACTCCGCAGCTCCCACATAGCCACCTCAAATACCCATAAAATATAACTCTAAACAAATTTTAGAGCTCCAGAACTCACAGAAGTACAGAAAAACACATCTCCTGGCAAAGACAGAACAGCAGGCAGGACAGGAACGGCTCATTGCAGCACACTGGGAGTCAAAACCAGCCTGGCCTGAAACCGTGGCTTGGCCTGGGGTGGCCAGGATGAACTGCAGCTGGAGCCTTCAGGACAGTGGATCAGTGGCAGCTGTGGTGATTTCCAGAATTATCAAGCCACAAGAAATAAAGACTAAGTGAAAGGTTAGTGGAGCTTGCCTAAATTCAGGGGAGAGGTTATGGCCAAACTGCCCCCAGGGCAAGGAAGCAGCATAAGTGGCACAGCGGCCTTCACATGGCTGCTTAAGAACCCTTGGCTGGCAGATTGCAAGGGGGCCAGACAATCCTTCAGGGGCTAAGTGCTCTTGCCTTAACTAGTCTGGATCAGGATTGTGGTGTTGGGTGGTGGTCCTGCCATGCGTTTTCAGTGAGCCAAAGCTGGTGGGAGCTGCAGCAGCCTCCTAATAGCTCTGGCAGCTGCAAACCCTGAGCAGTTTGGGACAGACCTTTCCCTTCTAGAAGCAGCATTCCACAGAGCTAAAAAGTCAAGTAATTGACTGGCAACATGAGCAGGCAAAGGAAGAAAAGTAAGAACAGCAATCCAACTTTAAGATTCCTTCTTTGGGGACATAAAGGATCAAAGCATGGAACGGGAGGAAGACAACACAGTCAGAACTCCCATACCAAAAGCTTCTGAGAAAA
>CM053595.1:243689635-243713592 GCA_028646575.1 Pseudocheirus occidentalis
TATTATTTCTCGAAAAAGAATTTTTTAAAAATTTCTTTATTGGGGAACTGCTCTTGGTCTTATGTGTTTTTGTCAGTTCCACAAGTATCTTAAATATTCTATTTTTTTCAAATATATTTCATAAAGATTTTTTTCCACCTTGACAATGTCTCCTCTAATTTGAGTTGTATTACATTTGCACAAAAAATGAACTTCGATATAACCAAACTGTCCATGTTATCACTTGTGTATTGTGTGAGTATGTGTGCATATCTAGTAATGTAATACTGAAAAACTGTTTAGATAATCAACAGTTATTATTAATTAATTAGGAATATTTAAAATGCCTTTAATGTTCAGAATTTTATACTCAAGTATCAATGGATAGTCATCAAGTATGATGGCATTATAGCATCAAGGCTAGCAAATCAGTATAAATTCAGGGAGGAATAGTAATTGACTTTTATCACATCATATCAATATGATTGTGTCTTTGATGTAAGGAGAATTTTAAATTACCTAAGGATGGCTGATGTTCTTTGGCCTAGACTAAGAGAATCACAGATTTAGAGTCAGACTAAAGACTTTAGAAGTCTTCAAGCCTGAGTCCCTCAGTTTTCCAAAGAAGATAGTAAGAACCAGTAGTGGTAAATTGATTTGCTTAGGGTCAAACAACTATTAAGTGTGGTCTTCCAGGGATACAGAACTTTCCAGGACTACAAGTGCCATGCTCTAACCATTAAGCAACCAAGATTATGAAATTGCTGACAATTCTGAGAATCCGGATTCAGAAGATTTGGATTCAAATTTGAGTTGTCTGTGTAATTTTAGACAAATCACTGGTTAAACTATATTAGGGGCTTTTAAAATGTGTGTAAGTTTGATGAACCCCTGTGGTGGAAAACCTTTGTCTATAGATTTTCAAAATTACATTTTCTCAGAGTGGCTTAAATGCATAAAATAAAACACATAGGATTACAAAAGAAACTAATTATATGAAAATGGAGTCTTGAAGATTTTGTTTTGTTTTTTAAGTGTAGAAGACCAAGATCCCATCTATCACTTAATCAATGGTCCTTTGACCAATAGAATCATAGATAAGAAATGTTTTTTTTAATTTTCCAGTTCATTCCTGGTATTCTGTTAGAAGATTTAAGGTTTAGCATAGAAAGCATAACCATATTTTGATGAAGATACTTTAAAAACTATTATAAACTGCAGTCATGAGTAAAGACCAAGAAGATTTTGGGGGACAATTTTGTTATTTCATGCTTTCTGTCTTCCATGCATATTCTTTGTTCTTATTTTAAAAGAATTTATTTAGTATTCTATTTTCTCCAGTTACATATAAAAACAATTTTTAATATTTGCTTTTAAAATTTTGAGTTTCATATTCTCTCCCTTCCTCCACCCCACCCCACCTCACTGAGAAGGCAATTCAAAATGGGTTATACATGTATAGTCATGCAAAACATTTTCATATTAGTCATGTTGTCTTTGAACCAAACATGGAGGGTGAGATGGCCTTTCCCCTTGCTTAGGGTACACCCACAAGGAGAGGAAACACGCTGATCTCCTGTCTCCTCCAGTAGTTTGTCCATCATCCCTTCTCCATCCATAATTGTCAAACTGTATACATTGATTGATCTTCTGCTGTCTATATACCTTTCCAGATCTATATCTTAAAAAAATAAAGTAAACCCTTCACTTGATCCTAGCCTAACCTCAATCTGTCATTTAATGTCTCCTCTCTCCACAGCCAAATTTACAGAAAAAAGTTCTCTATTTATTGATTGCCTCCACTTTTCAACTTTCACTCATTTCTCAACCCCTTGTAATTTGCCTTCAATGCCCACTCACTACTTCACTGAAACTGCTGTATTTAAGGTTACCAATGATGTTTTAATTGTGAAATCTGATGGTTATTTCTAAACCTTCATTCTTCTTGAATTTTTCAGAAACCTTTTAAAAATTAGATTTTATGTTTATTTTTAATTTATATCATTCATTTCCATAAGATTTTGAGGTACAAATTTTCTATCTTTTCCCTAGCCACCAGCCCCAAGCAGCAATCACACTATATAACCCCTCCCTCAATCTGCTCTCTCCAATATCTTCCCCCATCCTGCCTCTGACTTTAAGGTAGGGCAAGACGGATCTACATACCCCAGTGCCTGTATATCTTATTTCCCAGTTGCATGTAAAATAAAGACAATAATAATGATAATAGTAATAATGATAATGATAATAATAATATTTTTTAAACATTTAAATTTGCTACTTTGAATTCCAGATTCTTTCTCTTCCTCTCTCATCATCCACACTTACTGGCAAGATAAGCAATTCAATATAGGTTGTACATGCATATTTACACAAAACATTTCCATAGTGGATGACTATGAAATGATGACTATGTGAAAGACTGATTGTATTTCCCTCCATCCTATCCTAATCCTGCCCCCAACTTGTTCTGTTTTTTTATGTTGAACTTGTTCCTTTTCAAAAGTGTGTGTTTCTAACTACCCTCCATACCAACTTGCTTTTCCCTCCACCATCCCCTTTCTCATCCCCTTCCCCCCCATTCTCCTATAGGGAAAAATACTCAATTTAGTGTATATGTCATTCCCTCCCTAAGCCAAATTCAATGACAGTAAGGTTGACACATTCCCTTTTGCTTTCCCATTCTTTCCCTCCATTGTAACAGATATACCTTGCTTCTTCTGTATGAGATATTTTATGCCATTCTGTTTCTCCCCATCTCTCTCAGTATATTCCTCTCTCACCTATCAGTTTCACCTTTTAAATATTATTCCTTCTCATTCAATTGATCCTGTGCCCTCTGTCTATGTATACCTGTATACATACATACACACACTCAGATATGTATTCATATGAACATGTATCCTCTTATATAGACATATGCATGTATGCATACATACATACACACATACACACATATACATAAACACATTTATATTTCCTTCAACTATCCTCATGCAGACAAAAAAATCCTCATGCATTTCATAAGTTACAATTATTGTTTTCCATATAGGCATGTAAATAGTAACTTTGCTAAGTTCCTTATGATTTCTTTTCCCTGTTTACCTTCTCTTCCTTCTTATATTTGAATGTCAAATTTTCTGTTCAGCACTGTTTCTTTCATAAAGAATGCTTGAAAGTCCTCTGCCACATTGAATGACCATATTTTCCCCTGAAACATTATACTCTATTTTGCTGGGTAGCTGATTCTTGGTTTTAATCCTAGGTCCTTTGACCTCTAGAATACCATATTCCAAGCCCTTTGATCCCTTAATGTAGAAGCTGTTAGACCCTGGGTTATTCTGATTGTGCTTCAACAGTATTTGAATTGTTTCTTCTTTTCTGCTTATAGTATTTTCTCCTTGGTCTGTGAAGTCTGGGACCTGGCTATAATATTTATAGGCGTTTCTATTTTGCCCTCTGGTTCTAAAATATGAGGGCAATTTTCCTTAAGAATTTCTTAAAGAATGATTTCTAGGTTTTTTTTTAAACATGGCTTTCAGGTAGCCCAATAATTTTTACATTTTCTCTTCTGAATCTATTTTCCAGGTCAGTGGTTTTTCCAATGAGACATTTCATAGTGTGCTGTATTTTTTCATTTCTTTGGATCTGTTTAATAGTATCTTGATTTCTCATAAAGTTATTAGCTTCCATCTGCTCCAATAGAATTCTGAAGGAATTATTCTCTTCAGTGAGCTTTTGAAATTATTTTTCCATCTGGCAAATTCAGTTTTTTAAGGCATTATTCTTCTCTTTGGCTTTTTGGGCCTCTTTTGCCATTTGAGTTAGTCTATATTAAGGTGTTAGTTTTCTTCAGTGAGGTTGTTGACTCTCTTTTCATGATTTTCTTCCATCATTATCATTTCTCTTTCCAATCTTTCCTCTTGCTTGATTTTCAAAATCCTTCCTAAGCACCTCCATAGCTTATAATCAGTTCATATTTTGGAAGCTTTTGGTTCAGGAGTTCTGACTGTGTTATCTTCTTCCTGTTCCATGCTTTGATCCTTTTTGTCCCCAGAAAAGGAATCTAAAGTTGGATGGCTGTGCTTGCTTTGCTTCCTTTACTTGCTCATGTTGCCACTCCATTACTTGACTTTTGAGCTTTTTACTGCGGTAGCAGTCTGCTTCCAGAAAAGAGAGCTTTGTCTTGAATTGCTGTATTTTTGCAGCTACTGGAGCTTTTAGAAGGATGCTGTCTCATCAGCCCCCACCAGTCTTGGTTCACTGGTCACACACCTCAGGACCACCATCCAAGACCATGATCCAGATCTAGGCAGGTTGAAGCAAGAGCAATTATCCTTTGAATTGTTGCTTACTTTCCTCTCCCCCCCACTCCCTCCATTATCTGTTGGCCAGGAGCTCTGAAGCAGTCATGTGGAGACATCTACATGGCTGTTGCTGTGTCTCCAATGCTTCTTTCTCAGGGGGCAGAGGTTGGACAGTGCCACCATCCTCCTGAGTTCCAACAGAGTTTCACACTGACCTTTTACTTTTTCTTTGGCATTTATGGGTTGATATTTCTGGAAACCACCACAGCTGCTGGTGATCCACTCTCCTGAAGTCCACTGCACCTGCTGGTCAGGGATCCCTTGGGGCTAAAACTGTGGGCTCACACGGGTTGGGCTCAGCTCCAGGCTTCTGCAGTGGACCCTTCCTGTGTGCCTGTTGGGCTTCCTTCAGCAGGAGATTTGTTTGTCAATTTGTGGGCTGTGTGGCTCAAAACTTTGTTTAGAGTCATATTTTATAGGTGTTTGAGATGGTTATGGGGGGAGGTCACAAAGCTTTCCTGCTTCTATGCTACCATCTAGGCTCTGTCCCCCCTTCCATGCATACTCTTCATCTCCTCAGGACAAATATCATAAAAAGCAAAATTTCAGATTCAGATTAAAATAAAACTAAATGTTTCATCAAAGAAAAAATTCCATTTTAAGGAAGACAATGAAAAGTTAATATTTTAATTCATATACTTTTGTTAATTTTTATTGATATATTAATTCAACTTCATTTTCCAGTTTATCCTATTCCATATCCTACATGGAAAACTGTCTATAATAACAAACCATTTTCTAAAGGAAAAAAAAGACAAATAAAATTTAGTTTCACAAAACTAATCTAAATATAATTTGAATCCAATAATTGGGAAATGTGATCAATTTTAATTCCTCCTTCACTGGTGAGAAAGGAAACTCTTCACTGAAAAGTGGAGAGTTCTGTGGAACATTTTCTAATTCCCTATTTAGGGCTTGCTCATTATAATTAGACAGTATAGAATTTCCTTATTTTTGTTCTTTCCTTTTAAATTTTTATAATTTCTATTTATATTCTATTTCTTTATTTTGCATCACTTCTTGTATTCCAGTACATCTGTAAGTTTTTCATATTAGTCATTTCTTTTACTGAACCACTATTACTTTATGGTTTTGTACCAACCTTTGATATTTCGAATTATTTACAAGTGCTCCCATGAATATTTTGGCACATATAATCTATTTTTCCACAGTTAACCTCCTTGGATATATGCATAGCCCTGAGATCTTTGAGTCAAAAGGTATGAATATTTTCATTATATTTGAAAGATTATTCCAAATATATTTCAAAAATGGTTGGCCCAATTAAAACTATGCCAACAATTCTTTGTATACTTTCATCAGATTTATTTTGAAGCATTTAGATCATATATACAATTTCATTTTTTAAAATTCTGTAATGATGGTGCATTAAGCTGCTCAGAACTTATCATCTGTACTAACTTCATTTAAAAATATTATATGATTTATTGCTTTTATCCTCTGCGCCCAGAATTAATAAGAAATATGGTCAGTGGGATTATATTAAAATCTTTTCATTCTGTGCTTCTAACAAGTGGGTCTTTGACATCATGCTTTAGCTGCAGTGTTAACATGGAGCCTCCCTCAGTGGGTTTCTTCCTAGTGAAAATCCATTCACTCCTAACATCTTCTGGCCCTGGAAATCCATTCCCCATGGCAGTTCCTTTTGTCTAATCAAGAATTTCTTTGGGTCTTATATTTTGGTGGGGGTCCTATACCAGACAATCTTTTTCTTTTTTTTAACCAGACAATCTTTATTCCTCTTCAAGCTCTACGTTTAACTTCCTGGAATTCAATACCATTCATTCATGTATGCACCTTCATTTTTCTTCCTATATGATCACTTCTTTGCCTCTTCACTTTTCAACTTCCTTTTGCTTGTTTTCTTCCTCTATTGCAATATTATTTCCTGAGGGCAAAGACTTTTTTCACATGCATACAACATTTTCTTAGTCTATCCTCCATGTAGGAATGCTTTTCATTCACAGCACTGCCTGTTGACTTCCTTAACTTGCATCAAGTTCCAACTAAAATCTCAAGTTTTAATTTTTTTATTTATTCATTTTTTGTCTGTTTTTGGAGGGGGGAAGGCAGGACAATTGGGATTAAATAACTTGCCCAAGGTCTCACAGTTAGTAAGTGTTAAGTGTCTGAGGCTGGATGTGAGCTTAGGTCCTTCTGACTCCAGAGCTGGTGCTATATTCACTGTGCATCCTAGCTGCCCCTAAAATCCCAACCTTTACAGGAAACTTTTACTAATCTCTATTAACTTTAGAGTCTCACCTCCCTTAATTATTTCTTTTTTGGTTCTGCATATAGTTTACTTTGCATATATCTGTGTGTGTGTGTGTATGTATAATATATTGTATAATGCTCCATTTAGATTGTAAGCTCTTTGAAGGCAGGGAATCTTATTTTCCCCCCTTTTTGTATCACCAGTGTTTAGCACAGTGCTTAGTACTTAGTAGGCACTTAATAAATCTTTATTTATTCACTGATTAATAAAACCACCTGCCTTAATGTAGTTTAATCAAATTATCCTTTTAATTGACAATGTCTATTTTAATCCAATATTAGACCAGTAAGTAGCATTGTTGATTTTCATTCATTTTTTCTTTCCTTCAGGCTCTTGACTACTATACCTTCTGCAGGTCACATGCCATTCTCTTCTTTCATTTTTTCTTCTTTAATAGTTCTCTTGGACCATGTCCTTAATCCTCTCCCCTCTCTCCTCCTTTCTGTCCCTTTTTACCACATTCTATTGATTTCTTTAAGTCTGGATCCAAGGTTAGGTTGTCTGTAAAAAGAAGAAAATAAATAATATACTTTTGCTGACAAAAGCTCTTTTACTTATAGTATATAGACCTTATAAAGACAAAGTTTATTTATATTGTTCCTATACTTCACTCAAATGAAATATTATTTCAGTAGAAACAAAAATATATTACATAAGAAATATTACACCTAGAGATAAAACTCTGGTAGAAATCACAATTTTACCATGCATTAGCAGTGTGAATTTGGCCAAATTTTTTTTATTTCTGTGTTTTCTTTCCCTCACCTATAATGAGAGGGTTAGGACAGATAATCTCACATGTACCTTTTGTTTTTAACTTTAGGATCCTGGAAACCAAGCTGGAGGTGACTTCTCTGGTCATCTTCTGGAAAAAATGTTTGCTCAGATGTATCTGTACATCAAAGAAACATAAGTGATCCTGACAACTGAACATCTCTGAGCAATTAAAAAAGGCTTACAGAAATCAGTAGGAAAATTAAGTGTACTTGCCCAAGGCCACATGTTTTCCAACCTGTTCAGTTCAACTTGAATTGATTTTCTTTGGACAGTGCCAATTAGATATGTCAGATCATCTTGACAAGTAGTTTAGAGGTATGGAGGGGAGGTAGGGAGTAGTTATTAAGGAGAAAAGAACACAGGGATTTTGGGGGGTTAAATTTAGCTATTTCAATAATAATTCATTCAACACATGTATATGTAAAACTGGATACATGGCAAAAAAGAAAACAAATATATTAGGAAGATACCATGAGCTGACTGTGCTAAGGACTAAAGATATAAATAGAAAAAAAAATGAGAGAGCACTTGCTCTACAGGAGTTTTCACACTATTTGGGGGAGCTAACGCTTGCAAGAAAAGTTGGTACAGAAAGGAAAGAAAGGCCTAGAAGTTCAGAAGCTAAAAATGCTGAGTAAATGGCAAGGATTAAGTGTCCTACAATAGAACCAGTAGTTCAGATGACATTGTTTAGGTCTAAAGGACATAGAAATATGGGTTATAATAAGCCCTGGAGAAATTTTAGGATTTGTAATGTGAATTATAGTAAGGTCTGGTGATCTGGAATCTCACTAGAAGTAGGAGGTAGCTTATTTGTTATCTACATTTCGTGAATAGTCAAGCAATCCCATTAGGTTCTGAGAATTAAGGAACCAGTGAAGGGAGAAAAGGAGGGAAAAGGGGGAAGAATTTTTCTTGTGGTGAGATCTTACTGCTAGGGAGCTTCCTTGGATAGGGCTTACAAGTCACTGTGTTAAGTGCCAAGGAAAGTAAGAAAAATTTAAATATTAAAATCATGTCTGATGTCTAGAAACTTGCAACATTCTGTGTTTGTGTGTAGTGGTGGGTGGCATCAGGGGGTGTAGGAGGGAAGGGTAGAAAACATTATGTACATGAAAACATTATGTTCATGAAAAATCAAGTATATATTAAAAGTACTGCACAATGCCTTAAAGAGGGAGAAAGTGAATATATAGAGATATAAATATTATATACATATATGTATATATACATACATACATGCATATATATATATATATATATCTAATCTATCTATCTATATCATCTATATCTATATATGGAAGTCTTCCTATAAGAGGTAGCACATGCATGGTTCTTTAAATGGAACTAGGGATTCTACAAAGGCTGTGATGTAGATGGTGTTCCATAGAGGTAAAACCCAGAAGTGAAAGACATAGTATAATTCATAAGGGACAAATAACAGAAGAGTTTGACTGAAAGAGAGACTGAAGAGTAGTAAGAAATATTGCTAGAAAAGTCTATGGAAGCTATATTGTGGAGAATTTTAAAAGTTAGGCTGAGGATTTTGTATTTTTCTCTCAGTGGCAATTGGTAATTATTGACATTTTTTCCCCTTTTTCTGTAAAGAATAACATGCACTGAGGGGGGGGGAATCAACATGGCAGCATAGAAGGAGGAAAACACCACAGACTCCCCCATAACCACATCAAATGCCTATGAAATATGATTTTTAAACAAAACTTAGAGTTCCAGAATGCACAAAAGGTCAGAGAAACAAAGTTCCCACTAAAGGCAGCCTGTCAGGCTGACAGAAATGGGTTTATTGCATTGAGCTGGGAACCCAGACCAGCACCACTTGAAACTGGGGCTGGAGTTTTGAGATCACTGGCAGCTATGGTGGTTTCCAGAATTATCAACTCAAAAGAGCCAAGGACAAAGGGAAAGGTTAGGTGAACTCGGCTAAAATTTGGGGGAGAGAGTCTGACTGACAACCCCACAGCTAAAAGCAGCTGAAGTGGCAGCCCTGCAGCTCCCTCCATGTGGATGCTTCAGAGCTCGCAGCCTGCAGATTGCAGGGAGGCCAAGTCATCATTCAGAGGTTAAGTGCTCTTGCCTTGAGCTGCCTGGATCAGGATAGCTTTCTTGGGTGGTGCTCCTGAGGTGCATTTTCAGTGAGCCAAAGCTGGTCGGGGCTGCACATACAGTGGCCCCCTAATATCCCTGGCAGCTGCAAAAACCATAGCAATGTGGGACAGAGCTCTCCCCTCTGAAAGCAGAATTCTACAGAGCTCAAAAGCCAAGTAATTGACTGGCAACATAAGCAGTCAACGGAAGAAAAGCAAATGCAGCAATCCAACTTTAGATTACTTTTTGGGGACAAAAAGTATCAAAGCATGGAAAAGAAGGAAGAGAGCACAGTCAGAAGTCGTACACCAAAAGCTTCCAAGAAAAATGGAAACTGGTTATGGGCCATAGAAGACCTTAACAAGGATTTTGAAAACCAAAGAAGAGAAGTGGAGAAAAAAAATTTGGAAGAGAAATGAAAATGATGCAAGAAAATAATGAGAAGAGAGTCAACAATATGAATGAAGAAAATAACACCTTAAAAAAAGATTAGCTCAAATGGCAAAAGTGGCTCAAAAATCCAATGAGGAGAAGAATGCCTTAAAAAGTTGAATTTGACAGATGAAAAAAGAATCTAAAAGCTTGCTGAAGAGAATAATTCCTTCAGAATTAGAGTGGAGCAATTGGAAGCAAATGACTTTACGAGAAATCAAGATATCATTAAACAGATCCAAACAAATGAAAAAATAGGATGCAAAGTGAAATATCTCCTTGAAAAAACCACTGACTTGGAAAATATATCCAGAAGAGACAATTTAAAAATTATTGGACTACTTGAAAGCCATGAACAAAAAAAGAACCTAGAAATCATCCTTCAAGAAATTTTCGAGGAAAATGGACCAGTTATTTTAGAACCAGAGGGCAAAATAGGACTTGAAAGAATTCATCAATCACCTCTTGGAAAAGATCCCCAAAAGAAAACTCCTAGGAGTGTTACAGACAGGTTCCAGAGTTCCCAGATCAAGGAAAAAATATTACAAGTTACCAAGATGCAACAATTTGAATACCGTATGGAAACACAGTCAGGATAACCCAGGAACTAGCAGCTTCTACATTAAGGGACCGAAGGGCCTGGTATATGATGTTCCAGATATCAAGGGAGCTAAGATTAAAACCAAGAATCACCTACCCAGAAAAACTGAATATAATGTTTCAAGGGAAAAGATGGTCATTCAGTGAGGTGGAGGACTTCCAAGCATTCTTGAGGAAAAAAACAGAACTGAAAAGAAAATGTGACATTCAAACACAAGAAGCATGAGAAGGTAAACATGGAAAAGAAATCATAAGGAACTTATCAAAGTTTAACCATTTACATGCCGAAATGTAAAAATGAGATTTGTAACTTGTGAAAATTTTCTCAGTATGAGGTTAAGTGAAGGGAATATAAATGTATATATATATGTATGCATACATATATGTCTATATAGGTGGGTATATATGCATATGAATACATACATGAGTGCAGGTATTTATGTGTATGTAGACAGAGGGCACAGGATCAATTGAATTGGAAGGAATGATATTTTAAAAGGTGTAATTAAGAGGTGGGAGAGGAACAGAATGAGAGGAGACAGGAAGAGACAGAATGGAATTAATCATCTCACATGGAAGAGGAAAGAGATAACTGTTACAATGGAGGGGAAGAATAGGAAGGCAAAAGGGAATGGGTCACCCTTACTCTCCTTGAATTTGGCTTGGGGAAGGAATGACATAACTCTAAAGTGGGTATCTTGCCCTACAGGAGAGTAGAGAGGATGGGTATGAGAGGGGGGAGGATGAAGGGGAGGGCAGAGTGGGGGGAGAGGGATGTTAGAAGCACACCCTTCAGCAAAAGGACAAGGACAAAGTAGAGAACAGAAAAAGACCGGGGGTGTGGGATAGGAAAGGAGGAAAATATTGTCAGTGTTACACAATATGTTCATTGTGGAGATGTTCTGTGTAACTACACATGTAGGCCTGTATTGAATTACCTGACTTTCCAGTGGGAGTGGCTGACAAAAGAGGAATGGAAAGAATCCAGAATTTAAAGTTATACAATCAAATTACATATACATACATACACACACACACACACACACACACACATATATATATATATATATATATAATTATTATCATCATTATTTACATGCTACTGGGAAGTAAGATATACATGGACAGGGATGGGGAGATCCATCTTACCCTACCAGAAAGTCAGAGGGGTGATGGGGGAGGATATAGGAGAGAGCAGATTAGTGGATGGAGTATACAGTGGAATAACTGTTTTGGTGTGGTGGGTAGGGGAAAGACAGGGAGAAAATTTGTAGCTCAAAATCTTGTGGAAATCAATGATGTAAAATAAAAAAAAACAAAAAAATGAAAAGAAAAAAGCATGACCCCTCCCATCATCATGTATTAACATGCATCCCATGTTCCATTAATGAGGCTCTAATTTCATGTGAGATGCTTCAGAAAATATGCACGAGGTTTATTAAGGAAGTGCAATAGTAATTTTCGACTATCCTGTCATTGACCCTTACTGGTCTAAACTGGATTATCCTTATCCAAGTCTGAGGATCTCAGCCTTTTACTGCCTTCTGACTGATCAGGTCCACCTGCTGTCCGCTAACTCCCTTTTATTAGTAGCTTCAGTAATTTTTAGCAGTTCTGAGGAAACTCAACTCTTTCCTATCTGTCACAACACAACGGAGCAAAACTATGTGAAAGTACAAATACCATCCCATGAATAAAGAACTAATTGATAAACAACCAGGTTCTGATTTGGAGAATAATGAATCACATGAAATGTTCTTACTATTCACACTGTATATTTCCATTGGACTAAAACTAATGAACATATTTTTCATGCTTATATTTTAGAATAGAACAGATACAAATATATCCAACTACTTCATGGTATTCATTATCCACACCAATTTGTGACCTGGTTGCACTGAAATATATAGCAATAACTTTGACGAAATCTTTTTTACTGAGGAAAAACAACCATGGTGGTGGGGAGTGAGACTATATAATATAATTTTTAAATATTGGCACCTTGGATTCTAGATATGTTTTTGATAAAACTGTGGCATAGTTTCTAATCTATTCTTACCTAAGCATCTTGGAAAAGTCAATGTTTCAAGACTTGATATTTTTTCTAAGAAGACTTAATTAGACCCATGCTAGTCCTTACCTGGAGTATCCATTTCTGACCTCTTCCACACACTCACCCTTAACAGTTACCTCCATGGTTCATGTCACAATAATTAAAAATGAAACCAAAGAATAAACTAAAGTAAAATGAATGTCAGGGTAATAGAGAACTTATTTTTCTTTTCAAGTGGGTCCTATCCCCTAAGATAAAAAAATCCTTTATTGTGCTGTTAAATGATTCATGAGAGTGTGATCAGGAGCTTGGGATTTATTGTTTTTAATTTAATACTAAAAGAATCAAGCATTTTTCAGGACCGCTAATTTGGAAAGATCAGTGTCATGTAGTAATAATGTTGAAATTCAGTAAGATAGAGTGAAAAGTCACATTTTAATGGATGTGACACAAATTCACCATGACATTGGGAACACCATTTAAAAGATCTTACCTAATTTCTTTCTTCTATGATAGAAAATCACTTATTTTATAGAGTGTTAACATTTCACATGTAATTTATTCCTTAATAATAAACATAACCATCATACTCTTCAGATACATACCTAGTAGTGGTACTGCTGGGTCAAAGGGTATGCCTAGCTTTATAGTTATTTTGCTATAGTTCCAAATTTTTCTACAATATGGTTTGACCAGTTCACTGCTTCAGCATAGTGCATTACTATCCCATTTTTACATTCCCTCCAGCATTTGTCATTTTTCCTTTTCTGTTGTGTTTGCAAATTAGACAGGAGTGAAATAATACCTCAGAGTTCTTTTAATTTGCATTTCTCTAATCAATAATGATTCAGAGCATTTTCATATGACTATTGATAGCATTAATGATTTTTTCTGAAAACTGCTTATTCATATTCTTGACTATGTATCAATCAAAGAATTGTTATGGCTTTTTTAAAATAAATTTGACCCAGTTTACTTTATATTTGAGAAATTAGGCTTTTCCAGAGGAACACGCTGTAAAATTTCCTCCCATTTTCTTGCTTTCCTTTTAATTTTGTATGCATTGTTTTTGTTTGGGCAAGATCTATTGATATCATGAAATCAAAGTTATCTATTAAAATTTTGTCATCTTCTCTTCCTCTTCTTTGGTCATAAACACTTCCTTTATCCATGGATCTGACAGGTAAAGTTTTGCATGCTTCCGTAATAATCTTGTGACATCCTCTTTGTGTCTAAAGCATGAACTCATTTTTAAAATTACCTTGCTATACAGAATGAGGTATAGCTATATGCCTAGTTTTTGCCAAACTGCTTTCTGGTTTTCCCAGGTATTTTTGTCAAACAGTACATTCTTGCCCCCAAAGATTAGATCTTTTAGTTTATCAAACATTAGATTTTTATATTCATTTACTATTGCATATTATTATGTACCTAATCTATTCCACCGATCAAACACTATTGATTAGCAAGTACCAGATTTTTTTCCTCATGCTTTCCAATCTGATAATCCCAGTGATCCAACTTTGAGGGCAAGAAATCACTATGTAACAAAAAAAATCCTTTTCTTTGTCATTTTCCTACAAATAACACATCCACTACAATATTAAATAATAGTCATAATGGACATTGGTACTTCACCCCTGAACTGTTTGGGAGAGATCTATCTTATTATCTAGCTTATTCCAATTATGCTTCTTGCTTGTTTATGGTTTTAGATAGTTGCTAATTCTCATTTTAAGGAAGGATCCATTTATTCTCCTGCTTTTTAATGTTTTTAATTGTGATTGCTGTTATATTTTTCCCAAAAGTTTTTTCGGAAACTATTTATATAATCATACAATTTTTTAAAATTGATATGGTCAGTTTTACTTATAATTTTCCTATAAATCCTGCCTGTTTATACTGTATGATCTTTGTAATTTTGTCATAATTTAATTACTAGCATATAAAATTTATTCAATTATTTTTTAAAAAGATATAATCATTTATTCAATTTCTACTGCTGATAATTTAAGCAATTTATATTTTTGTAAATATTAATTTATTTAATTTAGATTTGCAGTTTTGCTATCATCTAATTGGGGAAAATAACTTTTAATAATGATTAATTTCATGTTTGTTAGTGGTGTATTCACCCTTTTCGTATTTGATGCTGATATTTTTATTTTTAATTTTTTAAATTCAGATCAGTCAATGGTTTCTTTATTGTATGGTTTTCACCCCATAAACTCAATAACACGTTTTACTTATTAATTCAGTGTTTTTTTTTCTTTCAGCTTTATTAATTACCCTTTGATTTTCAAGATTTTCATTTTGGTATTTAGCAGATGATTTTTAATTAGTTTTTTTTTGCCTAATTTTATCTCAATTGCATATTCAAGTCATTAATCTGCTCTTTATTCCATGCTTTCTT
Source organism: Pseudocheirus occidentalis (assembly GCA_028646575.1). Taxonomy (NCBI): domain Eukaryota; kingdom Metazoa; phylum Chordata; class Mammalia; order Diprotodontia; family Pseudocheiridae; genus Pseudocheirus; species Pseudocheirus occidentalis. The sequence continues at coordinate 243,704,662 of CM053595.1, forward strand.
TTTTCTTTTTTTATTGGCATATATATATTTAAAGTCCTTCTTTGGCTGCAACCCACAAATTTTGATACACTGTCTCAATTTTTTTTCCCTTTACTAAAATTATTGATTTTTTCTTTTCACTCACTTATTCTTTAGGATTATTTCTGTCAGTTAGGTTTGTGCTTTTGATTTTTCTGAATTCATGATTACTAACTCTGCCTTTTTTGTTTTTAACCTTAACTGAATCCTAATAGATTTTGCTCCAGATCTTTAATTTACTGTATATGTTTCTTTCACTTTTCAGTGTGTTTCTTCTAAAAAACATATTGGAATCTGGTTTCTAATCTATTCTGTTATCCACTTACATTATATGGGTGAGTTCATCCCATTCATACTTACGATTATGATTATTAACTCTATTATTTCCCTCTATCCTATTTTCTTTTTTTCCATTTATCTCTCTTTTTACCTTATGACTCCTCAAAAATCTATTTTGCAGCAACTGCTTCCAGAGTTCTTGACCCATAGATGGTGGAGAGATTAGAGGCCTGCTCAGGGGGGTTTCCAGGGATCTCTTTGCTAGTTCTGAGGCACGAATCTCTTGTTTTGTTCATACCTCAAACTATGTCACAGTCCTGGGTGGTAATCCTTTGAGCAGGGAGGATCACATCCATGGCAGAGCTTGTGGTGGTGGTGGTAGGTAGGGAATCCTTCTCACAGTTTCAAGTCAGAAAAGAGTGCTTTTGGTCACTTCCAGACCAGAGCACAGAGTGGGAAAGGAGCAAATATCCCTCCTTTGATCATACCACCTTGGAAGAACTGAAAATTCATGGAGATACACAAAGTCACAGATGCTTGGGACAGTACACTCTCCACACTGGAAGCAGAGTCAAACCTTAACAAGGAGGTCCAACTTTTCCTTCTGGGATTTCTTTCAGGAGGTGATTGGTGGAATCTTTCCATTTCTATTGTACCCTCTGGTTAAAGAATATTTATTGAAGTTTTCCTTGATAATTCTTGAAAGATAATATCTAGGCTCCTTTTTCATCATAGTTTTCAGGTAGTCCAATAATTTTAATCTTATCCCTCCTGGATCTATCTTCTAGGTCAATTGTTTTTCCAATGAGATATTTCATATTGTTTTCTATTTTTTCTTCTGATTTTGTTTTATAATTTCTAGATTTCTCATAGAACCATTAGCTTCCATTTGTTCTAATTTATAAGGAATTATTTTCTTCAGTGAGCTTTTGGAACTTCTTTTTGATTTGGCCAATTCTTCTTGTCTTCATTGGCCTTTTGGACCTCTTTGACCATTTTACCTAGTCTGTTTTTTAAGGTGCTATTTTCTTCAACATTGTGTGTGTGTGTCTCCTCTAGCAAGATGCTGACTCATTTTCCATGATTTTCTCACATCACTCTCATTTCTCTTCCCAATTTTTCCTTTACCTCTCTTACTTGATTTTAAAAATATTTTGAACACTTCCATGACCTGAGACCAGTTCATATTTTTCTTGGAGGCTTTAGAATTCAGAGCTTTGACTTTGTTTCCTTCTTCTGAGTATGTTTTATTCTTCCTTGTCACAAATGTAAGATTCTATAGTCTTATTTTTTTCACTATTTGCTTATTTTCCCAGTCAATTACTTGACTTTTTAACTCTTTGTTAGGGTAGGATTCTGCTTCTAGTGTGGAGGGTGCACTGTCCCAAGCTTCAGGGGTTTTGTGCAGCTGCTTCCAGAGATAATTTAAGGGACCTTTAAATTTTCAGTTTTTCTTAGGTTGTATGATCAAAGACAAGGTGTTGCCCCTCTCCTGGCCTGTGATTTAGTGTATGAGTGATCAGAAGCACTCTTTTCCCCCTCCAATCAGTCACTTAATCCTACCACCATCTGTGAGCCAGGAGATGTGGAAGCAACCACCACTGACCTGGGCCTGGTGACAGATCAAGCTGCTCTCTCTCTCACATTTGACAAACCTTTCCTACTACCCTCCTAAGTAATCTTCAGTGTTTGTAGGTTCAGAAGTTTGGAAACTGCTACAGCTGCCAGTGACAGAATCACCTTAAGCCTACTTCAAGTTTGCTATATTCCAGTCTGTGCTGGCATATTTTGTGCTGGACCATACTACCCTCTCAGACTGGTGGAACTGACCTTTTATGTTGACCTTCTAGGTTATCTTGAGCTAGAAATATGTTTTACTCTGTCGTTTTGTGGGCTTTGCTTCTCTAGAATTTGTTTAGAGTCATTTTACAAGTATTTGGAGAGGTTTTGGGGGACATCTCAAGCAAGTCCCTGTTTTTACTGTGTCATCTTGGCTCTGCCCATACTTTCAAGCATTCTTGATGAAAAGACCAGAGCTGAATAGAAATTTCGACTTTCAAATACAAGACTCAAGAGAAGCGAAAAAGGGTAAATATGAAAGAAAATCATGAGGGACTTCTCATTTACATTCCTACATGGAAAGATTATATTTGTAACTCATGAGACCTTTCTCAGTATTATGGTAATTGGAGGGAATACATATACACACGTGTGTGTGTGTGTGTGTTTGCTGAGTATATGATCCTAAGTTGTAAACCAAGTTCCTCTGTGTTTTGATCTTTCTTGTCACCATACTAACTTTCTATATTCAGGGTTTCTGTTTTTTCTCATGTTGTTTTTTCATTTTCTCAGCCTATTACTTTGACTTTTTACTCTTTATTAAAGTAGGACGTTCTTTCCAGGATGAAGGGCACACACTTCTAAGTTTCAAGGATTCTATGCAGTTTTTTACAGAGATATTTCTAGGGACCTGCAAATTTTCAGTACTTCCAAGGTGCTATGATCTAAGGAGAGATGTTTCCCACTCTCTTGGCCTGTGCTCTGGTCTGAGAGTGACCACAAGCACTTTTTTTGGCCCTAGAAATTGAGGAGGTCCCCTATTACAATGCAGGACAAGCTCTGTTACTCTAGTGCTCCTCATCACCATGGGATTGCCACCCACAACTAGGACCCAGATCCAAGTATGGGCAAAGCAACAGACTTCTGCCTTAGTGCCAGTAATCTGCTTCTGACCATTTGTTTGACCGCTTTACCATCTGTAGACTGAGAGCTCTGGAAGCAACCTCTGCCCCTGTTACTGCTGATTCAGTCACTTTGAAGGCCTGCTCTTGGTTTGCTGGGCCCAGGCTGTGTTGGAACATCCTGCACTGGACTGGGGTCCACTTTCATCCAGGTGCTATGAATCTCTTCTGCTGATCTTCTAAGTTTTCTTTGGCATCTTGGGTGGGATTGAGAGGTCTGGAAACTGCCACTGTTGCCAGTGAATCAGTCACCCGAGGCCTGCTCAGGGTTTGCTTTGGTGGCCTGTGCTGGACTGTCTATACCTAGTTTAGTTTCTGCCATACTATTTTCCAGTTTTCCCAGCAGTTTTTTGTTGAATAGTTTTTATTTGCCTGACCAACCATGGCTGGAGCAGCCTTCATGAGAATAAATCACCAGCTGCTGTAGCAGTTTCCAGACTTCTCAATCCATAAATGGCAAAGACAAAGTAAAAGGTCAGTGTGGAATGTTATTGGTCCAGGGGGAGATAGAAGAGTGGTCTAGCTGCAGCCCCCATAGTGAGAAGCTAAGGAGGTGCCACATGGAGGTGACACTGCCACATGGCTGCTTCAGAGATCCTGGCCTGCAGATCGTAGGGGCAACAAGCACCCATTCAGCGGGTAACCACTATTTGTTCAACCTACTTGTACCCGGATCCCAGTTGTGGGTGGTAGTCCTGGGGTGTGTGACCAGCAAGCCAGAGTATGTGGGGAACGTAGAGAGGGTGCCCATCTAATAGCTCTGGCAGCTGCAAAACCCCAGCAATTTGGAACATAGCTCTCTCTATTCTGGAAGCAGAGTTCTACTGTGGCAAAGAGTTCAAAAGTCAAGTAATTGGCTGGCAATATGAAAAAGCACAGGAAGCACAAACAGACCATAGAATCCTTTTTTGGGGACAAAAAGGATCAAGGAATGGAGCAGGAGGAAAACAGCTAAGTAAGAATTCCTGCATCAAAAGCCTCCAAGGAAAATATGAACTAATTACAATCCATGGAGGGGTTCAGGAAGGATTTTGAAAATCAAGTAAGAGAAGTGGAGGAAAATTGGGAAAAAATGAGAATAGTGCAAGAAAATCATGAAAAGTAAGTTAATAGCCTGCTAAAGGAGACCCAACAATACATTTAAGAAAATAACACCTTAAAAAATAGACTAACTCAAATGGCAAAAGAGGCAAAAAAACCAATGAAGAGAAGAATGCCTTAAAAAACAGAATTTGCCAGATGGAAAAGGAATTTCAAAAGCACACTGAAAAGAATAACTCCTTCAAAATTAGATTGGAGCAAAAGGAAGCCAATGACGTTATGAGAAATCAAGGTAGTATAAAACAGATCCAAAGAAATGAAAAATTAGAAGGCAATATGAAAGATCTCATTGGAAAAACCACTGACCTGAAAAATGGATCCAGGAGAAGTAATTTTAAAATTATTGGACTACCTGAAAGCCATGCTCCCCAAAACAATCCTAGACACCATCTTTCAAGAAATTGTCAAGCAACATTTCCCTAATAATGTAGAACCAGAGAGGAAAATAGAAATTGAGAGAACTTACCAAATGTCCCCTGAAAAAGATCCCCAAAAGAATACTCCTATGAATATTATGGCCAAATTCCAGAGTTCCCATGTCAAAGAGAATAAACTGCAAGCATGTAGGAAGAAACAATTTGAGTATTGTGTTAACATAATCAGGATAACACAAGACCTAGCATCTTCTACATGAAGGGATCAAAGGACTTGTAATATGACATTCCAGAGATCAAAGGAGCTAGGACTAAAATTAAAAATCACTAACCCAGCAAAACTGAGTATAATATTTCAGGGAAAAACATAGATAGTCATTCTATGAAACAGAGGAATTTCAAGAAGTTTTGATGAGAAAACCTGAACTGAACAGAAAACTTGACTCTCAAATGCAAGAAGCAGAGATGCATGAGAAGGTAAACAGGAAAAATAAATCAGAAGGAACTTATTAAAGTTGAACTATTTACATTCCTACATGGAAAAATGATAATTGTATCTCATAAGATTTTTCTCAGTATGAGGATAGCTGAAGAGAATATATATGTGTATATATATACATATATGTGTGTGTGTGTACACACAAATATATGTATACATACTTTACATATATATGTACATAAGGATGTATGTGTATATAAATATATATATATATATGTGAGTGTGGGCATTTTTATGTTCATGTATACAAAGACAGAGGGCACAGGATTAGTTGTATATGAAGGGATGATATAATAAAAAATAAATTTAAGAGGTGAGAGGAATTTATTGGGAGAAGAAGAAAGGAAGCAATAAATTAGGGTAAATTATCTCATATAAAAGAGGCAAGAGAAAACTGTTTCAATGGAGGGCAAGAACAGAAAGGTGAAAGTGAATGGGACAACCTTACTCTCATTGAATTTGATTTTAGGAGGGAATAACATACACACTCAATTTAGTATCTTACCCTACAGGAAAATGGGGGATGGGCTAAGGAATAAGAAGAAGGATAGAAAGGAGGGCAGATTGGGGGAAATGGTAGTTACAAGCAAACAATTTTGAAAAGGGTAAGAGTCAAAGGAGAAAATAGAATAAATTTGGTGTGGGATAGGATGGAGGGAAATATAGTAGTCTTTCACAATATAACTACTATGGAAATGACTTGGGTAACTACACATGTACAGTCTACATTGAAGTGCTTATCTTCCCAGTGTGGATAGGTGAGGAGGGAAGAAGGGAAAAAATTTGGAACCCAAAGTTTTACAAACAAATCTTTAAAAATTTGCTTTTTACATGCAACTGGGAAATAAGATATACTGGTACTGGGGTATAGAAACCCATTTTGCCCTTCTAGAAAGTTATGGGGTTGAAAAGGGAAGATAAAAGAGAACAGATTCAGGGAAAGGATATTAGCAGGCTTGCTATTTTGGGGTGGGGTAGGGGAAAGACAGGGAGAAAAAACTGTAACTCAAAATCTTGTGGAAATGAATATTGAAAACTAAACACATATATATGTTATATATATATATGTGTGTGTATACATATATACATATATGTATATATATACACACATATATACATATAAATATATGTATATATTTACACACATATATACATATACATATATGTGTGTATACACACACACACACACACATATTTCCAGAATCTGAAGTCTTTGGGTTTATCAAACAATAGATTACTGTAGTCACTGACTACTATGTCTTGTTTACCTAACCTATTCCAATGATCCATTCCTCTATTTCTTAGACAGTACTAAATCATTTGGATGATTTTAGCTTTATAATACCATTTAAAATCTGGTACAATTAATCCATTTTTCTTTGTATTTCTTTTTATTAATTCACTTGATGTTCTAGATATTTCGTTCTTCCAGATGAATTTTATAATTTTTTTTCTAACTCTATGAAGCAATTTGTGGTAGTTTAATTGGTACTACTTAATTAACTTAGGTGGAATTAAGATTTTTATCATATTAGCTCAGCTTAACCATGAGAAACCGATGTTTTTCCAATTATTTAGGTCTAACTTTATTTGTGTGCAAAGTGTTTTGTAGCTGTGTTCGTATAGTTACTAGTCTTATCTCAGCAGGTAGACTCTCCAACATGTTATAATGTCTACAATGCCTTTAGACTGAGTGTCTCTTTTTATCTCTAGCTGTTGGGGTTTGTTAGTAATATATTGAAATGCTGATGATTTATGTGATTTTATTTTGTATCTTGAAAATTTGCTAAATTTGTTTATTATTTCAAGTAGATTTTTACTTGATTTTGTAGGAGTCTCTAAGTATATCATTATATCACCTGCTTGGAATGATGACTTTATATCTTCTTTACCTATTCTAATTCCTTCAATTTCTTTTTCTTCTCTTATTGCTAAAGATAATATTTCTTGTGCAATATTCAATAACAGTGGTGGTAATGCACAGCCTTGTTTCACCCCTAATACCTTTGTATCACTCTTATTTCTTTTCCCAATTTTTCTCTATGACTCATTTCTTTCTTTAACTTTTCTAGGAATACATTTGTCCTGTTTCCTATTTAAAATTTTTCTTGCTTTGTTTGTAACTGTTTTCACCATTGTTGTCTTCTAAATTTTTGGGTTTAGGTTCCCTGTCACCATAGTATTTTTTAAAATTATTATTTCATGTTGTTTGTTTTTGCTGTTTGTTCCTTTTCTAGTTTGTTTTTTTTACTTTTTTCTTTATCTTGAAGTTGTGTTTTGCTTACTTGGGAGTTTAAAGACACTGTACCAAGTTTCAGCCTTTTGACACTAATGTTTTCAGCACTAATTCCTAGTGTATGTAAAATTTTAGTGCTTTCAATGTGATGTTATTCTGGGACAGGTGTGATCATTGTTTTCCTGGTCTTTGCTCTGGTTTTTATCTAGGAAGAGCCCCTGCTCATCTATAGTCACAAATGGTAGCACTTTTATGTGCTCTTGAACTATGTCCATATCTTCCATTCCCTTGCAGCTGCAGATTCTAGTGCTTCTCTACATCCTGGAACTGAAAATAGAATCTCTACTGTATTTGGATTGACTACAAGCATTCCTCTCCATATTGACAATGGAATCTAGAACTGTGTATGGGCAGTGGAGCTGCCACACAACACAAGATCATGTGACCAGTATGATCACAAAGGCCCTTTTCTGCCTCGTTGCGCAATTCTCTTACCATCATTTCTGACTCAAGAACTTCCATGGCTGTAACTGCTATTGGTGTCACATCTGTTTTCAAGGCCAATCATTAGAGTTGCCACTGTATGTGCTCTAGGATGGCGCCTACTTCAGCATCACAGACATTTCATGGTGACCTAAATTGTTTTATGCTGGAAAAATGCCTTACTGTGACTTTTGTTGTCTGGACAACTCAAAAATTTGATTTGATATGTTTTCTTTTAATGGTGCTTAAAAGGGATTGTCCGTAGAGTTTTACTGGATTTATTGTCCTCTCTGCCATTTCCATATGCCATAAATTTGACGCCTCTCATATGGTAGATGACGTGCCAGACTTGGGGGAAAGACCTATTTTTGAATCATTGCTCAAACACCTCCTATTTGAATGACCATGTGCAAGTCATTTAATCTCTTTTAGTCTCAGTTTTCTAATTTTTAAAGTAGGGGTATAAATATCATACACTTCACAAAATTGTCGAGAATATCAGAACTGGTAACATGACAATCATTTTACAAAGCATAATGTGCTATAGAAATGAAGATATTTTTATTACCTTTTCCAATTTACTACTTATTCATTCACTTATTTGAGGCATGGTAGCCACTTTAGTGAGAACTAAGAAAATGTGGCTACTGGCTATGAATTATTAGTAAATCTTATATGCTGGACCAACTGTAATAGTAAGGGAATTTGAAGATCTCCCTTGCCCCTAAATAAGTCTAAGTGAATTTGAGGACCTTCCCTAATTTGAAAATATACTCTGCCCTATTGGCTGAATGCAGTCACATAGAGCTTGTTGTGGGAAAAGTTTACTGAAGGGTGGAGCAGAGTCAGACAGGAGAAGCTTGTTTAGGGGAGGCTAGTTTTTCAGGAATGCCAACACCTTGTTACTTTGTAATTAGGCAGTGGATCATGAGGGTTGTGATGTTCTCTGACCCTAGAGAAGGTTATATAGCCTTTTGAGATGAGGTTTTGCTTTATGTCTCACTTATGGGAAGAGTTGAGTGATTTGGCCAGATGAGACTTTGGGCAGTGGTTGAGCCCCTCAGCTTTGAAAACTCACATATTAGTGCTTCTCCCTCTAGTAACTAACTATATGTATGTGATGGTCAGACAGCTAGAAGCCATCACTGGTCTTCTAAATTGTGTTATATTCCCTGTATGTATTTTTGTCTTGTTGTAATT
>CM053595.1:243714092-243731082 GCA_028646575.1 Pseudocheirus occidentalis
CATTCAATACTAGAGGGACCTTCTGAATTGATGATATAGTTCCTTTGATCATTCATGTTCAATATACAAGTTATATTAAATCATTGGACTTGTTTTTAAAAAAAGAAAATATTCACCGTTACCTCATTTCTGAGAACATTTGTGGGAACCTTTTTGAAAATTACTTAGATGCCTAAAATTTTTAACTTCTATAATCACATTAGGGAGATCCTGAGTTGAGACACTGGAAACATGTTGATGTTATTCATGTAGTATCCCTATAGTAATCACATATGCATAGAAATTTTTAATGAACCCTTCCACTCACTCTATCCTATTGAGTTAGGCTTTTTTTTCTGAAACAGACAAAAGAATAGGTCTAAGTCTTTTACTGAAGTGTTTAACAGCTTTCATATTGCATTCCGGCTTTCTAGTAAGTATCTGAGAACAGTTTTGATCTTTAAGACTGCTATTTTTAAAAATACATCTATTTTGAACAATTGTTTTTAAGTTCTAAACTCTTCCCTTCATTCCCACCCTTTACCCATCCACTGAGAAATCAAGCAATTCATATCATTTATACAGATGAATTCATGTAAAATATATTTTCAAATTAGATATATTGCTATAACAAAAAAAAGAAAGAAGAATTATACTTTACTTTTCACTCAAGATTTTCAGTTCTCTCTCTGGAGGTGGATAGTATTTTTTCATCAGGAATCCTTTGGAATAGAAATCATTGCATTGATCAAAGTAGCCAAAGCTTTTACAATAGATCATCATTACCGCATCACTATTACTATGCACAACGATCTCCCAGTTCTCACTTTATTTTGCATCAGTTCAAAAATGTCTTGCCATGGTTTTTCTTAAATCTCTCACCTTGTCATTTCTTATAGCACAGTAGTACTCCATCACAAGTGTGTTTCTTGTAAACAATATATTGAATTCTGTTTTCTAACCAAATTTACTATTTGCTTCAATATTATGAGTTACCTCATCCTTTTCACATTTATAATTAAGATTACTAAATGTATATTTCCCTCTATTCTATTTTATTCTATTTTTTTTTTTACTTATGCTCCCCCAACTCTTGTTTTTATCCTGTACTTCCTGGAAAGTCTGCTTTGTTTCATGTCACTAGTCTCTTAATCTGCCCACCTTTTTATTATCCCCAATCTATATATCTGATTTCCTTGTTCGTTAATACAAATTTTTTTACCCAGATGAATGTATGCATATATTCTTTCATCTTTGAACTAATTCTTTTTTTTTTTTTTTGCTTTTTGGGAGGGCAGTTGGGGGTTAAGTGACTTGCCCAAGGTCACATGGCTAGTTTTTGTGTTAAGTTTCTGAGGTTGGATTTGAACTCTGGTCCTCCTGACTCCATGGCCAGTGCTCTATTCACTGCGCCATCTAGCCGCCCCCTCTTTGAACTGATTCTGATGAGAATGAGGTTCAAGCTTTGCCTGCCACCACTATGCCCATTTTCCTTTCTACTGTAAAAGCTCTTCCTTGAGCACTTTTAGGTGAAAATAAAACAAAAAAACAAAAAGAGTTTCCTCATTTTCCTTCTCCCTCCTCCTTTCTCCCAATGTGTTTCTCTTTCTCATCCCTTGGTTTTTTTTTAAGAGGTCATTCTAACATATTCAATTCTCACACTGCTTTGTCTGTGTAGACTCCTCTTAACTTCCATGACAATGATAAAGTTCTTAGGATTCCATCTATCATCTTCCCACATAGGAATATAAACGGTTTAACTTAACTGATTCCCTTATGACTACTCTTTCATGTTTACTTTTTAATGCCACTCTTGAGGCTTCTGTTTCAATTTCAAAATTCAATTTTCAAGGAAATTCTCCCTATATCCTTGAATTAAGCCTAAATTTTGCAATATTTTGCTATTTTCTTCCTGACAGTGGGGGGAGCAATAGTTTCAATTTCACTAAATTTTAAAATTGAAGTATTTGAATTAACCATTGAATTATCTAAAAATATATATGTATATGTATACCAGTATATACGTATACCAGTCACATAGGTTATATTAAAAACATAAGAAATATATATTTTTGAAAGCATGCTTTAACATGTACTCAGAGTTCTCTTTATGGAGGGAGATAAAAGTTTTCATCATAGTTCCTTTGATTATCCATCCAAAATTGTTGTTACTATATACTCTAGGATCCTATGACAGATCAGTTGGAAAAGACTTCAGATAGTAAAATGGAGAACTTAAATGTGAAATTAAAGGTCAGATACTGCTTAGATAAGCACAGGAGACTGGAAGTGAAGTCTTAACACATTTCAAAGTCAATTATTTAAATGTACAACATGTCCTTTTTTTCTAAAATCATTTGCTTGTCTCATTTAAAATTGAGTTCACAAAGTTCTAAGATGTTATTTAATTTTTCAAAATAAAACCTCGCTACAAATATTATACCTTTTTACAAACTAATTACATGTGTGTGGTTATAATGATTGCTATGTATCAGATTTCCCATATGTAGAAAGGATGATGAAATCTGATATAGATATATAGATACAGAATATTTGTTTATACACATGTGTATATAATACATATGATACATACATTTTCGCATGTACACACATACACCGCACGCACACACACACACACACACACAGGATTTTATAGTTCCTAAGCTTCTAATCCAGTGGAAGTGAAAAAATAAATAAAAGGTCTCAATAATTTCTTTTGAATTAATTTTTTTATAATTTAATAAAGATACCCATATCTGATGGCATTACCAAGACTTTTTCTGAAAACAGTGTTGGTATAACCAGAAATAAAATGATCAATTTCATTAGTCAAAATTTCTATTTTTGACTCTTCAGTATAACAGTATTTGTGTAGTTTTGGCTCTGAACAGTGGGGATTTTCCCCCCTTTCCTTCAAAACAATAGTTTGTAGATCTTGTGTATTTTATGTATGTGTGGGTGTGTGTGTGTGCTACTGCTTTTGGTACTCTTTCAGCTTTAGAAAATCTACATAACACTTTGGAGACATAAGTAGTAACTCTACTAGTTGGAAGGTCAATGCTTATTTAGACTTATATTAATAATTTTTCAAGTTTTTTTAGGTCTCTCTTTTTTTCTTTTTCTTTTTGGAGGGGGGAAGACAGGGCAATTGGGGGTAAGTGAATTGTCCAAGGTCACATGGCTAGTTTTTTGTGTTAAGTGCCTGAGGTTAGATTTGAACTCAGATCTTCCTGACTCCAGGGCCAGTGCTCCATTCACTGTGCTAACTAGCCACCCCTATTTTAGGCCTTTGATTGTACTTGCCTTTGCAGCTTTGTATAGGTAATCATTTTTCAATTTCTGTTTCCTAAAATACTAATAGATTAGTTAGAACAAATATCATTATCTCCAGATTATGTAGTTCCAGATACTGTGGCTCAGAACCCATTGGGTGACTTTCTCAGAACTTATTGTGTCAGAGCTAGGACTTGAATCCAAGCGTCTCCGACTAAAATAACATGAATTTTCTTTCCATTGAAGCAGAAAGATTATTGAAAAATAAATGCTTTTTAATGGTGTAATTGATGAAGATAAGAATTTTAAAAAGAAAAAAAGTAGGCCCACTCTGCTGCAAGTAAAATGATTCATCATATTCTTTTGTTAGACATTGTAAAATGACAACATTTCAGGCCTCTTGGCCTTTTATGGCTTAGATAAAATTGAAGCAGTTTCTCCATGAAGACAAACTCCATTTTAAAAAGTTTTCCTTTAGGAAAATTTGGTCATATGAGTCAGTCAATACATTGTTGATATGACTCAACAAATAGAAAATGGATTGTGGGAACCTGGACTAGATTTGCTGCAAGGTTGCAAATGTCTATAAAAATTGATGTTATATTTAGAATTTAACTGACATTCATATTGGTATTTTGGGCAAATGAGGTTCAGATCCAAAAATTATGATATTTCCCTTTCTGCTCATAATAATGGTGTCTCAAATGGCACCTGTGACTATAATAAGAAAAGTATGTCATTGGGAAATGCTTATTGAATGAATGAATGACTGAAGTAGCAGCTCCTTTTATTGTTCCCTTAGACCTTAGACTCAACATTTCCTTACAGAGTTGCTAAAGAAAAAGAAAAAAAGAAAGGCAGAGAGAGTAGGCGGGGAGGGAGAGGAAGGGAGAGATAGGAAAAGAAATGAATAAAATAAGGGAGGGAGGTAAAAGTTAAAAACTCATAAAAATTTATATATTTAACTCACCAACATTCTCTGATGGAGCTGTAACTTCATGGCTATGAATATTCTCTCCAGATCTGAATCATTCCATCTCTCCTATTTACCTTTCTTAGACACTTTCACATAAATTTGCAACAAGAGATTCACCCAATATGCTAAAATTATCTTGACATTGCATAGATAATAATATAGTATACTGACTGTCCACTCTTTATCATTCTGTTTCATCTTGTGATAAAACCACCTTCTTTTCTGATGATACATTTCTTTGATGACATTATTTATACCATTCCTCATGTATAATTCCCTGTTTGAAATGTCTTTCAGCCTATTCATACTTTCCATGTATCTCTCCATCACTCATTTGGATATCCTCACCTTCATTTCTTCAGAGACTATGATATACCAAGACTTACAACCCATATGGCATTTATTAAATAATAAAGATGCTAAAAAGTTGTCTTTCTTCCCTAGTGAAGCCTGTAATCACACAAGGAACTGGAAAACTGCTCTAAGATAATCAAGTCACCTCTCATTATATTGCCCAATTCTTAGCCCTATTCACTATCAATTTGAAATATCTGCATTGTGTGAATAAACAAACATTTTACTTCAAGTTCCAAAAGAGTGATACAAAACCCCCCAAGAATTCTCGGGTTTTTCTGAAGTCCACCTGCTCATCATTTCTTATAGCACAATCATATTCCATTACATTCATGTACTACAATGCAAAGGGAAAAGTAAAGCTATTGTCTTTTTTTCTTTCTCATAGTTTCTCCCATTGTTACAATTCTTCTATGCAACGTGGCATGAAAATATGTTTAATAGGAATGCATGTGTAGAGCCCATATCAGATTGCATGCCACCTTGGGGAGGGAGAGAAAACTTAAAACATAATTATGTAAGTGAATGTATTTACAATGACTACTTTTCAATACTGAGGAAGATGAACTCCACCCGTGGAACAAGATCAATAAACTTGTCATCATACTTGAGACTTAAAACTATTATTATCTATTATTATCATTATTTACTATAGAGGCCAGATCTTTAGGCTTTTGCTTAACTTCGGCTTCGCATAATTCTGACTTTGTTTTCTTAACACATGGAAGATGGGATATCAGGCATTTTAAGTCTTTTTGTTGTGTATCTCATATAAAAAGTCATATTTGGATATTTAACAACACACACACAGTAGGAAAGAATTTTCTGACTTGCTTAGGACACTTCCAGATGAAGGAAGGAAACCGTTGGTTACGCTGTGCAAATTATGATACTTACTTTTCAAACCTATTTAAAATGACAAACTAAAAGGGTTATTGTTTGTTGATGTTGTTTATGTTTAGCTGATATATTTTCATTTTGTCTCATTTTAATGCTGACTGCCATCCTCTGGATATCCAACTTATCATTGTCCTTAAACTCTGGTACCTTAGAACTCAAAATTCAACAGGAATTCTGATGCGTTTGGTGAAATGGCACTAACATCTCTGGGTGTCTGAAACATGTCTCCTCTTAATACAGCATGAGGTTACATCAATATTGTTGTCTAGCCAATCACCACCATATTGACCTTGCATTTCACTGAAGTCTTGAGATTGTTTAAAATTGCTGCCTATCCATGCCTCAGTCATCTTGTATTTATTAAGGTGACTTTTTTTTTTATCCAAATGTGAGACTTACGTTTATCCCTACCGAGTTGCATCTTTTTTTAGATTCATTCGAATGCTCTAGCAAAAAGCAAGGTCTATTTTGGATCCTACCGATTGTTTGGTATTAGCTATCCCTCCCAGCTTTGTGTTATTAGCCAATCTGATGAGCACACCATCTGTTTCCTGATATATGTCATTGATGAAAATGTTAACAAACTGAAGGCTGAACATGGTTCCCCAGAGGGAGAGCTCCACTGGAGTTGACATTGAATCATTGTCACCTATTCTTTGAGTTCAAGTATCCAACTAGTTCAGAAGTCCTTTATCATCATGTATTCTGTTTTGTACCGTCTTCTCCACATGATTAGTCTGAGATATTATATGAAGTGTTGCTAAACTTCATGCAAACAACATCCATATCATTCCCCTCATCTTCTAGTTTAACAATTGAGTCAAAAAAGGGACTGAGTACAGCCTGGCACTAATTGCTCTGCTTTCTTTACTAAATGATGATCAATCATATATTTAAGGAACTTTCTAGAACATTCTGAATAATTGAAGTTGTGCTCACTGGCCTATAGAGTCTGGACTTTTTTATCTTCTTTATTTTTAAATTGAGAAAAGTTCAACTATTCTTTAATATTACAATGTCTTCAATTCTTCATGATTTTTTTCAAACATTAAGGACCACATAACTTGATTTATATTTATGTATTATTATATATTTTTCAGCTAAGAGAGTCATTAAAACTAAACATCAAAATAATAAATTAATTCTGATTGATATGAAAGTGTTAAACCAAACTTTTAAAAAGGATGAATTTTTTATTCATATTCTCACATTAAAAATAATACGTTAGCACAGGTTCAGTGTTTAATCTTGCTTTCCCCATTCATACCAGCAAGATGGGTCTTCAGAGCTCACCTACTACCTGTTTCTTGAAGGATATAGTATTAATTCTGAGAGACCAGGTGGTGTTCAAGAGCCCCCACCAGTATCATTTCTCCTAAATGATTATCAGCTGATATACATTGGTCAAACTTATTTGGCTTTTACTAAGGTAGTACAATAATATGAACATTTATTAAAAATAGCCCCAACAGACACACACACACACGCATGCACACACACACACAAGCATTCCATAATACCAGGTGAAAGAAGAAAATGGACTCAATTTTAGGAAGTAAATGTGGTAAAGTGGTAATTCACAATTCCTGGTTCCTGGAAGTTCCTTTATTTATGGGCCCTAGCATTCCCCTTAAGCATGGTATATTTCTGCTGCTGGGATCCTTGTAGAGACATGAATATGCATTCTGTCAAATATTCCAGTCTATCATCAGTTCCCAATGCAGATACTTCAGCTGTCTCTCTCCTAGGGATGCTCCCAGAATTATTATGCAAAATCACAAAAGATCCAGTAATCATAAAGTTCTAAACGCGAAAGAGGAAGTTAAGGTCAAAACTAAGGCTAAGGTTTTTTCTTCACTATCAAATGTCTCATTTTCAGGGTTTTGACTGAACCTCTCTTTCCTGGTTTATGATTTGTTTCAAATCTGGATTTTTGTCTAATTCCTCATTTTACATGACCCATATGCTAGATTTTAGGAAAACAGATTGAAAATAGTTCAAAGCAAAGATAAAGATACATAAGAATCTCTTGGATTAAAATGCTATGGGGAAAGTCTGGCCAGAAGAGAAAGCAAATGCTCCAAAAAGAAATCTTTAAGAAAAAAGGAAACAATTCCAAGTGAGTTTGAAAAAAAAATAGGATTTGTTATTATGATTCATGGGGTACTCACCAACAAACATAAATTTAAAGAAATTATTAGCAAGGTCAGATTATAAAAGATGATCATTAATCCTTAGAAATAAACCAAAGCTTTCTGACTTCAAATATGATATCCTTACAAAGAACAGTAACCATCAGTTGATAAATTTTGAAACCACGTGTTAATGAATTTTCACAGTAGAATATTAGCTCTTTGAGTGACTCTTCTTTTTTTTTCTTTGCATCACAAGCACCTCTCCATGAACTTTGTACTTTAGAAATTCAGTAATATTAATGGAGTATACAATATTTTGCTCTCTGAAGCTTGTTTGTGATAATAATTTGCCATGATCTCCTCAATTTTACCTTAGGAAATTAGATAGAGACATCAAATATTCTCTCTGGCCTTCTGAAAAACTGAGTAATGATGATAAGCCTACTTTGTCAACTTTTAGTTAAGACTGATTATCCTCTAGGGAGGCATTATGGTAAATGGGACAGATATCTGTCCTCATATTCAGAATGACCTTGGTTCCAGTTTTCTGATACCTTCTGACTGTGTTAATCATGGGAAGATCTGAAATTTAGAGAGTAGATGTTTGCATTCATAGGTGAAGTCCCGTGACTGGGAAATTGTTTTCTTTATCAATAGAATCACATATCTGTTCTACATATAAAATAATCATCTATTTCTGATGTCATAAGAACTTTATAAGTTCTTTGGAAAGTGTATGTCATGTTCTGTGACATGATTTTTATCTAGTGATGTTATTCTTGCTATTTGCCCATTTGGAAATTTAGTTGGGGAAATCAACCAATTTGACTAATGGCATATGTAGCTAAGGAGTCTCTTCATTATCCTTTCCATCATCAGCATATGTTATTTATTGGATATCCAACATTCCCCACAAAATGAACACTAGTCATGCATCCAGGAGGACCCAACCTCTGAGAGTGAAAGTTGGAGTTTCTGAATATCTATTTGCTTTTTTTTTAAATATGTGGATATTTGGCTCATCAAAAATAAATGATAGGATGGCACTTTTTTCTGGAAATGGTGCCACATTTCTTGTTTTCCAATTTCCTGGTGCTCTTTAGTGCTCCAAGGCTTTCCAGCTATAAATGTTTGTGCTTTGGGAAGTTCATTAGTCAATTCCCTCAACACCCCAGGATCCATATTATTTGGTCCTGCTGGTTTATATATGTTTGCATTTTTGAAAGTATTCCCTTATGGGTTTGAGTCAGTAGCAATTTTTTCATTTCTTTCCAATTCTGTGAACTTCATTTCCTTTGCCAGCATTGTTTTCTTGGGCTGTTAGACTGTCACCAGCTTTTGTTTTCTTTCTGCTTTCTGTGAAAGATGGGCCATAAAAAATTAGCTCATTTTCTCCAGCACTTGAGAGAAGTCATTCATTTTCTATACCTCCTTGTTCCTTTTGGAGTCAGATTACTTTTAGATATTTCTTATCCTCATATTCATATACACATTTTACGTTTTCCTCCTACCCCACCCTCACCACCACACACTTTTTTTTTTGGTCTGTTTTTGTAAGGCAAAACTCTCACTTAATTCAGGCAGTTTTTGGCAAGAAATACACTGTTAACTAGTGAAGCAGTATAAAAAAAATAATTATCTATTCTATTAACCATTTGTAATAAGGGCAATAGGTGGGTACCTGATTTACTTGAAACGGGTATCTGTATTAGCAAGCACCCTAGCATACCCAGGATGGCCTGCTAGTCCAGGTCCTTTGATATGCTTTGCAAAAGGAAAGACAACTTTTAAAGGGGTCAACAATCTTAATTTAATTACAGATAAGTAGAAAACAGAAGCAGATAAGTTAGCACGGAGATTCAACAAACAGGCTTCCTACTGTGTAAATAAAGTAATGTAACCACCTACACACACCACTGGGCTGGGAGAGCACAAACCTCTGAGTGGTCAGGGGGCTTTTAAACAAACAGCTACTCAGAGTCCAGTCCAGGAAATCAAAACGTCCTTCTCATAAGTGAACTCACTAAGTAAAATACCAACCTCCCAGTATATATAGTTTTCAACTAATATGATCTGAGTCAGAAGGTATCACAACCCTGTGACTCAGTGCCTAATTAGCCTAGTACCAAAAGGTTTGAAGACTTCGTACAAGCAAGCCTCCCTGTAAGCAAGCTTCCTTTTAGGCAAGTTCCTCCGCCAATGGGTTCTATGTGACACAGCTTGTATTATAGCTGTGATTGGAATACCTATGTACCTTTAGACCTGGGACCACAACTCCTGTTCCAAGGAAAAAGGAGCCATACCTAGTCACATAGATCTATAAATAGAAGGGGAAGATCTTCATATTCCATTAACATTACAGCATCTTTCATGCTTTTGTTCCTTGATGACTGACATATTCTTTGTAAGTCTGGGGAGAATCTAGAAAGAGCTTGCAGGATTATATTTCCAGCTCTTAAAATCTTAGTGAATTTCATGTGTTTATTGACAAGATTCTAATCTCCTAATTCTCAGTGGTTAATCAACATCAATACAACCAACTGAACATGGGGAATAAATTAGGAATGATTGTGTCACAACAGCAAAGTGTGTAACTCTTAACAAAAAGCTAGAGCCTGTGAAAAACTCCATGGTAGGTTTCCAAGTCCATCAATTCAGGTGTCCTTTGATTATGAATGATTTATCACTTACTATTGTATTATTCTGATATGGAAATATCCACTGGGTGAAAGGGTAAATATCCTTTCCAAAGTGCCTACCATCCATTCATGGAGTGATACTAGTCTTAATTAATCTGGAGTCCACTGAAGTAGGATTTTAATGGGGTGATTTCTAAAGGAGAAAAAAGGGAAAACATTAAAGTATTTATTTTTCTACAATACTAAAATCTTAAAGTAACCCATGAGAATGAAGTTTTTGAAGATAACTAACATTTATATGGCTTTGTATGGTTTCAAAGCAATTCATATGCATTATTAACTCCTTTATACCCTCACAACAACCCAGTGAGGCAGATTATATTATCATCACAATTTTGTAAATGATGACACCAAGGAAGAGTTTCAAATTAAGAGGTTTGGCCACTCTCACACAACTACTAAGTATTTAAGGCATAATTTAAATTCAGATTTTTTTAACACCAGGCCCAGTGTTTTATCTACTCTGAGACTAAGCTTCTATGTGTAGACATTTTTGAATGCTTAAGGCTGCGGATTTGTAACGCCATGCACCAGCAGATTCCCAAAAGAATGCTACTCTAAACAGCTTTTAAAGTTCGGATTACACAGTAATAGTGAACATTCTGTTTATTCCATTACAAATCAAGACAAACATTCACAATACATCACAACGTCATATTCACAACATATCAAGGTACAGTACAATATTTAGTCTTCTACTCATGTGGCAAGTCAATACTTAATCATTCAATCAATTCACAACACAATAATCAGTCTTCCACTCATGGGGCAAATCAATACTTAATCATTCAGTCAATTCGCAATACAATATTCAAACTTCCACTCATGGGGCAACCATATATCAACTCAATCAATTCATAATACAATAATCAAACTTCCGTTCATGGGGAAATCATACATCAACTCAATCAATCACTAAATACAATCATTAGAAAACCACACAAATCCTCCAACCCTCGGTGTCCAGCAAACCTCAATTTCCTCTAAGTGAAGACCTTTTCTTCATCTTGACTCTGGGTGGTCTCTCTGATTCCCTGGATCTCCCAGCTCCCTTCTGAATTCGCTAAACCATCACCTGGATACAGAAGCAGACAGCTGCCAGGTTCTCATCCAGTCCTCAGAGTTAGACAGCTCTCAGGTCCTTGTCCATTCCTCAGGGCAATCTCCAGCACACACTGAAGGTTCACAGGGTCCAGCACATCTCAAATCCTTCACCACTTCTCTTGCCTGGAACTCAAGGATCAATCAGGCCATAAACAAACCAAGTCTTATCCTGGTCATGCTTCTTCAGTCTTCTAGCAGTTCAGTTGGCCCTAGGACCCAGAAGGAATATTAGCCTTTTGGATGGCCTTCACCAGATTCTGGTCTCAGGAAAACTCCATCTCTTTTCTCAGTCAACTTCCAGGTGGTGGGAGAGAAACTCTCACCGCCCCCCCACCTCTGTCTCTCTCTCTCTCTATCCCTCTCTCTCTCTCTCTCTCTCTCTCTCTCTCTCTCTGTCTCTGTCTCTGTCTCTCTCTCTCTCTGTCTCTGTCTCTCTCAAGAAAACTCCAACTCAGCTCTCAGATGCTGAGACAATCCTGCTCCACAGGAAAATCCCAATTCTGTGTCTCTGTCTCTAGAATTCTTCTTTATGTCCGCACTGGCCTCCTGTCTCAGCCAGTCCCCTTCTTCCACCAACAGGGGAGTTCACACCTTTTCAACAATTGACAGGGCTCACACCTTCCAGACAGGGCTCACACCTTCTATACTTAGCCCTAAGTCTGCTAAACTGATTGCTGTTACAGGTTTCAAATTGTTAAGTCATCTACTTCACTCCCCATTGGCTATCTCTGAAGCCTGGATATCATCCTACCTTGTTTCAAGGTTATGTGTATGTATAGTTCCTACCCTGATGGCAAATACCTTGAAGGTAGGGGCTATGGTTTACTTATCTTTATATTTTCCCCAGTATCTAACAAATTCCTTAAACAAAGGAAGTGCTGAAAATATTTTAATTGATTTCAGATATAATTCTAGCAGGGAAAAAATAGAACATATAATAATACATGGCCCTAAAAATTCTCCAGTGCTTAAGGTAAGTGACTTAGAGCCCTTTACAAAGACTTAAAACTTCCTCCTGCCAAGATAATGTTAAACCAATCTATAAGTCTCAAGAAACAACTGGCAGGATGACTAAAGTGCTTGTTAAAAAGCATATGACTGGGACAGCTAGTGGCATAGTAAATAGAGTACTGACCCTGGAGTCAAATCTGACCTTAGACACTTGACACTTAGGAGCTGTGTGACCCTGGGCAAGTCACTTAACCCTTATTACCTTACCAAAAAAAAAACCCAAAACAAAACATATAACTGAGAATTTCATTGTAATTAGGCTTATAATGATAATTACCTCTTTGAGTCCATAGGTGTTTGTTGTTTTGGTTCAAACTATATCAAAGTGCATGCATTTCAGTTCAATTTAAATGAAGCTTGCTCTACTTCTAGGATAGAACTGAGGTAAGATGAGAAATTTAAGGAGAATCAGAATGGGAGTTGAAAAGAGTTTTGATTTTGTCTCTACTCTTTCATCCTAAGGATATTTTACAGAAATTTAGCAGAAATTTAAACCATATGGCAAAAATACTAAGTATGTTTCATCACCATCATCATACTTGCTACTAGAGTTGTCCTGAGGAAGCATTCAGTAAGCCTACAGAATAGGTGATTAAATTCCTCAAGTTTCATTAAATTACACAGAGAAGTTAATTTATTTACTAAGACAATAGTCCACAGAAAATGAAATACAAAGGAATACGCTAGAGACCTGTCCCAAGATAGTTTTTATCTATAATCCAAATAAGAATAAGATGAGTGATAGCAATAATAAAGACAATAATCTCAATAATTAGTGTTATTGAAATTTGTCTAAAATTTAGTTGTTTTTTTGCAAAATGTTACATTTGGAGTGTAGTGCTAGATGATAAGAAGTCAGATTTTTACATGAACTTTCCTTTTATGGAGTTTACTGACTGTTAAGAACATAAGACTCACAAACATCTCTTTAATATAAAGTTTAATATGACAAATAAAATAGAAAATGTACAACAAAGTGTTATTGGATTTATACAAAGGAAATTCATAAGCAATAGTGAGGAACAAGGAAGACTTAATGGAGATGGTAATATATGAAAAGAGTTTTAAAGTGAGGCATGAAAGCCTAAGAGAGAGAAGTAATTCCAGGTAGAAAATATGCAATGCCTAATTAAAGGTATGGAGGTGAGAAGGGACAGGTCTTGTTCCCAGGACAAAGAACAGATCACTTTGGCAAATGCATATGAAACATAAAGGAAAGCAGTGTGAGATCTGGTTCAGAAGGTAGATGCAGCAAGTGTTAATAGCACCAATTACTGGGCAAAGAGTTTGGAAATTCAAGTGGGTCAATATTTTTTTCAATTAGAAGAAATGCGGTAGCCAGATTTATGCATAAAGAGAATTTGTCTGTAGATGATATGGAGAATGGGTTGGAGGAATGAGATGAATGGAGCACACATGTTAGAACTGTATTTTAGGAGTGGAAGTAGCATTGCTGCCTTGGGGATTGGGGTGAGGGAGAGAAGAGAGTGAGATATTATAAAGAAAAATAGTAAAAGCAGTTTGTGACACCTTGGACATGAGATTTCATGAAGAAGGAAGAGTCAAAGACAGCAGCAATTTTTATAATATGTGAAATGAGATATATGGTGTAGAGACAGAAAAAAAGAACAGAAAGAGGATAAAGTTTTTAATAAAGAAAATAAGCACATGTTATAACCTTTTGAAACTGAGGCAACAGTGGATAATTCTGATGGAGCTATCTTATACATAAGTGAAGATGTGGCTCTAAGCTCAGAAAAGAGATCAGGACTGATGATGCAGATTCAGAAATTTCCCATGTAAAGGTAATAGTCAAAATCATGGAGTGAATTCAATTGTCAAGGGTGTGTGATGGAACAAGAGAGCCAAGGAAAGAAAGGTGAGGAGCACCCACGTTGAATATGATGAGCGACCATAAAGTATTTTAAGTCAAAATATTTAAGTAAAAGCCTTTAAAGAGATAAGAAGAGAATAAGGAGAGTCTGGTATGTGTTAAGCCAAAGGTAAAAATAATATCTATAAAGGGAGGTGATAAGCAGCATCAAATGCTACTGAGGCTTAACAGAAGACGAAAACTAGAAAAATTATTTTCTATTTGCTTATTACTAGATCACTGATAAACTTTGAATGGATGACTTCCATAAAACATTGAAGACTCAGGCCAAATAACACACAATGACAGTAAGGAGTAAGGAAATAAGAGTTTTGTAGACAACAATTTCCAAAATTTAAACAATTGTATTAGGGGATGGATTCTTTTTCAACTAAGGCACATAGACCATTACAAAGGATTAAACAGATAATACTGATGAAATGAAATGAAAAGCTTTTGTGTGAACAAACAGCTTAACTATGATAACCAGGACCGGGGCAGGGAGGGAACAAAACAAAAAACCAAAAACAACTTTCAGTGTAATTAACATCTCTGATGAGGGTCTGATATCCAAGGTATATAAACAATAAAAAGAGATAAGCACAAATGTGATTTCTCAATAAATAAATGGTTAAAGAATAACTTACATTTCAGTACCCATTTTAGTAAAAATTCAGCACACCCAGAACCCCAAATCACACACAATTGAAGCTCCATCTGTCCCATTATAGTCTCATAGATCTTTAAGCAATAGAAAAAATGCCCAGATGCCAAATCTTCTTTCAGCTGCCTGATGATACTTAGAAAATAATAAATTGAAGCAATAGTTATAGACTGATGATCATCTGTGTCTTCATCCCCTTTTGTAGTTTGTTCTTTTCCTGGCAAGCTAGAAAACTAGGTTCAAGAAACTCTAACTGACAGACCTAATTGGGTATCAGAACCCCCTACCACTGGGGAAGATGGCAACTTGCAGCTGTTCCATAGAATCCCTCAGCTGGTCCATTACTTGCTAGCCGCTCCAACTCTTAATTGCTGATTATCTTTGCCAAGGTCTTTATTTTCTCTACTTGACCCTTTTAAAAGACTTGTCTAAAAAGAAAGGATATGTGAAGGCCAAATGAAAGGCATAGTGACTGTTGGGCTGCATCTTCTTATCCTCCCCTAGCGATTACTTCTTTTATGCACTGAAAAAAACTCACTGGATCTCTTATCCAAATGCTAAATATTTCTCACACCAATACACTTCTTTCTCTATTAGAATTCATTACTTCATTTAGATAAATTCGCTTGTGTGACTTTAGAGCATTCAGCTCTCATTTTCATCCTTTGCTCCAAACCAGGATGTCATTAGAAGTCATGAAATTTTCTGTTCTTAACTCCCAATAAAAGGCCACTGGAATATTTGTTTTGTTTTACGTTTTGAGAGTCTGAGAAATGTCTTGGTACAGATTGATTGCAGGTACCTGAGACTGTTCGTGGCCAAATCTGTCATGCTTGTTCTGTTCAGAGTTGATTCCTCATTGGAGTAAATAGTTTTGTTATGAGAAGAATGACCAAAGCCTTTGAAAGACTTCTTCTAATGCAGTCAAATCTATTTTAGTATTCAATAGCTTGCACTCCCAAGGTTAAAGCACCATTTCTCACAGGCACCTTTGAATGCTACTGCACAGCATGGTGGGTTGAGAAGGAATGACTGATGATGCTATTGATTTTAGCTTTGGTGGTTGTGTTTTCCCCCTTTCTTTTTAGAGCTTTTCCATTCTAACCAAATGTTCTTAAAGGATCCAAAATATTTACCAGATCATAATGAAATAAAAAAAACCCAGAATATAATGCCATAACTCCATTCCCATCTCTTGCCTCATCTACAGTCAGTGATGAGAGGTTTTGCAAAAATGTCGATTTGAAATGCTGAATTCTAAAAGGAAAAGAAATGCATAGCACAGACATATCCAAAACACAATTATGTTCTCAGACTATTGTGGTTATTGATACAATTGTCTTTTTTTGCTTTTATTATGACTTGTATTGCTGTTTCCTCCCATTTGTATATTAGCTTCATGTCAGAAGTATCCTTCGTGTAGAGTTTTTCACAACTGAACTTCACTTATTACTATATATTAAGCAAAAAATATTATGTATTGTCACTGAAACAATTGCACTCTTTCTATTTATTTTCTTCTTCACAAAGTCTAAGGAACATTTCCATGTCAGTTGATAATTGGTTATTTGTATTTTTTAAAGTGTTTTTCTTTCTCTTTCTTCTACTGTCACATTTCATCATTTACCTACCCTACCTATTCTGCATGTGACTGCATGGTTATATTTTCATTTCTCAGGTGAAGAAACTGAAAGCAAGAAAATTTAAGTGACTTGATTAAGATTCCAAAGTTTCTAATATCAAGTACATCTGGGAATAGAACCTCTGTATTCTGACTTATTTTCCTAAAATTTATAAGCTACGAGACTTCACAGTGTAAATTATTGCTAAAATACTCCCAAGGTTTTCCTTGGATACATGAGATATTGTCTCATGTTATCTAATATTGAAATTGAGACCATAGTAAAATATTATTCAAAAACTGTGCATATAATAATATCCTAAGGAAAATATACGATGTGATAATATCCCATGTAGAGCAGAAGATTCTGGAAAAATTCTAGAATGTTGTAATAATAATCA
>CM053595.1:243731582-243748753 GCA_028646575.1 Pseudocheirus occidentalis
GGGTTTTCCCAGCTGCCAGAGCTATTAGGGGGGTGTTGCAAGTCCTCCCAGCTTTGGCTTGCTGAAAGTGCACCCTAGGACCACCACCCAAGACCACAATCTGGATCCAGGCCATTCAACGCAAGAGCACTTGGCCCTGATCAAATGATTCAGCCCCCATGCAGATTCTGAAGGCCAGGGGCTCTGAAGCAGCCTGGTGGGGGTTGCCGGTTCCAGCAGTTCCCTTCCCCCACTGCTTCCTTGCCCCTGGGGCAGATTGGCCAAACTCCTTTTCCTCCCCCAAATTAAGTTTCAAAGTTTTACTTTCACTAACCGTCTCTGACCCTGGTTTGCTGGATTTTAAGATCCCCTGAGGCAGGTGCTTTAGATATTCTCTGAACTAGACTTGCCCTGCGGTTTGGGAGGCTCAGCTCCTCCTGGCCGCTGAGGTTTAGGGCTGGGCTGGTCTTGTCTCCAGCCTGCCAGCCTGCTGGAGCCCCTTCTGCCCCTGCCCCTCTCCAATCCCTGTTTTTCACGCCTTGGTATATGTGGAGGTGCTGGAGCTGTAGATCTTCTCTCCTGCAGACTGGCTGCTATGTGGCCCTGCTCGGCTCAGCTCCTTCCTACCACCCTGGGCCTGGCAGCGGTCTCGGCTTCAGGCTGGGCCAGCCTCTACTCCCAGCCCCACCGCGATGAGCCCCTGCTGCGCATCTGCCTTCAGCGAGACATGTGTTTTTTGTATTTTTTTGAGTCTGAGAGTCCTAGACTTTGTCTGGGGTCATATTTTATGGGTGTTTAGGGTGGTTGTGTGGGAGCTGCAAAGCCTTGCTGCTTCTACGCCGCCATCTTGCCTCCACCCCCCAGGTGCTTTCCTTCAAGTGACAATCTCTATCATTCACTCTTTCTGGGAGGTATACAAGTTAACTAGATTACTTTTGATTTCAAAACATATGCCAGCTTCACAGCACTCCCCATCATTGTCGTCACTCCAAAAAAGCATACATCCAGCTCCAACTTAGGTAAGCTGGCCTTCATTTGCCAACCTTGTTTAACTCAGGGCTGCTATTTGGATGAGATACCTGCTGAGTTTTCTTGCAACAAGAACTGCTCTTCTTTCAGTTTCTACTGAAATTCTACTGGATTTCATGTGTTCCATAAGTATGTTCAAATTCCACATACCAGTATTAAGTAGAATCATCTTCACAGACATTTTTGTACAGTTTTTGTGTTTAAATAACAAGATAGGATGCACACCTGCTACACTAAGCAGGCCAGACTTGGGTGAAGCATGCAGTTTTTAGGGCACCTTTTTTTAGCACCTTCCTCATGCCAAGAGGTGAGTACAGCAGTCCTTTAAAAAGCTGTTCATTTACCCAGGGGGCTGCTGAATACCACTGCTGCTTTATTCCTGTGAGAAGATGACCCTATAGCCTGTGACACTTGTGTGTAGGATTGTGACTATAGCTCCTGGTATGTCAGCCCTTGCTCTTTCATCACTTGTCCATCACCACAGGACTTTGAGGGAGATAAAAATGGTAAAATGGTATGGGTGCTGTATTTTGACTCAGGTATAAATTGAATTTGTGATGCAGAGTTATGTGAAATCATTGGTCTTTCTCTTCCAGAGTTATTAAAGTCCAGCATCAAGACAAAAGTCAAGACAACTGTTGATTACCTAGGATACAATTAATAGTCATGGCATCTTCAATGTCTAACCAAGCTCTGCTTTCCACAGAATCTTCTTCTGTTACCTTCATTGTCATTAGAATAGTGTTCTTATCTACCCATTCCCCTGGGGCAAGTTTTAACATGCTTAGAGTACATTGCCCCCTAACTCACTGATGAGTTTGAGGCCCATTAATTATCCTCAACCTTGCTTAATCTGTCTTCTGAAATTGTTTTAATGGGACATGATCACTTCACATGCTTCTTAGAGCTCCAAGTGAGACTTGGGTGACCAGTTGGATGCCAACTGTTGTAAAAGAATATCTTAAGTGATCTGGCATGGAATTGGCACAGAAGGCAATGTCATATTTTAAAAGATTTTATTATTTTTTGCCTTTGCCATATTTGTGCTTACTTGGACATTGCCAACTATGATGATACCAACAACCTCACTTTCTTCAGAAGTAACTTACAAACAGTGAAGGAAAATGTGATACATCTGAGACAGTGCAAGTGAGAATTGGCAAGGGAGTCAAAGCACCAAATCCTGCCTCTGACACTATTTATGATCTTAGGCAATTTGTTTACTTTTCCTGGACTTCAGTCAGTTTTCTTATCTCTATAATGAGGAAGTTGGACTAACTCTCTGAGATTCCTTCCATTTATAAATCTCTAATCCTAAAAATGCTTATCCATACTTTGTAGAATTCTAAGATCCAAGTATGTTGACTTGCTGCTTGAAATAGCAGTTACAGATAATCATCTGTATGAATCAACCACTGATCAGAACTCACTGTTTTGTTTTCTGGAATTTGGCTCTTTTGTTGGTTTTAGTTACCTCTCCCCCCACTGCCCCCCTTTTCTTTTCTACCTTATCTGTCTCTTTGACAAGCCTAAAGGATTAGAGACCTACCTATTATATACAGCAGTGGGCGGTTCCCAACTAGCACACTATGATATCCTTTGCGGAAAGAATCAATAGCTATTACTTGTTTGTGAACTGCTGTTTGCTGGACCACTTAATGGAGAGAAAGCCTTGTAAAGGAGCCATGAATAACCTAACCTATTGCAATGCTCATTATCACTTGTCAATCAGTTCTCTAATATTTGTAATAACCACACACACACAAAAGGATAGGCCGTTGCTGATGGTGGGAGAATGCTAGCATTATGTCATTCTTTCCATTAGAGGCAGGATTTACTTGCTTGACTGTGACATTCTGACATTCTTCTGGATGGACATTTCAGCTTCTAAGATCTATGGTTACCCTTACTCAGCAGGCAGTAGGAAACAAGAAAACAGTACAGAGAGAAAACATCTGCTCTATGTTCAGAACATGCTGACTATGCCAGCTTGTGCCAATTTTCCTCTGTGGCCCCTTGTCCTCTGGGCCCTTAGGACAGTTTAAATCTATGCTACCTGCCTCTTACTCCCTGATTTTCTTGGAGTTGGTGTTTTTTTTTTACGACCAACTTACTTTAGAATTGCGATACTTTTAGTGCTACCTGCTTAAAATGATGGATTCAGTTACACAGTTCTGAAAAGCATTTGCAGGGTTGATATCTTGATACTGAACTAAAAGCTCTCATTTAATTTGCATAGGCTTCAGAATGTTACACAAAGGAATCAGATATCAAGTTGTTAGAAGACAAACAAGACTGAAATTTTGTTTTCAAGGGAAAAGAAAATGATTCCTATTTTCAGGCTCTAGAGAGATCTAGTTTACATATTTTTACATGAATATGAGAAAGAGTGCTTTATAGGAATACTGTCCTATTTAGTTGAAGATTCCAGGCTTGCCACTCACTCCAGGACTAGAACTGAACAAGTGACTAATCTTCAAATTGTTATACAGTTTCTTATCTATAGGTCGGGGATAGTGATTTATCTTTACCTACTAAGACATTAATGGATGAGGTAACAAATTATGAAAAGGCATTCCAAAACCACAGATTTTGGGTTGTTTTTTTTCTCACCTCTTGCCTTCTTTGTCTACTTATACCTTTAACATGTAATTTGAGATCTGTTAGAAATATGTCCTTCTGTTTATTTCATTTTTATTTTTCTTTTCATAGTTCTAGATGGTTAAGTTTTTCTCTTCAGTTGCCTAACCTTTGTGCTGATTTACCCTCTCCTTGGAGGAAGCAGCTTTTTAAATGTAGTTTAATGAATATGTATTTAATAAATGATTATTTTGACAAAGTTGGCCAACCATTGAAGATTATTTCTCAGATTTTTTTAAACATCATTCAAAATGTGGGAAAATTCAGAATTTTTCTGTTGACCAATTATTAATGAATATAGTATGCCCTGATGTTAACTTAGTAATTGCTATCAGATAAACAGTTGGAGAAGTAATAGATCCACTTAGTAGCTGCTGTAGTGTTGGCAAATAAAAATTCAGGGTTAAGCTAATTATTTTTCAAGAATAATATAACAAAAGATTTGGGAAAACAACTCAAATTCCTCAAGCACAAGGACTTTTTTTCTGGTAAGGTGTTGGCTCAAAATAGCAAGAAAAGTGGGAGTAACCTATTATAGGCCTATTGTACATTAGGCACTATGCTAAATGTTTTACAAATATTATTTCATTTTATCCTCACAACAACCCTGTGAGGTAGGTGCTTTTATAACCATTTTTTTAATTTTAGGAAACAGGCAAAAATTTTAATTGACTTTTCCCTGGTCACATGACTATTAAGTGTCTGAGTCTGGATTTGAAATCAGGTCTTCTTGAATACAGGACCAGTGCTTGATCTGCTAAGACACCTAGATGCTTCAGTAAGTACTTAATAAGTATTTGTAAAAATGAACTCAACTGCAAGGAAAAGAAAAATAAAATATTTAATGGCAGATAACAATTTTACAATAGCCAAGAAAGGAGAGAGATGGAGCCATGCTGGCTGAGTAAAGGCAGGGACTCACCTGAGCTCTATCCTAAACCTCTCCAAATGACTTTAAATTATGACTCTAAAGAAGTTATAGAGTGATAAAATCCATAGAAAGACAGAGTGAAACAATTTTCCAGCCAAAAACAATTTAGAAAGTTGGTAGGAAAGATTTGTTGCACCATTGTGAGAGAGGAGTACAATTCATCACAGACTGTGCAAGTGCAGACCAGGCCCCAAAAAGCCAGGAGCAGACCTCAGAACAACTTAATGAATGGCAGCAGTGGTGGTTTCTGGACCTGCCAGCCCAAAAACAGTAAGTAGATCAGAAAATGAGTCAGGAGATTTATAAAAATCCCTTTGCTGGCACCAGGGGCAGGACTCTATTGCATTGCCCATACTTGAATATGAATCACAGTCTTGGGTCTTTGTTCCAGTGCAAGGAGGAGTACTAGTACAACACAGCTTGTGGCTGCAGTAAAGCAAGGATCCTGGTCACAGTTCCAGGGTTGAAAAAAATGTGTGTGGTCATTCACAAATCAGTACACAGTACATGAGAGTAGTAAACATACCTCTTCCTAGACCATAAAATCTTGGAAGAACAAAACTTACAGGTCCCCAGAAGTACTTCTGGAAACAACTGCACAAAAAACCTGATACTTGGGACAATGCTCATTATCCTTGGGAAATAGAGCCCCACTTTAGCAAAGAGTTAAAAGTCAATATATAGGCTACAAAATTAGCAAACAACAGAAAACAATAATTCTGACCATAGAAAGTTAATATAGTGACAAGTTAGATCAAAATACATACTCAGAAGAAGATAACAAATACAAAATTCCTGCATGCAAAGTCTCAAAGAAAAACATCTAAATTGGTATCAGGCCATGGAAGAGCTAAAAAAGGATTTTAAAAATCCAGAGAGATGTAGAGGAAAAACTGGGAAGAAAAATGAGAACAATGCAAGATAATCATGAAAAAAGGGTCCACAGCTTGGTAAAGGAACACAAAAATAGTACCAAAGAAAGTAACATCTTAAAAAACAGAAAAGGTCAAATGGTGCATGGCACAAAAATCCAATGAGGAGAAGAATGTCTTGAAAAGCAGAATAGGCCAAGTGGAAAAAAGATGTAAAAATTAACTGAAGACAATTCCTTAAAAAGTAGAATTGACCAAGTGGGGAAAAAAGGTACACAAATTAAAGGAAGAAAAAAAATTCTTAAAAGTTGCTGGAGAAGTGGCAACTAATAACCTTATGAGACATCAAGAAACAATCAAAGAAAATTTTAAAAATTAAAAATATGGAAGAAAATGTGAAATATATCTCTCAGGGAAAACAACTGACCTGGAAAAACAGATTTAGTAGAGATAATTTAAGAATTACTGGACCACCTAAAAGCCATGATAAAAAAAATAGAATCTAGACATCATCTTTCAAGAAATTATCAAGAAAAACTGCCCTGATATTGTAGAACCAGAGAGGAAAATAGAAATTGAAAGAATTCACTGATCACCTCCTGGAAAGGAAGTGGGTCTTGGAATCCTTGGAAAGAGATCCCCAAATAGATGACTTGCAGGCATATTTTACCCAAATTCCAGACCTCCCAGATCAAGGAGAAAATACTGCAAGCAGCCAAAAATAAATAATTCACGGGGGGAAAAATCAGGATCACACAAGGTTTAGCAGTTCCTACATTAAAAAGCAGTGGGTGTGGAATATGATATTCTGGAGGTCAGACAAGTTAGGAGTACAACCACGAATCACCTATTCAATAAAACTTAATACAATCCTTTCGGGGAAAGGGGAAGGGTGGGATGGACATTCAATGTAATAGAAGACTTTGAAGTATTCCTGAGGGAAAGACCAGAGCTAAATAGAAAATTTGAGTTTCAAATATAAGATGTAAAAGAAGCATATAAATGAAAACTGTAAAGAGAAATCATAAGGGATTCAATAAGGTTAAGATGTTTACATCCCCACATGGGAAATTATGTTTATAACTTCTAAAAACTACCTTACTATTAGGGAAGTTAGAAAGAGTATACATGAAGATGGAACAATGATGGCAGAGAAAAAGGAGGAAATTGCTTGAGTTCTTCCCTCATTTACCTCCAACACCTGTAAAAAATAGAATCCACACAATGACAGAGTTAAACAAATGTGCCACTGAAGGCAACTTGGCAGACTGACAGGAAAGGTCTATCTCTCAGGGCTAGGAGCAGAGCACAGTACCAAGGGGGGCACTCTGGCACAGACCAAGCCACAGATGGCCTCAGGGCATTGAATCACTGGCAGCTGTGGTGGTTTTCAGATTTCTAAAGACACAGACACCAAAGAGAAAGCAAAAGGTCAATGGGGAGACTCTGTAGGACCTTGGTGACAAAAAAGCATCTTCTGCCCCCTGTCCCCAGAGTGACAGAGGTGGCGACTGTGGTGGCAGCAGCAGCAGTGTCAACAGAAGCAAAGTTGGCTGCTTGTAGAGCTCCAGGCTCACAGGTGATAGGGGGATTAAGTGGCTGATCAGAGGGAAATTGAGGAATCTCTTTCCTGGTGCTGAGACAGAATTCTCTTGCTTTACCCTGTTTGGAACTGGGTTGCAGAATTCACTTGCGGTCCTGTGGTGAGAAGGAGCCCTGGCATGGGACAGCATGTGGTGGCTGTGGAGAAGGAATCATCCTCACAATCATGAGGCAGGTGCCTAGCAGTAGTTTTGACAAAAACTGAGCAAAACCCAAGAAATTTGAGATACAGCACTCTCCATTCTGTAAGCAGAGTTCTACCTTGGCAAAGAATATATTACAAGTAGTCAGGAAGAAACAATTTGAGTATTGTGGAAATACAATTAGGATAACACAAGATCTAGCAGCTTCTACATTAAATGATTAAAGGACTTGAAATATGATATTCCAGAGGTCAAAGAAGCTAGAATTAAAATCAAGAATCACTTACCCAGTAAAACTGAGTATACTACTTAAGGGGAAAATATGGATATTCTATGAAATAGAGGACTTTCAAGCATTCTTGATGTAAAGACCAGAGTTGAACAGAAAATTTGACTTTCAAATACAAGAAGCAAAAGAAGCTTGAAAAGGTAAACAGAAAAGAGAAATCATAAGAAACTTTTTAAAAGTTGAAATGTTTACATTCCCACATGGAAAGATGATATTTATAACTCATGAGACTTTTCTCAGCATTATCATAGTTGAAGGACATATATATATGTGTGTGTGTGTGTGTGTGTATGCATATTTTTTGTATACATGTGTGTGTATATATGTCTGTCTTTGTATACATAGATCACACAGGATGAGATAATTATGAAGGGATGATATCTAAAAAGTAAAATTAAGAGGTCAGAGAGGAATATATTTGGAGAAGAAGAAAGGAACAGCTAGACTAGGGCAGATTATCTCACATGAAATAGGGAAGAGAAAATTGTTACAATGAGGGGGAAGAGGTGAAAGGAATAAGTCAACCTTACTCTCATTGGACTTGACTTAAGGAGGAAATAACATACACACTAGACTGGGTATATTACCCTTCCAGGAAAGTAGGGGGAAACAGGCAAGGGCGGGGAATGATAGAAGAAAGGGCAGGTTGGGAGAGGGGATAGTTAAAAGCAAACATTTTGGAAAAGGGACAAGGTCAAAGGACAAAATATAATGAATGGGGAGTGGGATAGAAGGAGCGAAATTACACAAAATTACTAGTATAGAAATATTTTACATAACTATACATGTATAACCTATGATGAATTGTTTGTCTTCTCAGTGGGGGTGTGTGAGGAGGGAAGAAGGGAAAGAATCTGGAGCTCCATTTTAAAAACAAATGTTAAAAATTGTTTTTACATGGAACCAGAAAATAAGATATATAGACTATGAGCTATAGAAATCCATCTTGTCCTACAAGAAAGTAAAAGGTAAGGGGGAAAGGTGCAGGGATGAGTGAGGATATAAGATAGGGCAGACTGGGTGAAAAGTAGTCAGTATGCTTGCCATCTTGGGGTTTGAGGTAGGGAAGAGATAAGGAGAAAATTTGGAACTCAAAATTTTGTGGAAATGAATGTTCAAAACTAAAAATAAATAAATCCTGGAAAAGAAAAAAGAATAAACAGAGACAGAAAGCAGAGACATGAGTTGAATGTGGTGGTATGATTATCTAAAAAAAATAAGGAACGGGAATGAAGAATGCACTTGGATGAGGGGAAAGGCAGAGGTAGAATGGGACAAATTACGTGACATAAAAGAAACCTGAAAGAGATTTTAGAGTGTAGGGAGAAACGGGGGAAGCAGGCAGGGGAGCACATGAATCTTACTTTCATCAGAATTAGCTCAAAGAAGAAATAATATATACTTTCAGTTGGGTGTAGAAATCCATCTTACCATTTAGAAAAATAGGAAGTAAAGGTGATAAAAGAGGAGAGGGGCTGATAGAAGAGAGGGTAGATGGAGTTAGGTTAAAGTCAGAAGCAAAACACTTTTCTGAATGGACAGAGTAAAAAGAGAGAGAGAGAGAGAGAGAGAGAGAGAGAGAGAGAGAGAGAGAGAGAGAAAGAGAGAGAGAGAATAATCAAAGGGAAAATAGAAAGGATGGAAATATTTATTCAGTAATCATTACTGTGAAAAAAATTACAATGTGTTTCTCTAATAAAGACTTAATTTTTCAAACATATAGAGACTTGAATCAAATTTACACAAAAGAGCCATTTCTCAATTGATAAATGGTCAAATATATGAAGTAGGTAGTTTTCAAACAAAGTAATCAAAGCTATCTATAGTCATAACAATGTTCTGAATCACTATTGATGAGGGAAATTTAAGTTAAAACAACTTTGAGCTACCAACTCACACCTGTCAGATTTCCTAATATGACAGACAAGAAAAATGACAAATGCTAGAGAGATTGTGGGAAAATTAAAACACTAATATGCTATTGGTGAAGTTGTATACTGATTCAAGCATTCTGGAGAATAATTTGGAAGTATGCCCAAAGTATATAAAACCATGCATACACTTTGACCAAGTAATACCACTACTAGTTCTATATTCCAAAGACATTAAAAAAATAGGAAAAGGAACTATGTGTGCAAAAATATTTATAACAATTTTGTAGTGGTGTCAAAGAGTTGGAAATTGAGGGGATGCCCATCTACTGGGGAATGGCTGAACAAGTTGTTGTATATGATTGTGATAGAATACAATTATGCTTTAAGAAATGATGAGCTAGATGACCTGAGAAAACATGAAAAGACTTAAATGAACTGATGCAAAGTGAAATAATGAGAAGAACCAGGAGAACACTGTACACAGTAACAGCAATATCGCATGATGATCTACTATGAATAAATTAATTATTCTCAGTAATACCATGATCCAAGATGGTTCTGTAAGAGTTATGATGAAAGGTGCTCACCATCTCCAGAGAAAGATCCGGCAGAACATGAATGCAAATCAAAGGTACCCCTTTTCTCTATTTTTCTTGTGTTCTTCTTCTGTTTCCTTTCATGGAATTACTTCCATAGAAATGTGTTTTGCATGACTATACTGTATAACCTATTTGAAATTGCTTGATTTGTCAATGAGAGGCATGGAGAAAGGAAGGGAGGGAATTTGGGACTCAAATTAAAAAAGTAAAGAATGTTAAAATTGTTTATACATATAATTGAGGAAGCAAAATACTAGATAAGATAAAAAAGAACTGGAAAAGAATAGCCGCAATGTGTCTACTTTATACATTTCCTTTTCTGTAGTTTATTATTTTAAAGTTCAGTTTAATATTTTGATACAGTTTACCTACATATCACAATTATTTACTTTCCCTTTTATAATTAAAAAATAATAATTACATCCAAGCATCCACTAGAAAGACCATATCTAACAGTGTCCATATAATAATATATAGAGGTCCCTTAACTCTGTTTTGATTAAGGAAACATAATTTTAATTATCCCTTCTTAAGGACTGTCATTCCTTTTTTAAAAAAATTCCTAGGTATGGCTTTTTAATCTTGTTCTTACCTTGTTGCACTCATTTTGTAAAGTGCTCTCTTAATTTTGCTTATTTCACTTATATCAGTTTATAGGATTTCTCCATGTGCACCTCAATATCTCTCCGTTGCTATTTCTTACTGTGCAATAATGTATATCCACATGGTATTTTATTCTCTCATTCCCCTTTCTCACACCTCTTCCTGCCCCTTCTTTCTCATCATTTTGTCAAATCCACTTTCATTGGCCTCCCTTGCTAGAGAAGGAGAGCAAGAGGTCAAATCATAGTTTTCCAATTTGCCTTTTTCTGTAAGCTCTGGTGAAATATATACTAGACGAGAAATGTAAAGCATAGCCAAGTAGAGACAATGAGCTATCTTCACATGGCATACATCTGAGTTTTCTCAGTCTTGAGAAATGTCACAGGTCATTGAGAACTGGCAGCTGGAGGATCATGCTTCTACCAAAGAATATGAGTTCCATCTTCATTATCAAAAGACACTCGAAGGAGCTTCTTTTAGATGATATGATAGGCAATAAACACAGAGACCACATGACTTTGATTATATTTAAAAAAGAAAATAGAAAAACATTTCAAATCCTGCTCATTTTCTAATGAGTGCGTATCTGATTCATTTGACTAACATTCTGAAGCCTATGCAAAAACCACAAGTTTTTTAGTTTAGACTTTCCTGAGAATGCTTTTCATAGTCTTTTAACTGAATCTATCATTAGAATTAGGTAGTACTGAAAGGATCAATAGAGTAGAAAATTTTGGTAAGAGAAGACATCAATTCTGAGTAGATCAGCTGAGTAGAGAGGAAGGACTATGGTTATCTTGTATTGCCTATGGTGATAGATGTGGTAACTTTATATCAATTGATTTTATTTAATAGCAGTTTTTTTCATAGTAAATAAAAGGAAAAGTGTGCTGTAGAGATGTGTCAACAAATTACTGAAGAAAACTTTTGAGAGTCCCCTGGACAACAAAAAGATGAAATCGCCAAATACTTAAAGAAACTAATCAGATTTCACTGGAAAGTAAAATACTGAATTTGTAGTTTAGATACTTTGGCCACATAATTAGAAGACAGGACTGATTAGAAAAGACCCTGGCATTGGGAAATAATGAAGGAAAAAGGAAAAAGATGACAGAGGGGCAGCTAAGTGGCACAATAATAAAGCACCAGTCCTGGAATCAGGAGGGCCTTAGTTCAAATCTGGCCTCAGACACTTAATACTTACTAGCCATGTGACCTTGGGCAAGTCACTTAACACCAATTGCCCTGCCTTACTCCCTCCAAAAAAAAAGTAAAACAAAAAAGAGATGGCAGAGGAAGAGATGGATAGATTGTGTCATAGAAGCAATGAACATAATATTCAACAGATTTTGGGTTATAGTGGAAGACAGAAGGGCCTAATGTTCTATGGTTCAGGGAACCAAATAGTTGGACATGACTGAATAACTGGAAAATAATCACAACCACCACCTGACAACATATAGTTTAATTCAGTTCAATTTATACATTCGAGTCAACATGCTAAGTTGTGGGAGTAAGGCATAAAAACATACAAAAAAAGTATGTGATATAATGTAAAGTTTGCAGGGAGCCTAGCCCAACAACCTTAGTCTTATGGACTGTTTTTGTTTTTAATATATACACACATACATATACAAATGCATGTATATCTATGCATGTATTTTTCCCCCAAAACAAACAGACATAACTCATTTAGTCAGCAACCAAAGAAGAAAATAATGGAAAATAATTTAATATATTAAATCTTATATGGCTCAACATACTAATTCTAAATCAATTTAGTACCCCATATTGTAAAATGATTGGAAATATCTTAGAACTGTAGATTTAAAACTAGATTTAGATGTTTAGGTTATCTAAGTCAACTCCCTCATTTATGATCAGTAAATTGAGGCTAAGAGAAATTGAGTTGCTTAATGTCAGTAAGTGGCAGAGCCAGCATCTGAACTCAAGTCCAAGTTGAGTGCTTTTTATACTGTACCATGATTTAATAGTTTGTATAAACATGGCATTGCTGTAATATCAATTACACACAATATTTACCATGTGGTATTATATAAATTTATTAGCTTAAATAGAAGGTATTATAGTATCTGATCGTGTTTCACTTAAAATAATCACAGGAACTGACCCGTACTGGTTTTATATCACACAACTTGTGTTTGTAAAGGCAAGAACCGTTTGATGCTAATCCTATGAATAAGCTGGGATTCATGGAACACGGATGCATGCTTCTTATCTCTAATCACAGCTAGAATTAAGAATGTTCCTCTTTTGAAGAGTTATCCTGCACATCTCCTAGTACCCAATTGTACTAAAAAAAATACCCTGTCAATCAATTTACTACTACTTGCCAAGGTAAACCCAAACTATCTTATTTATTCAAGAATTTTGAAAACTGTATTTTGCTTTCCTCAGACACATGAACATTTCCTGTGTTAGAGTAAGTGAACGATTTAGTCATGGAGAATGATGTATGTACACGTTAGTCCCTTCACAAACATTAATCACAATCTATTCCATGTATATATGTATATGTGCATATATGTGTACATATGTGTATCACAACTCACAACCAGAATGAGAAGTAGTAATGACAGTTACAATACTCATGTAAAAATGGATTTTCTTCTTCAGGAAAATAGTGGTGGAACTGATACTGATATTTTTATAATCCTTTAAAGAGGTTTTCTATTTGATCCACAAAACAAGCATGTGCAATAGATACTATTATTATCACTCTTAAACATGGATGCCTCTGCCACTTATTAGCCATGTGACCTTGGAGACATCATTTAATCATTTGTGACTCAATTTGTCATCTGCTAAGTTATATTAACAATTATTAGCAAGGGCGGCTAGGTGGTGCAGTGAATAGAGCACCGGCCCTGAAGTCAGGAGGACTTGAGTTCAAATACGGCATCAGACACTTGACACAAAAACTAGCTGTGTGACTTTGGACAAGTCACTTAACCCCAATTGCCCTCCAAAAAGCAAAAAAAACCACCCCCAAACCAAAAAAAAACCCCAATTATTAGCTACCTCACATTATTATTGTGAAGATCAGATGAGAAGACATGCAAAATGTGTTGCAAACTTTCAAGTTCCGTATACATTCTATCTATTGTTTTTGCTGTTATTAACAGTTGCAATCATTATCATCATCATTACTATGGCATATATTTATTCTTTCTACCCAGGTTTCGATATGCAATTCAGTTTATTGGTAGATGTGGTTATTGTCATTGTCATCATGACTTCTCCACTCTTCAGTTCTGAATTTGGCATGTTTTTGAAAGACTGTGTTACATGATCAATGAGCTTTATTGAACATTAAATGACACTTGACTCTACAGATCACACATCGATTAGAGAGTTGATGGAGTACATTTGGAGATACAATGTTCAAAGCATAGATACGGGGAAACAAGAACTTGTAAAGACCACTGAGTCATTTAAAAAACCTTGACCCTAAATAGAATGAATGAAAATGTGATCAGATTGTAGGCAGCTCATTTGTTGAAATATTTGTTCAAAATAAAATTTAAAAAACATCAATTTTGAATGATGACCAAAACATGAAAGGCTATTTGTTTAGAGTTTACAAAGTGGGCATAGGAAGGATTATAATTGCATAAATCTAGGAAAATCTTTCTAACAACATTATCTGACACCAACTAGGCAACCATTAGGATTAGAATTATCCTGAGAAACTGAGTGGCTGTGACTTGTAACAGATGGTACATAAGAGACAGGAAGAGCAGTAAGAAAAAAAAATAACATTAAAAGAAAACATGTACTCCATGTCAGCAAGATAGTAATCTCATAGAGCACCGGCCCTGAAGTTAGGAGGACTTGAGTTCAAATCTGGCCTCAGATGCTTAGCATTAGCTGTGTGACCTTGGGCAAGTCACTTAACCCCAAACACCCCACAAAAAGCAAAAATAAAAAAAAAATTAAAGATAGTAATCTCAAAAAAGGATCCAAAGAGACAATTTAAGGATCATGGGTCAAAGAGAAGGAAACAAAAAGTCAATAAAACTCAGCACTATAATTCAAGAAACAATACAGTGATTCTGCCTAGAACTTATGAACACAGAAAACTTTGATAAAGAAAAAAAAACACATTGTACCTCCAGAAGGGAAAAGAAAGCACAACAAAGAAAAAAGTCTGTGATAAAATTCAGACACAAAATGGTGAGATTTAACAATTCCTATGAAAAAGGAAAAATTCTTCAATGGTCAGTGTAAAGACCTCCAAAGAAAAATAAATTTAAATAACGACTATTTTACACCCATCAGAAATCAAATAAGGGAATGGAATTATATGTTCAAACATACCAAGGAGGTCAAAATGTAACTGAAGGTGAAATACTCTGAATACTCGAATCTAAGCATTTTTGTTCTCATTCAGTCATTTCTGTTGTATTCAACTCTCCTTGCCCCTTTTTGGGTTTTCTTGAAAAAAGATACTGGAGTAGTTTGCCTTCCTTTTCCAGCACATTTTACAAATGAGGAAACTCAGGCAAACAGGATTAAGTGACTTGCCCATTGTCACAAGCTAATAAGTTGTCTAAGATCAGATGTAAAGTCAGGTCTTCCTGACTATAGGCCCAGCCATCTACCCACTCTATCACTTATGTACATGACTTTCATCATTGATTTTTTGGGTAGGAATACTTTGATGGCTAACTTTTTATAGATTTTTTCCTACTTAATGTAATCATCAATGAAAAAAGATAGATTTTCAATAATAAGAGGACATCAAATCATTCCTAAAAAACCAAAAGACATGAACAAATAATTAGTTTTTCAATCACCCCAGACAACAGAAATACAGAAAAGGTTTTTTTTTAAAGTACAGTTACTAAAGGAAAGGAATGTGCCAAAAGAAATTGTCTCAAGGAAAAAAATGTAGGAAAAAAATAACTAAAAAGATAAAGATACCTAAGGTGTTAAAAACAAATAACAGAGACCATGATGAGACTGGATTTCTTTCTTAAGGTATACAAGGAGAAATTGTTGAAAATTGGAGTAAAATAGAAATGGTGGGGGAAGAAGAACCAGAAATATCATAGTCTTTATTAGGTTAGTAGACCCACCTAAAATTATTCAATACTTTTTTGTGAGAATAAATTGTAGAAATGGAAGGCTAATGAAAAGAGGGAAGGAAGGTAAAATAATATAGGATGGAGAAAAAGATATATTTGAACTGAAGTCAAAGGTTAGCAATAAAAGTATAACTATTATAGTTTCTCAGGTAGAAGGTACCCTTTGGTGAAGAGGTGAAGGGGGGACTGAAAGAGAAGGGAAGAAAGGGGGAAAACTCATTTCTGTGATGAGAGAAGGATGGATCTCCCAACTAAGATCTCACCTTCTAAAGGAAACCTATTCTAACCCCTCTTAATTTCAATATTTTCCCTCTTTTAATTTTTCCCCCCACTTATCCTTTATATAGCTTAATATTTGTTTGGAAGACCTGAGTCCAAACCCTTCCCAGACACTTACTATCTGTGTGACTCTGTGCAAGTCACTTAATCCTGTTTGCCTCAGTTTCCTCATCTGTAAACTTCACTGGAGATAGGAATGAGAAACCACTCTAGTATCTTTTTTTCCCAATGATATATATTTTTATTTGTTTTCTTGTTTACATCATTCATTTTCATGACATTTTAGAATTACAAATTTTCTCCCAGTTTTTCCCCTGCCCCTACCCTAAAACATCAATCCCACTGTAAAGTCCCTCCCCTGCTCTGCTCTCTTACTTTCTGGAAGGGCAGGGAGGGTCTCCCTACCAAAGCCCCTGTATATCTTAATTCCTAGTTGCAGGTATTGCAGAACTTTAAATTCTAGATTCTTTCAATTCCTCCCTTGTCACCATCCCCCACCCCCACCGGAAGGACAATCAATTCAATGTGGATGTGTGATTACACAGGGCATCTTCATAGTGGACATATTGTGACAGTGATCATATGTCCCTCCTTCCTATCCCTCCCCACCTTGTTCTGTTCTCTACCCTGTCCCTTTCCCTTTACTGAAGTGTGTGCTTCCAGCAACCCACCCCCAGACCCTGTCCTCCCCTCTGTCATCTCCCCTCTCACCCCCATGCCCCCTAATCTCCTGTGTGGCA
The DNA here is from genome assembly GCA_028646575.1 of Pseudocheirus occidentalis. NCBI lineage: Eukaryota > Metazoa > Chordata > Mammalia > Diprotodontia > Pseudocheiridae > Pseudocheirus > Pseudocheirus occidentalis. Next base: position 243,748,274 of record CM053595.1, read on the forward strand.
TGATGCCCAGTTTAGACTTTATGCCATTTCTTTCCTAAGCCAAATTCAATGAGAGTAATTGAAAGTAAAGTTGTAACAGTTATCCCTTGCCTCCTCTATATGGGAAGATTAACCCCATTTTGTCTCTCCCTGTCTCCTCTTATTCTAGTCCTCTCCCACCTCAGAATTTCACCTTTTAAAGTATCATCCTTTCATATTCAATTCACCCTATACCCTCTATATACACATATACACACATGCTCAGATATGTATTCATACGCATACATAGCCTACTATATAGACATATGTGTAAGTATACATATGCATACATTTGTATACCCTTCTATCCTCATGCTAAGAAAAGTTTCATAAGTTACTATTATAGTTTTTCCATATTGACATGTAATTTATTCAACTTTGTTAAGATCCTTATGATTTCTTTCCCATGTTTACCTTCTCATGCTTCTTGTGTTTGATTGTCAAATTTTCTGTTCAGTTCTG
>CM053595.1:243749253-243771601 GCA_028646575.1 Pseudocheirus occidentalis
GAAAATAAGAGAGCAGAGCAGGGGAGGGGCTTTACAGTGGGATTGCTGTTTTAGGGTTGGGTGAGGGGCAAGATGGGGAGAAAATGTGTAATTCAAAAATGTAATGAAAATGAATAATGTAAACAAGAAAACAAATAAAAACTAAGTTTTCAAAAAAACATCTAAAACTGGATGTTCAATAGATATCTTAAATGCAATTGTTCTGAAACAAAGCTCTTTGTCTTTATCCGTAAACTTTCTTTACCTGCTGCCTTCTATTATTTTACAGGACAACAGCATTCTTTTATCCCTTGGACTAACAATCTAGGAGCTACCTAGTACTCTTCAGTATCTCTCAGACCCAATATACAAATTTTTGCCAAGGTCTGTCAATTTTACTTTTGTAACTTCTCCCAGATGTTCCCCCTTCTTTTTGCTGACACTGCTAACACTTGAATAAAAGCCCTTACATATGGATTACTTAAATTGTCTGTCTCAAATCTTTCTCCACTTTAATCCTTCTTCCATTCAGCTACTAATATGCTTTTCCTAAAACACAGGTCCAATCATGTCACCAACCCACCCTTATTCAATAAAAACTAGGTTTTCCAGGAATAAAAACAAAATACTTTTATCATTAGAAATCTGCCTTAACCTATACCATTTCTTGCTTTCCAGTGTATTCATACACCTTACTTCCTTAGACTTACCTTTCAAGTCATTGACCCTGGGCTCCTGCCTGTTCTAAAAACAGGACATTCCATCACTTGGCTTTGGGTGTTTTCTCTGGCTGTCTCTCATATCTAAAACACTCTCCCTCCCTCACTCTGACTACTGACCTCCCTGGTTTCCTTTAAGTTTCAATTAAAATTCCACCTTCTAAAGGAAGTGTTTCCTAATCCCTCATCTCACTGCCTTCCCTCTGTTAATTATTTTCTATTAATCCTGTATATAGTTTGCTTGTTATCTATTTATTTTCATAATATCTCCACCATTAAATCATAAACTCCTTGGGCAGGGACTGTCTTTTCTTTCTTTTTATACCCCCAGAGACTAACACAGTGCCTATCATATAGTAGGGTCTTAAAAATGTTGAGTGATTGATAGGGAAGATAACATGCAAAATGAAAATTAAAAAAAATAGAGGGGAGAAGGTATTTGGGAGAATGGAAGAGCTAGTGGTAAAGTCTAAAGCATCAGAAACAGAACCAATAAAGGAAGGAAAAATTACTAGCTAAGCCCTTCTTCTAGGAGGAACTTAACAGTATGAAAAGAGGGGCACAGAGTGGATGTTTAGGTTAAGAAGACCTCAGAGACATTCCACATTGGGATGGTCAGAGATAATGAGGAAAATTCAAAGGTCAGAAGGGAAGTGAGATATGAAGGGGAAGTCCACAGAGTTAGATATAGAGCTAGGAGAGGAAAAGGAATAAAAAAGCGATAGTAAAACAAATTCAGAGAGACATGAGAAGACTTCTGTAAAGTGACACATTAAAAGAAACATAATTAGGAGATGAATATATATAATTGTAATTATGATAATAAAAATAATACAACAATAACACAAAATTAAAATTATATACGAAGATCGATCTTGGTTTCCAAAGACCAGTGATGAATTATATTTCCCCCTTCTCTGCTCAGAAGTAGTAAGATATGGCTATAGAATGCTGCTTATACTTTCAAAGTTTTTTGTAAGAAATTAGTCAGCTCTCACCACCAAAGAATTATATCCCAACATCTGACTACATTTTCTTTCCTTTTCTTATATCTCAGAATTCATTTTTCAGTTCTGATAAGTCAGAGCCTTACTATAGAGCTGGTATTTTTTTTCTTTAAATTTCTTTCTTTTTGCCTTTTTCCCCCAAAGCCATTTTGTTGTTGTTGTTGCTATTTTGCAAAGAATTACTCTCAAACTGATCTCTCCAAATCTCTGCTGAAGAAATCATGGCTTATGGCTAAAGGAGCAATCTGAATCTAACTGTGTACATTAGGTGACCCTGGTAGATCATTTTAAAAGAAACACTAATGTTTATCTTGCAAAGTGCAATAGGGCTCACATAGTTAAGCCCCAGACAAAAATAAATGAACTGGTAACCTATAAACCCTATTACATACATATGTTTAAGAAACTCGCCAAATGATGTTTTGCTTCAGCTGTGGCTCAAGAGGATGAGCACCACCTATTGAATTGGGAACACCCTGTAATTCCTGAATGTAACTACACTAGAGATTTTACCTAGTGAAATAATCTGGTTCCAAGGGGCAAGGTCCCTGTCAAAAGATGCAGTTGTCTTTAAACCAATCATCCTTTAAGAAAAAAAGGATCTACCCTTGACAAAATGATTATCTTTATGCAGCATTACATTTTGAATACCCCTAATAGGGATTTAGGAAGATACTCCTTTGAGAATTAGGCTTCACAAAGAACTCAGGTTTTAAAATCCATTGGATTCTGGGTTAAAGCTATCAGAAAGCTCAAAATGGTCTCGGTATTTTTGTGAGATTACAAATTTGGGGGTAAAAAGTCAATTAAATCTCCACGCGTTTCATTCCTTAAAATTCATTGAAAGTATGAGTTAAACACTTACAGGAAAATACCTATTTCTATATTTCAAGAATTGAACAGATATTAATGATGAATCCCTGTCAATGACCTTTCAAAATCATGGATCAAATGTAAAAAGAAACACTTTTAAATAAATAGAGGAAGTCTTCATATTTCTGTTGAACAAACCAGAATGGAAGAGGAATTTCAAAGTTCAAGCACAGGAGTGAAGAGAAATATAAAAAGGTAGACATGAATAAATAATGATGAAAGCGTAACTAAACAAGGCTAAACTGCTGATATTGCAGTGTAGGAACTCTCTCATTACCTAGGGTCACAGAGGGAGTCTAATTAGAAAGAAGAAATAGAAGTGGTTCTATTCTATCTTGATAATCTTAAAAGCAGAATGGAAACAGGGAAAGAGGAATACACTGGGGGAAAGGGAAAGGAAGAATAGGAAAAATTATCTTATAATCAGAATGCACAACTAGAGACTTATACAAACAAGATGGAGATGACATGGGAGAATTGGCTGACACAAACCTCCCTTTCAATTGAGCTGGTTACAAAAAGGAAGACTACACACACACACACACACACACACACACACACACCAGTAAAATAGGAGGAAAAGGGGAAAAGAGGAGAGGGAATTTTTAAAAGATAGATTAAAGGAGAGATTAGTCCTAAGCAAAATAAGCTCTAACTGAGAATATTAAAAAATACAGCTTTTGGGGGGTAGTAGAGAATGAGGATTTGAGGGGTTGCCCATAAACAGGGCAATGGATAGACCAGTTACATTATATAAATGTGATAGAATATAATTATTGAAGGAATGCTATTATCTTTTACTCCTTTCAATGTAATGACCAAAGTTTCCAGAGCACATATGATGAAACATACTGCTTAACTCCAATTAGAAATATGAAGGGCTTATAATGCCTAGGACAATTTTTTTTGACATGGTCAGTATGGAAACTCTTTTTGATTGACTATACATGTTTATTATAGATTTTATTTTGTGTTTCTAATCAGGGATTATGGAAGGAGGAAAAAATTGTGGATGGCTAAAACAAAAAAAGAAAAATATCACAAGGCAAAAACAAGATTTTGTACTATCAAGGAGGGACAAACGCCTTGATAAGAGAGAGAAAAATAACAATGATGAAGATGAAGACAAAAAAGGAGGAGATGGAGGATGAGGAGAAGGAATTGGAGAGGGGAAAGATAAAGGGAAGAAGAGAAGAGAAGAGGGGGAAAGAAGAAAAGGAAAAAAGTACAGAACAGAACACACCTGAAGTCTGTAAGTACTTAACTGTCTGGAAAATTCTAGGACATATTTTTAAAAGAATGTTGGTGAACATTTAGGAAAAAAAGAATCAGTGGTGGTCAAAAAGATCCCAATGGCTTCATGAAAAATAGATCATTATGTACTACCTTTACTTATTTTTATAGGGTTTCTAGATCGACAGATAAGGAAAATATATACACATACAATAGATACTTTCCTAGACTGTAGAAATGACACTTAAAACCTCTCATGCCTTCCTTATGAACAAGGGAAATAGATGTCAGTTAGATACAATTAGGTGCATTGGGAACTGACTGAATAGTTAGATTCAAAGAGTACTCATAAATGGTTTGATATCAATTTAAGCCTTTGGAGGAATTCTTCAGAGGAGAGACATACCAATCTGTGAAAGCATTTCAAGCTCAATGTGTATGAAAGAAATTTCATTGCATTCTTCCCTTTCCACCTTCAGAACTTTCTTGCTACTTTTATGGACCCTACAATTCTTCTAGTTACCTATGTTTGCAACCTTTAATTTATCCTTCACTCCTCCCTCTCGCTCACCCCACACTAGTTACAGAATACTGTAGTTTTAAATTTCACGTTTATGTGTGTTGACCTCCTTCCTCTCAACGTAGTTACCACCCTAGCTCAGTCCTTTACACTTGTGGTATTATAATACCCTTCTAACTAGTATCCCAATAGTCTTTCATTATCTCAATCTAACCTCCACAAAACTGCCAATCATTTTCTAAAAGCATAGTTGAGACCTTATCACCCATCTACTCATTGAACTTCAGTATCAGATATTACCTCCCAAATAAAATGAAATCCTTTGGCATTCAAAGGTCTGCACAACCAGGACCATACCTTTCCACTATTCTTCATTTTGCTCCCCTATATACACTACCCAATGAAGGTTTACTGTCTTATTTGCTGTTTTTCATATGTTTTTTCTCCTGTCTCCAAAACTTTATACTGATCATTTTTCTTGCCTGGAATCTTCTACTTTCTTACTACTGGCTCCCCTGATTCTTTTTGAAACTCAGCTCCAGCAACCTTTTGCAGGAAGATTCTCCCAGACTACTCAGCTTCTATATCCTTCCCTTCTATGACTAACTTTCACCTCTCTTTAAAAATTAAGTAAAGGAATGGCCCTTTTAATTAAAAAAAATCTAACTAGGAGAGGAAGGCCCTCAGGGTTGCTGGGCAAAAGAGAAACAGTTATTGACATTCACTCTGAGCCAGGACGGCCCAAAACATAGCCATTAAGTAGTGCTTCCTGTGTTCCTTCCTTCCTTCCTTCCTTCCTTCCTTCCTTCCTTCCTTCCTTTCTTCCTTTATTCTTTCATTCTTTCCTTCCTCCCTCCTTTCCTCCCTCCTTTCCTTCTTCTCTGTCTCTGTGTCTGTGTCTGTGTCTTTCTGTGTCTCCTCTTCCCCCCCTTTCCTTCTCTCTCTCTCTCTCTCTCTCTCTCTCTCTCTCTCTCTCTCTCTCTCTCACTCTCTCTCTCCATCTTTCTCTTTTCTCAAAGACCATATATTAAACCCATTTCACTCTAGAGCTCATGGATTGGACCACAAGACTGGACCATAGATTGGAGCCCAAGCTCCAATTAATGACTGTATTTTGGGCCCTCCTGGCTTATAATGAACGTCCATGGTAACTGTTACTGTTTTAGTCAGCAACCCAGTAGATCTGCCCCCTTCCAGCTTGATTTTTATTTTCTTTTTCTTAATTAAAGGTGACATACCTTGATTCACTTCTTAAAGAGGCCTGTTTACAGAGCAGATGTTACCTCACTTAGAGTGAGAACCTGAAAAGACATTTTTGCCTAAAAGGGCCAGGGTCTCCCATTGCATCTTGGGTCATCTCCAGTCGGTCCTGATGAATATCTGGCTATTGGAACCAGATGACTCTGGAGGAGAAAGTGAGGCTGGTGAACTTGCACAGTCCTTCACTCAAATAAAAGTCAACTGCAAGTCATGTCATCATTTCCTGATGTCATGGTACTCTTCAAAAATGCAGGACAAACACAGCTTTCAAGTACTCTATGTATCTTTTATGTCCCTAATTATTTACATGTTGCTTCCCCTACTTGATTGTAAGCTTAGCAGTTGTTACTTTTGCCTCTTTTAGTATTTTCAACACTAAGCACTTTACTTTCACTTTTTGCTTTCTCTTGTTTTTTTTCCATTTTGTTCTGACTTCTTTCCCAATGACCTATATCAGATTGTTTGCTGTCTTGGGGAGTCATGAGGGAAGGAAGGGAAAAAAGTTGCAACTCAAAATCTTACAAAAATGAATGTTGAAAACTATTTTTACATGTAATTGGAAAAATAAAATACCATTAAGTGTAAAACAAATAAACAAACAAAAACCCCAGCTTCATAATATGCACAGGGCAAGTGTGACCAAATAGCAGTTATCTGGGAGTTCTAATGGACTAGAAGTTTAATGTGGGTCAAAAGTCAAAAAGCCAAAAAAAAATGGAAGCCAAAAACAATCTTAGGTATTTTTCCTTCTATTTACTACTTATGTATGAGTGTACATTTTGTTCCAACTAGTAGTATGTAAAATCATTAAGGGATGAAGAATAAATTTCTATCCCTAATGCCTCACATAGAGAGAGACACATAATAAGCACTTGAGAAATATTTGCTAAATGAATGGCATCGTGGTTGATCTCTTCCCTCATCAGATCATATATTTTATATTGTGTTAAGCTTTGAATATAATATTTAGGAAGGATTTTGATAAGGTAGATGACACTTAAAGGTGGTTAAATAGGATGTTCAAGAGTCTGATGGCAATGAAACATGATAATAGCTTGAAAAAAATTTGGAAGGGAATCTTAGTAGGAACATAAGAATCTTCAAATTTTTAAAGCTCTGTTTTATGGAAGGGAAACTAGACTTGCTCTGTGTATATCAAGGAGGTAGAATCAGAAAAAATGCATAGCAATTGCAGAGACAAATTAATTTTGATAAAAATAAAATGCTTTCTTTCATAGCTATCCCAAACCTGAATGTACTTCTTTAGGAGATAGTGGGTTTCTACTCATTATAGGTCTTTAAGAAGAGTGACTACTTACAAGTTGGTACCTACTTTTTCAGTAATGGATTTGACTAAATGGTCTTTGCACTTCTTTGAAATTCTATGATTCTTTTACTCATTATTTGGAAATTGATGAATATATCTTCATCATCCACTAGTGTGTTTTATAATACTCACTCAACTTATTAGGAGATATTTGGTGGTTATTATAGCCCCCTGATGTCCAATCTAGCAATGGAGTTCTCTGAACTTAGCAAGGATGTCCTTTGGACATCAGAAAGTTAGTCCATACACAGAGCCATACTTTGAAAGGCCTTTAAGCTTGGCCAAACCTAACAATATATCTGTTCACAAGTTTACAAGAACCTAGTCTCATCTTCATATTATGGTGGCTTCACATAATAAAAAAAAACCACTTTTAGAAGGATACAGTTGTATCTCCTTTTTCAAAACTTTAGCTATATTGCCAATACTGAATAAATAATGAAGAACTATCATTTGATGGATGTTTGTTCCCATTACATTAATGAAAAAGATTATAATAATTTCAATACTGTGACAAATAGTTTTGAGTGATTGAAATCTTAAAAGTATATTCAGACATTTTAATTTTAAAATTAACAACATTATTCTACCATCTCACTCTATCTTGCTTTAGACAATTGAGTGTTATAACTATCAAAGCTTACATTAATAATGTGATACAGTCAAAGTCTGCTAGTGTTCTGCAATGGTCACCATTTCTGAAGTTGTAGGGTTTTCTTTTATTGTATTTAATCTATTTTACCTAAGCCTGGTAGATTGGGCAATTAAAATGAAGTTTAGTCGGTCAGTAAAATAATGTGTAGACAATGTATTATTTGTTAAGACAATCACTGATTGGGTTCATTTTCTTTTTTTTTTTGCTTTTTGTAGGGCAGTTGGGGTTAAGTGACTTGCCCAAGGTCACATGGCTAGTTGTTTGTGTGTGTGTGTGTGTGTGTGTGTGTGTGTGTGTGTGTGTGTGTTAAGTGTCTGAGGCCGGATTTGAACTCAGGTACTCTTGACTCCAGGGCCGGTGCTCTACTCACTGTGCCACCTAGCCGCCCCTGGGTTCATTTTCAAATGTATAGGAAATGACTTCATTAAAAACTTATAGTTGGAGTGAAGCACAGATTTATTTAAAAGATGTACAAGAGTATGTATAATTCTTGTACCTGTACTAGCATCCCAGTCGACTGTCACCATGGACTTGCAATAACTGTGGATATGGCAAGTCTTGTCAATAAAATAATCAGAAAATACCAAGGAAGCAGTTATTATTAATTCCATATGTCCTCAGTGATTTACTGTCCCTAAGGGTAGAATGGATTTTGCACCAAAAAAGAGGCCAAGATAGAAAAAAATGGCAGTAGTACTGCGATAGATCCTGGCATCATGTTATATACAAAAGCACTCAAGAAGTGTTATGAGGAAATTCAGGAGTCTATGAGAAAATTGTGAAAGAAAGGGCATGACTTTTCTTCTCTCTGGGAAGTAGCTGTGAGTGAAAAAAGAAATTTAATAACTGGTAAATAGAGAGTTAAGTGGAAAAGTATAATTTCATGACATAGGTACATGGCAATCATACAGGTATTAAGTGGAGATAGCCAAATGATTACAATCACTATTCACACTAAGAAAATGGATAGTTCCTTGCTAGAGCTGAAAGTGATCTACATTTTTCACCTTGGCTTCCTCCCTAGCTAAGAAAATACAATTACAATAATTATTGTATTAAAATAAATATCATAATGACTTTGCTATAACTTATACTTTAAAACCTTTCTACTTAATTTCTTATTTTTCAAGACTCAGCATCCTCATGTTACTATCTTACCACTTCTTCTTTTCTAGAGCCAAGTGCCCAACATACTATTTGCTCTTGCCTCAGTTCAAAGGATATTGTTTACAAATGTATCTCAAGCAACTCAAATCATAAACTAATGTTGAGAAGATATTTATTGACACATCTAGCCACCTCCTTTTGAGGATGATTCATGGTGTGATATATATTGTCTTTCTTTGATAAATTTCACATGTATTCACACAAATACACACTAAATTTATGCAGCATGTGATTTGCCAAGTCTCTTCTTATTGCCCTAGGGATACCTGCATGCATCACAGTCAGACCTGATATGGAGTCAGCTTAGGGATATGTAGCTAATGTCAGGTACCCTTGAAGACTGACCAATATCAAAAACAAAAAATGCTGCCTTCACTGATACTTCTTCCAGTGAGACAGTAACACGAGTGGGGAAACAAATTGTAATATTATAGCTCAGTGTTAGGTCAAAAATTGACTTATAATAGCCATAATGATAATAGTATTGTACTACATGATAAGTGGTGCCCAAATCATACCATGCAACCATTTTCAGATCTGTATTTTCTAATGAACCTATTGTAATAGATATATATTTTAAAATAGTATGCATGAATATATATGTATACATATGTGTATGTATATCTATATTTATATTTATCACTATATATATATACATATATACATACACACAAACACACATGCAATATGATTTATGGAAGGAGAAGAAGAAAAAAATGCAGGAAGCATTTCTATTTGGATCATTCCATACCTCAAAAGCCAAAGGTGCCAAGGACTTGGCAGATACGTTCTGAATGGGAGTAGAAGAGATGCTTTAATTTCTTTTTCAAAATTTATTTGATTTTAAAACATGATGGCACACAAAACTGCAAATGTATTATATATCCCTTGATATACCATTTGAATATGTAATAGAGTTATGTTGAAAGTTGTTTTCTTCCCTCTCCCTCTCTTCCTCTCCCAGAGATGGACGTCATTAAACATAAATATGCAAACCTATATGAAATCATCCTATACATACTTCTATTTATCAGTTCATCCCTTGGTGTACAAGCAACAGCCAGTGGACCATTTTGGCCTGGGCACAAAATTTGTGACTAGGAATAATGTATGATCAACATGGTGAGATAGGTAGAATCAGATTGTAGAAGGTTTAAAATGCCAGAGATATTTGTATTTTATACTATAAGTATCATGAAGCCAATAAAGTTTCTCATGCAAAGGAATACTATGGTCAGACCTGAACTTCAGAAATATAAATATAACAGCATTTATTAAACACTTGCTAGAGACATTGTAATGTTAATATTGAGGTCACCCTCAAATTCAAGTAGTTCCGGAAACAGCCTAGCACTTAGCATAGACGTTGTAATAGAATATATTGTCTCCATCTTCCACAACACTGTTGACCATAAAAACCTTTTATTCTCTTCTTCCTCCTCCTCCTCCTCCTCCTTCTCGTTCTCCTCTTCCTTCTCCTTCTTCTCCTCTTCATCCTCATCTTCCTCCTCCTTCTTCTCTTCTTCTCCATTCATTCTGATGAATTGAAAATAGCTTCAAAGGATTATGTGATTCTTGGAGATACGGCAAAGGGAATGAAATACCACTTCTTCCAAATCTTATCTCAATTTTCATTTGATGTAGCAAAACATGCCTATGCTGTGAAATAAATTAAATCTTGTCAAAATTACATAGGATTGGTGCAATTATTTTTGAACTGAAATGTTTTTGTATCAAATATGTGTGAAAACGTTATATGACTGATAGACTTGGAATTATTACTATACCGGTAACCTTTCCTTAATATTTCAAATGATCAGAGACATAAATGAGATGTTATCTCAAATTCCTTCATTTTATAGGTGAGGAAACCACAGTTCCCAAAGCTTAAATTACTTTCCAGGATCACACAATAGTAGGTATAAAAAGTAGATTTTGAACTCAGGTTCTCTTATTCATGTTGGTGCATTTTCCAAATTGATTTTATATTATTTTTATATTATTTACTTTTTAAAATTCATACCTTAATCAATATTTTCAGACTTGCAAAATCAGTAAGGTTTTGAAAGAGGCATTAATCATGCATGAATAATATGGTATACACTACTAGCCACAATAAATGCGTTAGTAGACTTAAAGATTTTATTGTTCTTGTTTTATTCTAGAGAAAGGTTCAATGTGGGGCAGGGAAAAAAGGACTAGGGTGAGATGTTCATTCCAAAAATACCTTTTAAGCATCTATGTGCATTGCATTATGGTTCATATGCAGCTCACTACAGCATTATTTAATAAATAATTTTATATATAGCCAATAAAGTTTCTCATGGAAGGGAATACTATGGTCAGACCTGAACTTTAGAAATATAAATATAACACCATTCATTAAACACTTGCTAGAGACATTGTAATGTTAATATTGAGGTTACCCTCAAATTCAAGTAGTTCTGTAAACAGCCTAGCACCTAGCATAGACGTTGCAATAGAATATATTGTCTCCATCTTCCACAACATTGTTGACCATAAAAACCTTTTATTCTCTTCTTCCTCCTCCTCCTCCTCCTCCTCTTCCTTCTCCTTCTTGTCTTCATCCTCATCTTCCTCCTCCTCTTCTTCTCCATTCATTCTGATGAATTGAAAATAGCTTCAAAGGATTATGTGATAATAAATAAAATAAATATTAAAATAAATAATAAAATAATATATATTATTTTAATAAGAACCTAGTATCTGATGAGATGAATGAAAAGTCCAAGTGACAGAGTTTCTGGGCAATTAATAATCAATTTATCAATTAGGCTAGCAAATACTAAATTTATGGTCAGTGGATTCTCTGAGAAACCAGAATCAAATTATAGATTTTATTGAATGCTTATTAATAATGCTTTATTGAAAGTTTTTCCTGTGGAAAAGTGTGTACTACTGGAAGGTGAAGATCAACACTGATTGATAAACAATCAATAAGGGGGTAGACATATGTATCAACAAGCACCCTAGCATACCCACGGTGGATGCTAGCACAGGTCCTTAGATCTGCTTTTCTAAAAGAAAGCAACTCAAAATGGCTTAACAATCTTTCTTTAATCAAAAAAAAACATATCATTTACCTATTTCAGGGGTAAAGGTCAGCACCCTGAACTCCAGAGATTACAAACACAAGTTACAAGCAGACCAAGAAACAGATCAGGAGATGGGCTTCCAACCATCTGACCATCATATCCATTGCCTATTCAAGTTACCAGAGAGAGAAGCATCAACATCTGGGTTTTTCAAAGCTGGGGGCCTCAACGGCTTCCCAGAGTCTCATCTGGCCAAATCACACAACTCTTCTCAAAGTGAGCCCCAGAGCAAAGCCTCACATCAGGGAGTATTTATAGCCTTCTCCTGTGTCAGAGAATGTCACAGCCCTCTTGACCCACTGTCCAATTACAACAAAGTAACAAGGTATGGCCCATTCCCACCCCCCAAAAAAAGAAAACTAGCCTCCTGCCACAGGCTCCATGTGACTACATTCAGCCTATTAGGGGGCAAGGTATACTTTCAAATCAGGGACCATTCTCAGAGCCACTTAAGCCTATCAAAGGATCATCCAGGGGCAGGAAAGATCTTCACTTTCTCATTACAACATATTAATGAGGAGGTAAGTCAAAAATCTTCAGGTCCTCCTGCTGAGAACTTGACTTAATTGAGACTCAGAGTCCAGTACTCCAGACAAAAGAATCTATGTTCATATAGATGGATTCTTACTGACTCTGAACAGTGAGGTTTCAAAAGTGATCTTACTGTTTTAGGCCTGGAATTCACCTAGATTAGAGTCTATTTATACTTTAATCAGAAGTAAATTATCCTAGTTGGGTGGATAGTTGGGTGCCCAAGAATGTGGAGGGAAGGGGTTAAGAAAATCTCATCATTATCCATGTCCTTCAGATACTTCAAGAATTAGTCTCTGAATGAGGAAAGAGGAAGAAAAAAATAAACTACTAATAACTAACATACTAATAATTGGTTCTTAACATGAGAAAAATAATCACTTTTCTCACTTATAAGAATTAGAATACTCCAAGAGGAAGCCGCTTTCAGGTTTCTTGAAAGTCCACTGACATTTGCTTTAAAACAGAATAAAAGTTCCAGTTTCATAATCTTTCTAAGAGTTAAAAAAAGTTTTAGAGAAGAGAACTGCCATTTCTTTTTTCCAAGAAAGAGAGTAACAAACAAGATCAGTTTTCAACTGTGAGAGTAATGTGGAAATTCACAAGCAGTCTCCGTGCTATGTGCCCATGCAGTTGTCAGAAGACACTGTTAAACAACCAGCACCATTTTTCTCTCTCACTATAACCAACTCAAGCGCTCTTTGGTAGGGGCCGTGCATCTACGCTTTACATCTAATGCAATCGGTATTGTGGCACTACACCATTTTTCAAAGAGCCTACATTTGGAGAGTCGTCATCCTTTACAAGAACAGGAAAAGAGAGACCATAAAGCATAATGCCAAATAGTTTCTTACGGTGAAACATGCAATTCAAGAGTTTCTGCTTAGGAATATAAACCCATTTGAAAATGGCATTAGATCTGAAAAAAAAAGATAAATGTGGCATTTAGAGTCCAGTACCAATTTTTCAGACTATTTTCTTAAGTAAATGAGAGTATTTCATGTCTATAACATATGATAAATAAGTGGGGGGTTTTGCATTTAAATAATAGAATATGCTTGGAAATGCCCATGTTTACTCATAATTCTGGTTTTAATTGATCAATAAGCATTAATTAAAAATTTACTATGTTCTAGACATTGTGTTAAGCAACAGAGATAGAAAGAGAGAATAGTAATTTCAATCAATGACATCATATTTTCCCCCCTTCTCCCATATTTAACAAGCATTTATTTTCTCTCCCTCCCAAGACAGTGACAAAAACCTTTACAATAAACAAGCATTATCAAGCAAAACCAATTACTGTACTGACAACATCCAAAGATGTTTTCTTCATTCTGCAGTCTTTAGTGGTACTGAAGTCAAGAAGACCTGACTTCAAATATAGCCTTGACATTTACAAGCTGTATGATCCTGGGAAAGTCACAACTTTCATCTGCCCCAGTTTCACCAGTTATAATGGAGATAATGAAAGTATCTATGTCTCAGGTTTGACATGATGATCAAATAAGTTCACATTTGCAAAGTGCTCAACATAGCATCTGGCATATAGTATGTGTTTAATAAATGATTCCTTCCTTTTTTCCCTTTCCTTCCTTCCTTCCTTCCTTCCTATAAAAGATCAGGTAGAGTAGAAAAAGAACGTAGTAAATGAGGATGTAGGTGGTATTATGACTCTTTAATAAATGGCAGGTTGCCTACTAGAGAAAGACCTATTGATGAGAGCGGTCTATGCTTATAATCTTTTAATGCCTGTGACCCCCCCCCCCCTCCCAATACCTGGTATTGTGTCTTGGAACATATAGTTATATTTTTTTATATTTTCTGACTAAATATACATTAAATCAAATCAGAGGCGGATATTTCCCTGCTATGCATGGGAATTCATTTCAGTGTCATTAATCCATCAATCTTCCTTTCTTCTTCCACATATCATTGCCACTTTTATGTTCTTTTCCTTATATTTGACAATCAGACCAAATAAAAAAGTGGGAAATTTTAAAAAAAGATACTAGTTGCTATCTTCACCCTATATCTTCTTGTAACTGAAAGCTGTTATTAAGCTTCCCTTGAGGATTTTGTTAATGGATGAATAATTTTTATCCTCTTAACCTTTAATTACATGTTTTGTTTTCCAAAGCTTTGACAATTTTTTAGCTTTTTTCCTTTGTACTAGTGCCAAAATATAAAACTCTTACTAAATTTTACAAGTAGATTAGTGTAGCCACTTAGAATGATCAAATGAGGAGAGGAGAATGTTGGATATAAAGAAGGCCCAGAATGGTGCAATGAGCTCTCTATTTTGGTACAGTTTTTAAGAATGGTAACATCTTATGAGTTCAGTCCATTAATTCAAAATGTATTTGTTATTTTGAAAAATATTTGGGCAAAAATTTACCTTGATTTATCTCTCCAACATATATGTATGTAGTATGTATTTATGTATATGTGTATGTATATATGTGTATATTTGTATGTATATTTCATTACTACAGTATTATAATTTGGGAAAAATTTCACTCTATTGCAGTGATTCTCAACCTTTCTAATGCCATGACCATCTAATAATCATATGTAGGTGAATTTGCATGTGGGCAGACCCACCTGGAGACAGATAGAACAGCAGTGTCTTGGTTCCTAAGACTATCAGAAATGTGTGTGTCTGATGGTCTTAGGCGACCCATGTGAAAGGGTCATTCTACCCCCAAAGGGTTTGCGACCCATAGGTTGAGAACTGCTGCTCTATTGTAACCAAGCATCTGGTCTTGAAATTAGCATGAACAAGTACTGGGTTCAAGAAGTAACTCTGACCCATCTTACCCATATTGGCCTTTGACTCGGGCAAGTCATTTGACCTCTAAGTGTTGCATACGGTCTGAAAGATGAAAAATTACTAAGAAAGTGTCAAACTACAGTGGTGGAAGGAGTTGTTATTGTTTCAGAGAGTTCAGTGAAATGAATTGATTAAATCACAGGTCCAATCCTTATCCTATCCAATGGTGCAAACATGGGTGACCAAGTCAAAACTGTCTAATTTAAATATAGATATATGATAGATATATAGTTAGATAGAACATTTATTAAATACTTGCTAAGAGTCTGATATTGTCGTGAAATAGGGGGTTATAAGTACAAGCAAATGAGGCAATTCCTTAATGGACTTCTGTCCTAGTTGGAGATAGCAATTTATCTTGAGTGAGTTAGGGGGTGGTCACTAAAACTACACAAAGTTTCATGAAATACTGGTTCTCTGCATGATAAAACAAAAGTATCACTAATCAGAAAGTAGGAAAGGAAAAACACCCAGGGGAGGAGTCCAATTTTGTGGTAATGAATGGAGATGATTTGGATGTCAAACCATAGTAAGCAGGACTTCAGAAAGTGAGTCTGTTTTTATTTATCAGTTTATATTGATCTTTGAATGCCACCTGAGACATAGGAGCATATTGAAGATTCCTCATCAAAAAATACCAAGCTTACCCCATGGCCCAAAGGAAGTGAACCAGGGAAAATGATGTTCTTTTGGGATAGAGACAGCTGGGAAAAGATTCCACCTTAAAGTAGAGATGGGTTGTGACATTACTTATGCCTAACCAAAGATATAATTTATGTCCACAGTCTCAGATAGATGTTGAGGTAAAGTGACTTCTTAGGATGAAATAAAAATTGGCATGTTACCTTTGGTTAAGCCTCTAGATTTGAGAGGGACTTGGGTACATCTAGGGATTTTAGACCACTGATGTAAGAAATAAATAATTTTATTGATAAACTGATATAAGTATTATGCAACCAATCAGAATAACCATGATGGTTTCCACCTGACCTCCCACCAAACAGAGGTGGGATGGTGAAATCCAACCTCACATACTTAGAATTACAGGTCTGGAAAAACTGAGACAACATT
The DNA here is from genome assembly GCA_028646575.1 of Pseudocheirus occidentalis. Lineage (NCBI taxonomy): Eukaryota > Metazoa > Chordata > Mammalia > Diprotodontia > Pseudocheiridae > Pseudocheirus > Pseudocheirus occidentalis. The sequence goes on from CM053595.1 coordinate 243,765,545, forward strand.
AGAATAAAATTCATTCAGCAAAGCACGGTGACCCTTAAGGAAAGGGTCTGAAGTTGCAGCCATAGAATAGAAGAAGAGTGAAATCTACTACATAGGTCACTGGGGCATAATGAGAGTAACAGATAAGTTGAACTATGTACAAAAAGAGCAGAAAGGAGATAGAATGTTTTGAGGAGTATCAATAGGGTAGATATCGTGTTTGTGTCAGTGAAATGCTATGGTAGCATTTTTCCAAGATAATTTTTGCAGGTAGCTATTATCTGAAAGGTTTAATGCCCCATTTATCCTTTGTAACTTTGGTGGAGGGTTCAGCATGGAAGTGAGAATCTTTACTGAAGTTAATACTTGTGAGGATACCAATGATTTAATTACTTCATTATTTAAGCAAGGAAAAGACAGAAATTCATGCATTCTACAACAAATATAATAAAGAACCATTTCCTTACCATCTTGCAAAATATTAATTTTCCATGGTTAATCCAATTTCCAAGTATGTAAGCCCTTCTGACTGAGGACCTTCATAGATCAACAATTTTCAGCATATTTCAACAATTTTCTGTATCTCTCCCAATAGAAAACTCTTCAGGGTTATACTTTTAGATTCCATTTTGCTATTCTAGGAATGAAAGAACTTTCCCAAAAGGTCTGTTATTTCTCCAAGTTTCCTACTCATGTCAATCCAATAACTGGAATTGTAATATGTTCTATTCTCTTCTTTTATCAGAATATTCTTATTTTGCCTAAATTTTGTTTCAATCTTAAAGAGACCAGAAGCTATCTAGAAAAAAATAATTCAAATAATTTTAAAAAGTCAAACTTTTGCCTAACTGGGGGCACTGAACTATTATGATCAAAACTATTCATTTATCATTTGATAAGCACTCCATAAAACTGGGGAGTTAGATATCATATGGACTGGAGACAACAGTATACTTCCTCTAAGCAAAACAAAGAAACAAAAACAAAAATGATAGATTGGTTTGGTATAGTGAATAAATCTCCAAAGTGTGTAGTGTGTAGGAGAGAATGAACTCTTTCCTCGAATGCACCTTCTGACTTCCTTGTCTTTTTTTTAAGTTCCAACTAAAATCTCATATTTTATAGAAAACATTTACCAACCGCTGTTAATTCTAGTGCTTCCTCTCTATGAATTACTTCCTATTTATCCTGCATATGCCTTACTTTGACTGTGTTTGTGTATCTAGTGGCTCCACTATAGATTGTAAGATACTTAAGGGCAAGAGCTGTCTTTTGGCTCCTAAAAAAAAATTCCTACATTAAACACAGTGTTTACACATAGTAAACACTTAAATGTTTCTTGATTGATTGATTGATTGATTGATTGAAGATAGACAATTCAAATACCGCCATTATGCCCAGGGAATATTAGAAGAACCAGAGTATGAAATAAATAAACAAATAAACAAACGAAGGAAGGAAGGAAGGAATAAATAGATAAATAAATGGATACACACACACACATATTAGACAAGGAAGGAACAGTTCCTCAAATAACAAGTAAAATAAAAGAAAAAGTTCTTCTCATACTGTACTACCACCACCATTAAATGGGCAAAATTTCTTCTGAGCTTATTTGTGATAATAGAGAAAGGAGAAAATAAAGATCCATAACTTGATATATGTGGGTATTTCCATCTGAGTCTCAAGTTTTCCATTATACCAGAAAGCCTCAAGTCCAAATTCACCTGAGTCAGTTTACCATAACTCCTTGGATTCTGCTGACTGTGCTGTTTGCCAGCCTTTACTGGAACCCCTTCACTGCTATTGTCATCTGTACCTTTGCCATTTTGCTGCCATTCTTCTGTCCTAACTCCAGGGAACTGTATTTTTTTACAAGAGTCTGCCAGATAATTTTATGTGTTTCTGCCAGGTGATTAGGCCAAAGTCATAACCAGCTCTTCAGCTCTGTCTTTTAAAAATGACACAGCTTATTACTAGGCTGGTATAGAAAAAAGCTACTCAAGCAACTGAGAGATTTTTTTCTGTCTTAACTCTCCTTGTGGAAGACCCTTAACCTAATCCAAGTTGAATTTTGGCAAGCAAATCCCATTCACTTCTCTCTCTCAGGGTACAGGCATAATAAACATACACAGTTCTGAACCTTCTTAAGAAAGCTTTCAAGATATAAAATCTTCAGACTTTGCAAGAATCATATTTTCCCTCAAACAAATAAAAAAGTTAAAAAGAGATAAAATAATTTCCAGTATCAATTCCATATAAAATAATAATAGACGCATAAAATAAAAAGAACAAATTTGACTCACTACTAAATCATTTCATTCAATAGACTGTTCTTCAATAGAACTTATTTGAAATATGGAAGAAGGAGATTTACCCACCCCCACCCTTGAAATGCCTAGAAATTATTCAGAAAAAGGTCATACCAGTTTGTTCACTTCTTTATTTTTATTTAATGTCTTGTTTCCAACTCAAATTAGAGCACATTTTATATAACTGCAGAATGCCAGGATTACAAGGGGTCTCCGATATCATCTAATTCAATCTCTTCACTTTGTAGAGGATGGAATCAGCAAAGAAAGATTAAATGATGTGCTGAATGCCATACATCTAATTAACATCAAAGCTGACACTAAAATCCAATTTTCCTAATGCCATTCCCAGTATTTTTCAACTGTACCATGTTGTCATTCAGTATCATTATCCCTGGTTAAAACAAATGTGAATTTGGCTTTTGAATTTAATGTGTTACTATAGCAGATATCAAGACAGGTGGCCCTGTGAGTTGGACTTGACTTCTGCATGTAGGAAATTTGAATCATTGCATCTCAATGACTTCCTAAAGGCATCGATGTGGACACAATCAAATATGGAGTGTCAGAAGCACAATTAAGACAGGAACATTAGAAGAGCAATCATTCTTTATGGAGTTGACCAGAGAGAAGAGCAGTCTAGCAGGTAAAACCAAGGTCAATTTCTCTCCCGTCTCTCTTCGTTCTATCAGTGTGGAGTTTTACTTCTTTCCAAATACAACACCTGCTTTTCATTTTCACATGTCCATCACCAGTTGGCAACAGATGCCACTTCCAAGACAAAGAATAGAAATTTAAATTTCTACTGCAGGGAACCATGCATTTATATAAAAGGCTATATTCACTTTCTGTTTTAGCCACTACCTTTTGACAAGTTTTTAAAGCTAGGTACATTTGGAAATTGCATTAATTCTAAAATAAAATTATTGCTTCCAGTCTAGTTGTTCCCCAAATTAGGTTGTTAAAATCATATTTATATCATAACCAAAATGCTAGAATTTTATAATACTAGACTTGGTTTAGACATCTTATTAGGTCAGTGAGAAAGAACATCTAAAATCTGAGGGTAGAATAAACTAATGATAAAACACAAGACTTCAAATGAACTGGTTTAATCATTAGACTATAATTTCAGTTTCACTATCTGTTCATAGGAGGCACATATTTACATGTGATTCTTCCAGCATTTAGAAAACTTCCTTTCTTTGAATTGGGCCTGGAGAGAGAGGAAGACAGAGAGAGAGACAGACAGACAGACAGACAGACACAGACAGACAGAGACAGAGAGAAAGAACACTACACATCCTTTATGTTCCTTTACAATATAAAGAACTTCATGAACTTAAAAGAAAAGCTTCTAGCTGCAGTGGCAAGCAAAGAAGTACTTAACCCCTTGTTTTACCTATTTTTTGGTTTAGCATTTTGTTTCAGTTCAAGTCTCTTTTAAGCCTTGTCTATGATTATATCAAGTCTTTGTTAAGAAATAGAACTTGTGAACACACAACTTGTGAACCCCTGTTGCTGATGCAACAGGAAGAGGAGGATGACCATAATGACCATATATAAGCAGAAGCCCAAGCAGGGAGAGAGCAAAATTGAAAAGAGAAGTCTTGTGGTGGCATAGATGAGAAGGAGAAAACTTGTGGTATCCCGGCACTCTGTCTGTTCTGTCTGTGTTGATTTTTGTTTCTAATACTTTGTATAGAAGCCCTGGGATCTTATTGGAAGCCCTGAGGTAGGATTTTCTGGTTGTCTGTTTACAGAAGTCCTAGAGGAGTTTTTGGAGGTCCTGGGACTTTATTCATGATTTGTGTTAACTTCTTGGACCTTACCAAGCATGTGCAGCCTTCCAGAGCTGCCATGAACAGCTTTAAGGTTCTGATTACATAGTAGAGTGAACTCTTTGTTTATTCAGAAGTAAGTTAAAGCAAAATATTCATAAAAAACAAAGTACAGCATTCACAGCATTATGACATAACAAGTTATCACTAAAGTGGCCACATTGTTTTCACTAAGGTAGCCACATAGTTTTAAGAAAAAGGTATCATTCAGTAAGTCCTTAATTCAGTCATCCTTTAGGAGCAGACCTCCTTAAAGGACACAAAGTAAAAAGGTCAAATTGTCCACCCCTAAGTCGCAGTAAATTATATTCTTCTCAGTCAGCATTAAGTATCCAAGAAGAAGTCTTTTCATCTTGAATTAAGGTTGACTGTCAGCTTCCATGGTTCCTCCATGGTCCCAGCTCTTGCCTGAATCTACCCAACAGTAACCTGAATTAAAAGGCAGGAAGTTATCAGCTCCTTGTACAGCTCTTTATCCAGTTCCTTGTCCAGCTCCATGTTGAAGCCCACTGTGTCCAGTCCACCTCCAGTCCTTCACAGTTTCTGTTTCTGGGAAGACAAAGCTTAACAAAACCAAAACCACATTTATCCACATTGCCACTAGTGTCGTCAATTCACTATCTGCCTGTGAAACCAACAGAGATCCACAAACAAGGTCTGAGACATCAACACAAATCATCAGTAAAGTCCCAGGACCTCCAAAACCTCCTCCAGGAATTCTGTAAATGGACAACCAGGAAATCCTACTTCAGGGCTTCCAGTAAGGTCCCAGGGTTCCTCTATAAAGTATTACAAACAAAACTCAACACAGACAGAACAGACAGAGTGCCAGGATACCACAAGTTTTCTCCTTCTCAATTCTGCCACCACAAGACTTCTCTTCTCAGTTCTACTCTCTCCCAACTTGGGCTTCTCCTTATATATGGTCATTAACTCCTTCCCTTCCTGTGGCATGGGGGTCACCCCTAGAACAGGTTGGAGGGCCATAGTCACTGCTTTCCAGAGCATGGTGGAGGATCATGGGGGTAAATGGGACTGCAATTCCCCAGAACAGGCTAGGGTCATTTTCTGGGTGAAGAGGATGGGGGGCCCTGCTTGGTCAGCAGGACGGGACAGGGTGGTTTCTAGATAAGATCCTTGCACCATAATGAACCTTATACACTATAAATAGTTCAAAGAGAGTATATAAAATTCTGATTAGGAAAGGAGTCAGGGGACTACATCTTGAGCAACTTTGCCCAGACTTGAGCAATGATGCCTAGACATGCCTCAAGCAGTTTCAAACTATGACAGCATATAGAATAGGGACAAAGACAGAAATATAAAGGGGGCTTAATGGTGGGCCACAAATAAGGTGACCTGGGAGTTTGGTCTCTGTATTACAAGGGATCAGTTATGTAATGAAATATGCTCCTTCTAGGTTCTTTGTAAAACCATGCCTGATACAGACTATTAGAATTCTCACCACCTGAGATGAGATGAAATGATGAAATCACTTTGATCTCTCCTTCACCCTTTTTTATAAGTTCATTTTTATTACATTTATTGCTATATCTTTGTCCCTAGTAAAGTGCAAGCTGCTAAGAAAATGTCGGTTTCCTTCCTTCCTTTCTCCCTCCTTTCCTCTCTCTCTCCTTTATTTACTTCCTTCCTTCCTTTCTTCCTCCTTCCTCCCTCCTTCCCTTCCTTCCTTCCTTTCTTCCTTCCTTCCTTTTTTGCCATACAAGCCATCAATGTCCATCTAATCTAAACCATGTTTAGAAAATAATCTCTTTTATAACATACTGTAATGGTAATTAATTTGTTTGATCAGGTGTTAAGTAGATCCTAGTAACCTAGTGTTAAGTATAGAACTCTGTCCATTGGTGAAAAGGTGTGAATTCCCAGAACTATGTCCATTGGTGAAAAGGTGTGAATTCCCCTGT
>CM053595.1:243788374-243804215 GCA_028646575.1 Pseudocheirus occidentalis
ACAGGGAAATTCACACCTTCTCACCAATGGACAGAGTTCTGGGAATTCACACCTTCTCACCAATGGACAGAGTTGTATACTTAACACTAGGTTACTAGGATCTACTTAACATCTGATCAAACAAATTAATTACCATTACATGTTGCAAGACAAAAATCAGGACTGCTGGCCATAACCCAGGATGCTGTGGATGATTTTGGGGTTTTTGATGTCTGACCAAGCTCTAATCAGTCCACAGAGTCTGCTTTATCTGCCTTCATGGCAACTGCAACAAATTGTTCTTATTCACTCCTTTTACTTGGGGAAGTCTTCACATGTTTGGTGTAGACATTCCCCTAATTCACCAACAGATTTTATTTTATTTTATTTTTTTGCTTTTTGGAGGCGGGGAAGGTAAGGCAATTGGGGTTAAGTGACTTGCCCATGGTCACAAAGCTAGTTAGTACCTGTTAAGAGTCAAAGGCCAGATTTCAGCTCAGGTCCTCCTGACTCCAGGGCTGGTGTTCTATTCACTGTGTCACCTAGCCACCCCCTCACCAAAATAATTTTTACCCTTTGGTTACCCTCAATCAGGTATAAGTCATTTTCTGAGATAGTTTACTTAGATGTGACTGCCATGCATGCTACTAAACCTCTCTTGGAGCCACAGGTGAGAGTCAACAGCCAGGTGGACACCAAAGTCCTGAATTAAACTATACTATATTCTTCTACAAAGCAGTAAATACCAAAAACAATTTAGTGCTGATGAAGAGATATTGATCAATGAAAGATTTGTTTCCATTGTACTAAGGACTGGATTTAGGACTCTTTCCAGAGATAGCTCATGTAGGATTACCTGGGCACTACGTTTCCCCTATAGTGGTCTTATCTCCTATTGTGACTCTAGTTCAGATGTCCCTTGGAGCTGCATTGAACATTTATTGATCTAACCTTGGCAGCTAGAGACAGCTTGGTGACTTTGTGAGTCTGGATAATAATAACCTCTATACCTCAGTTTCCTCAACTGTGAAATGGGGATGGTAACAACACTTATTTCACAGGATTATCATGAAGATCAAATGAGTTAATGATTGTAAAGCACTTAGCATATAGTAGATGACAGATAAATGCTTAATTCTCTTTCTTCTCCCCCTTTCATTTCTGTTGGCCCAACTGCGGCTTTGCCTTCAATCTTGTCAACCTATCTCTGTGGGATTCAGCAATCCTGAATTAGATAGAGAAACTTCTAGCTGTCACTTTGCTTTTATTCCTTGAATTACAATTTTAGAGATTTACAAGCAATATCTGTAGAGGATCTGGGCTTCTCTAGGTTCTAACTTACTTTCATCTGCTAGTAATTCTTGGACTATCTCTTTAATTTTATAGACAAGGAAACTGAGTCCCATAGAGTATATATGTAAATGGTGCTCATCCACAGATTCCATCTATACTGTAGAGGTAGAATGAATTGCCCAACATAACTCAGGTGGTGAGTAGCTGAGCTGAAATTCAAAATCCAGGTCCTCCAAAGTTAGTACTCTTTCCAGTTTATCAGAGATCTAAGAGCAATTTCTGAGTAATAGATGGTGGGCCATTTCCTCCTCAGAATTTGAATATTCTATAATAAGTAGAAATAAAAATAAATCCAATGTATGAGTTTGTAACCTTCCCGTTTTCAACTTTGCCTCTTGTCCAGAAGGCTTCTTCATCAAGTGTGCATTATTTAAATGATTCAAGGAACAGGGCTTCAGGACCCTGGGGTTTAGATTTCCTTACCTGGGAGGGACAAAAGCTCTTAAACAGATGTTTAGTACTCAAGGAGTGTTACTTGCATCTTTGTTGGAGATTTTTCTCCAAGGAGTCAGGTCTTGGATCTCTGGTTTCTAATAGTGAACTTTCTCTAACTATACACACATTTTGCATTATGAAAACATGCATTTATAAAACCCAAACTAAGGAAAAGTGAATTTTGGTACCACAATAACACCTCTTTGAAGTGTATATCATTCAAACATAATGCTCCCGAACTTATAGCATCATTAGAGAGAGCTGGATTTGCATAATCAGAACAAATGTTCATCAGGCATTGATTAAGTGGGCATTATATTCTAGGCACTATTCTAAGTCATGAAAATCCAAGGACAAAAACTAATTAGTCTTTGCTTTCAGGTGGCTTACATTCTCTTGGGGGGGGGGAGGGAAAGTTTGAGTGACAGACTGGGCATGAGCTGTCTTCTGAAAGATACTAGTGATTGCAAAAGGCAGAGATGGGAAGGGAAAATATTTTGTAGAGATACTCTGCCCTCTATTCTGGGTCCACTTTAAGTATTTTTTGAGGTTAAAAAGTGTGTTGCAAATTATGGAGATTCAAATAAGTTACAAATCTTTCAAACCTATGAATATCCAGTTATATAAGACTAAGCAGAGTAAATTCTTCACAGAGTTTAAAGCTTGGAATAATGCTATGTTACAAAAATGATTTTGTCTGTCAGTCAGGTAATAGTCAACAAGCATTTATTAAGCACCTACTTAATTCTGTTCTGTGGGGTGCAGATTGTCCAACTGACTATAACAGAAACTGAGACAGAGCTCCAAACCAATGGCATTTTAATAAAGGTTACATGACCAATAAAGTGGACCACAAATCTTCATAATGCCCCCTTTCTCCCAGAATTTAGTTTTTTAGGGCTTTATAACCAGATGATATAGAAGAAGAACAGTGAAATATAGATCTTCATTGACTGACAGATTGTGGAAGACTATAGGCTCGTGGGACTCTGACCCTCATGGTTGAATAAGCCCCCTCAGGTGAAGGTCTTGCTGCCAGGCCTGAATCAGTTCCCCATCCCCCAGAAAGGACCTCAAGCACACAGGTGTGAGGATTAGATTATTGAAATAAAGCATGCTGTTTAAGCCCCTGGCCTGGGAATACTGGAGTGCACAGTGTCCACAGGGGAAAGCCATTAGGAAGTGTCCTATAAAAGGCTTGCAATTAAGACAGTAAATGAGACTCTATTTTCCACCACTTTTTGAGTCCCCATCTCTCTTTTAACTCACTCTCTTGCAACCTCTGGGTAGATAACTCTCTCAGCCCTGCTGGGGAATAGCAGGGCTCCCAACTCTCTTTCAGCCCTGTGCAAGACAGCAGGGCTTCCCACATTTTCTTACCTCTGCCACACAAGGCAAGGTTCCCCTAACTCAGTCCACCACAATATGTCTTCATCTTTATTCTCTAGAGAAGTCTGAACAAAATACAGAATCCCATTGGTTGAAAAATGGGAGCATGAGCAGACATTGACAGATCTAGCTTGATTTTTGTAACATCAAACACATTAGCATACCAAAGATAACTGCTATCGCAGGTTCCTTGATCTGCTTTTCTAAAGGAAAGCAAATAAAAAGGGTTAACAATCTTGCTTTAATCAAATATATATCATTTACCTACTTCAGGGGGAAAAGTCAGCACCCTGAACTTCAGAGAATACAAATAGAAGTTACAAACAGACAAAAAATACAGACAGAGAAAACACAATTCAGCAGACCAACAGACGTGGCTTCTAGTTGTCTAACCATCACATACATACAGTTAGTCACCAGAGAGATGTAATGGCAAGCAAAAACATATTTAGCACCTTGTTTGAGCCCCTTGTGATTTGAAGGTGGGAGGAAGTTACTGACATAACAGGAAGGGTGGGACAAGAAAGAGAACCACCATATAAAAGAAGAAGCACAAGGTGGGACAGAGCAGAACTGAGGAGAACACTTCTATGTGCCAGCACTTTGTCTGTCCCTGTTGATGTTACTTTTTCAGATCTGTCTGCTGATAGAGGACATTGTTGTTGTTACAGAAGCCCTGGGACCTTACTGCTGGTTCAGAAGCCCTGAAAGAGTATTATTTTGTTTTCTGTTTGTGGAAGTCCTGGAGGAGGGTTCTACTGACATTTTCAGAGGTCCTGGGACTATATTGATGATTTATGTTGATTTATCAGACTTTGTTTGTGGGTATGTGTTGATTTCACAGGCTGAAAATGAATTGATGATGGTGCTGGCAATGTATATGAATGTTGTTTTGGCTCTGTTAAGTTTTGTCTTCTCAGAAACAGAAACTGTGAAGGACTTGAGGTTGGATGGTCACTATGAGCTTCAATAAGTAATAGAAACTGGATGAGGAGCTGGACAAAAAGCTGGACGAGAAGCTGAGAGCTACCTGCCTGTGAATCCAAGTTATGGCTGGGTGAATTCAGGCAAGAGTCGAGACATGGAAGAGAAATGAGCCAAGATGAAAGGATCTCTCCTTGGGTACTTAGTGCTGACTAACAAGATCATGATTTACTGTGACCTAGGGGTGGGAGAACTTTGTACTTTGTACATTTTATCCTTTAAGGATTATTGAGTTAAAGAAGATTGGAAGCTAGTCTCAAATCAAGAAGAAAAAATACTTTCTGATTGAGAGCCTAAGACACTGGGACCTAGGGGTGAGAGACTTTTGTATTTTGTATGCAGAATGATATCTTTTGTTTAAAACTATGTGGCCACTTTAGTGATAAGTTGTTATGTTATTTCCTTGTGAATGCTGTACTTTGGTTTCTGTTAATATTTTCCTTTAGTTTACTGATGAATAAATTGACTTCACTATACTATGTGATCAGAATCTTAAAGCTATTCACAACAGTAGTCTTCTGGAGAGCTGCTTGTGCTTGGTTTTACTAAAGAGAAGCACCAACATTTAGGTTTTCAAATCCAGGGGACTCAATGACTGCCCAGAGTCTCATCTGGCCAAAACACACAACTCTTCCCACAGTGATCCCGAAAGCAAAACATCACCTCAGAGGTCTATATAGCCTTCTTCAGGGTCAGAGAACATCACGACCTTTGTGACCCACTTGACTACAAAACATCAAAAGTTGTGCCTTCCTGGAAAACAAGTCTCCCACCACAGGCTCCATGTGATCACATTCAGCCTATTAGGGGGCAGAGTTTATTTTCAAATCAGGAAAGGTTCTTGAATTCACCTAGGCCTATTAAGGGGCAGGGAAGACCTCCAAATTCCTATTACCATTACAAACTTGCAGGAGATCCTACCAAGATGATGAGCAAACCCATGGGCTGAACTGAAAAAACCAATGTCAAAACATCTACTTGGGCTGATGGGCCAGTAGACAGATGGGATACAGGTCAGCAAACAGTGTCTCTTATTGGTCAAGTGTTCATGACCATCACCTCATATGGAGTAATAGAGGGTTGGCAAGGGATGGAAGAGCCACAAAAGTGTTCTAGTAAACTTCCCATGTTATTGAGTCACTTCTGCTACTCCAGGCTTGACCATTATAACTAGATAAAAAAACAACAAAGAACAAGAATGAAGGTCATCTAGTTATTTTGATTAAGCAATTGATCTTTCAAACTATGGATCTATGTTTCAGAGCTCTGGGGCATGATATATAGAACTTAATCGTGACCCCTATAGAATAGCATCAAACTGATTAAACTGATTGGAATAAAACAGGGTTGCAATTAATCATCTATCACAGTGCCATGTATCATTGTAGGTGTTGGGTGCTCAGGAAGCTAGATGGTACAGTGGATAGAGTGACAGGTCTGGAAACAGTAAAACTTGAATTCAAATCTTGCTTCAGATATTTACTAGCTCTATGACCCTGGACAAGTCACTTAGCCTTTGTTTGGCTCAGTTTCTTCATCTGCAAAATGGGGTTTATAATAGCATGTATTATAAGGGTGGTTTTGAGGGTCAAATGAAACAATATTTGTTGAGAGGTTAGCACAATGCTTTATACATAGAAAGTTATGTATCCATGTTAGCTATTATAATTAACACTAATATTACTCTAAAGGCAAAATTTAGTCTTTTCTGCCAATACAGATTATAACTGATCTTTGTCTTCAGAGATAGTCTTTAGGAGCTCCTGAAACAAATGCAAATAAAGTACAGTATAGGATAAGACACAGTAATACAATATAACACAGCACAATATAATACTTCAGAACACAATACAAGAATTTACTATCACTCTGCACCTAACTTGGTGATAATATTTTTATGGGTAGCTAATCCTCAGATAATTCCCCTACAATATATTATTAATTAATATTTAATATTAATTAATTAATACTAATATAATTAATATTATATACCAAGACAGATACCCCTCCCCTTACCCCTCTGCCTCCTTGCCTAGCCATATATGTTCTTTAGCTCATTGCCTCAATAACTCCTTCATCTTTCTGTGATTACTGTCTCTACACCAATCCCTAACAGTTTCTTTATCTCATGTAATTACTAATGAAGGGTCAATACTATGCCAGTCACATATTTATATTAGTCAAACTTTCATCATTACAATCTCTAAGTGTTGAATTATTTGGAGGGGTTTGGTATTAGGCCCCGAATGCTTTCAGTCTTGCCAGCTTTCTCAATCAATGCTATATCCCTTTATCAGAAGGGGTATCCTGAACCCACCAAGGTTTTGTATTCTCAAATTATCTTGCAATACAAACCCCAATATATTAATTCCCACTCACATGTATTGCATGTTCTAATGGCAAATGTCATGGATTATACTTCCATTATTTACACTTGCTGGAATTAACTAAAAATTCTCTGTGCTTCCACATATTCTTTGCTCTCCCCTCTAATGTCTTATTTACAATCCATTTTCACTAATGATCAAGGTCCAGAACCTCACCCAGTCTACCTAACCTATTCAAAACACTAGGAGATAATGCAAATAATCCTTTATAGACCAAGGAATAAATACCCTTTATGGGGAGCTACACATTTCCATATTCAAGTTGTAAACTGTAGTGTCTAATAAAAAAAGTCATTCTAGAGTTTAAACCTGATGATATTCATTTAAAGACAAAGATTCACTTCAATTCCATTATATGGAGGACTTCCATAGAGATTACTATAATAAACTGGAGTCAATATTAAGCTTACTTTTATCTCTCCTTTTTCAAATATAATAGCAAACACTAATTAAAACAAAAAAGAAGAAAAGAGAATTCCTTATAAGATAGAATCTTTTTATCTCTGTAAATTTCTACCTAATTGGACAAATATCCAGAGTTAGTTCTGATAGAAAAATGCAAAGGTGACAATATGACTTTTCCTGAAGAATTAACTAATGTTTAATTTTTTTCCTTTGGTTTCAGAGTTAGACTGGTGATCGTTTTGCTGATAATGACACTGAGGTACAAAGAAGGTAAGCCATTTTCTGAAGATAATTATTAGCATACATAAAATAAGTAAACTTAGAAGTTGTAGAGGTAGAGATAGAACCTAAGCCTCTGGTCTCTCCTTCTTGCTCCTTCATGGCCCCAGGGTTCAGAAGTCCATTTGAAGTTATCAATAGGATGGAGCTTTAAGTCCTTTCAGTCACATTGGAATCCTTACAGGGACTCACTTTGCACTTAACTTTGATAGCCTAGCTTCAGGCTAAAACATGTAAGTCATATCTAAGGTTAAAACTCCACAATAACAATGCATGGATTATCTATATATTGCAATGCTACATGATAGGTAATTCTCAGAGGCTTTTACAATTTAAAGAAGGAATAACTTGCCCTGCTCTGAATAATTGTTGTTTTTCTTAAAGAGCTTCCTGGAGTAATTACCTAAAATTATGTGATGCGAATTTATTTATATATTAATTCACTGAGTTGAACTCCATTCAGGGCTACCATTTGGAAACCACCTGATGTAGGAAAAAAAAAGCAGAATTGCCCTATTATGGAACTATATTAACTCTTTCATGACACAATGATAAGATGGGAAGTTATCATCCTACTGCTGTTTTGTTGTTTGTTAATACAATGGAATAACCTTTAAATAAATCAATTTAACACTTATAATAAATGTTAAATGTCTAGGTAGTGACACTTTTACTGCACAAAATCCATGAAAATGCATGTAATGATTCCCGTATAAGAAAGCATGAGAGAAAAAGTGGCAATCCCAACTTCTCATTTGTTTTTGTTTGTTTTTAACAAAACAATTGTTCCTATTCCACTCACAGTGCCTTTATATAGCATGAGCAATGTTTTGGACACTATTTTGTTTATGCATTGCCTAAGATTATTTTTATTGTTAATAGATCATAAGTGCTTTGCAACAGACTGGTTTCTATTTAGTGAGACTTGGTATCTTTCTGCTCTATCAATTTTTTTCTTCCCCTGAAAATTGCAGTCCTGTGATTTTTTTAATGTAAAGTCATAGCATAACATTACAAAATGCATTTATTTATACAGCAGTTAAAGGTCTGCAAAACACGTTTCTTAAAAATAACCCTGTGAGGTTACAAGTGTTATCAGTCACAACTGACACTAGCATTTTTGGAAAAAAAATAATCAATTTCTCTATGACTCCAATACTTCTAAATTCCCTCTCTAAAATAATCTGCCCTGCCTACTATAATCTCATGTTGTTGACCTCCATTATTAAAATGTAAATTATTTTAGGGCAAGGACTCACATGTTTGTTTTCATTTGTACATCTAGAACTTAGTATAGGATCTGCTATTTATAGCTATTAAACTATCAAGTATGAAATAGTGACTGAACAAAGACACTGTTGTTGACAAGTTCATTCCACTTAATCCCAGTCCAAGGAGGGACTGCTGAGATCATCAGATTTAGACTCCTGATTTAATACTCCCATATTCCCTTTCATCTACTCCCAGGTGGTTAGCAATAATCCTTAACATAAGAAATACAGTAGGGCAAATTTTTTTTTGGGGGGGGTGCTTTGGGAATTTGAATAGATATGACAAAAAAGCATGAGGTAGTACAGGTCCCTAAAAATATTCAGCAAGTCACAGATTCTAATAATAGTAATATAGTATAAAGAAAAGAGTTTCCCCCTTCTCATAAATACCCAAATATAACTTGCATGTTGTCATGGATAAGAGAGATGTCTCAAGCTTTTGGAAGAATGAGAAAATAGCAAGAATTTCCATCAAGATAACAAAGGATATGTAGCTGATTATAAGCAAATGCTTAGGAATCATGTTTATTGCATCAATCAACTTTTCCATGTTTAATTCTGGTTTTACTGGTGGCACTATGTGTGCCATTTCATCTACAGCTAAGGAGAGCTATCTTTCCCTTAAAAAGGTTTATTCTCAGATGATTCTTTTGTATAAAATATCTGGCTTGGAATTATGCTTTATTTTTTTAGAGGGGGGAGAAGGAGAGTGTAAAGGGTACAAGTAAATATGAATAAATATGCATTGTTTTAAATAGTGGCTTTACAATCTACTTCTAACTTTGAAATAAGGAGGGAAAATATTGTATAAACACATTCAATAAATAATTGGTATAACTGTAGTCCTGCCTTAAGTCCACTACTGATGTTTTTTTTCTGTCAATGTAAAATTTTTATAATGGGGGGGCTGTGGAGAAGGAAGTACAGGAAACTCATTAAAGCAAAGAATATGGAGCTTCCCTTGTTAACAAACACTATTCTGCAACTATCCAATTCTACATATAGCTTGAAAAAGATTTAAAATGAATTTTATTGGATTTGATATTCATCTGCAAATAGCTGAAAAAATTTCTGAAGAAAAGTTTCCTCCTTCTTAAGAAAGTGACATGTTACTGATGAGTTTCCAACAAATTCCATATTTTATTTCTTACTTAATTTTCATGATATTATTTTAAAAATGAGATTTTGTTAGCTTAGTCTCTATTGAAGCTAAAGTATAAGCACATTATCTGTGAAATAGAATGAGTAAATAGAGGAATTTATTATACCGCTATAGTGATATAGAGATATCACTATAGTGAGTTATCACCTCTATAGTGATATAAAGAAAATGAGATGATATTATGCATGTGCTTCACTTTAAGAAAATCTCCCATAAAATTAATCAAATTTCAAAAATGAGATAAGTCTTGAAATGATTATTCACTATACAATTTTTTTCCTGAATGAAAGACTTCACTAAACTATCCTTTAAAAAGCTTCCTATCAATCTACCAGTGTTGTAGCCAAGATGGCAGAAAAAAGGCAGCAATTTGAATAGCTTTCCCCTCAAACCCCTCCAAATACCTTTAAACAATTAAATAAACCATTTCCTAGGGCAGCAGAATCCAGAAAAAAATGGTGAGAAAATTTTTTTCCAGCCACAGACAACTAAGGGGGTCAGCAGAAAAGGTATATCTCACATTCATGAGTATGGAGCCCAGTCCAACTCAGGCAGCACCAGCACAACCCCAGTCCCAGAAAAGATGCAACATGGGCAAACCACAAGCAGGCATTGGAGCCACTGAATCAGCAGTTGTACCATGTGTATCAGGAACTCTCAGTCCACAAACTATAAGGGAATTGAACAAATAGACAGGAGATTGGAAGGGTCTCTTTCCTAGCAGTGAGGCAGGACTCTATTGCTTTCCACATTCTCAGATCTGAGCCCCATTACTGGGTGGTAGTCCCATGTTAATGTGGATGACTAGCACACCAGATCTTGCAGCCTACAGTGGAGCCCAAACTCTAATCACAGTCCCAGAGCAGAAAAGAGTGCTTGTGGTCACACTCAGACCAGAGCACTAGCCAGGACAGTAGCAAACACACATCTCCTTAGATCATACCACCTTGGAAGAACTGAAAACTTGCAGGTCACTAGAAGTATCTCTGAAAATAGATGCATAAAACCACTGAAGTTTTGGACAAGAAAATTATGAAAAATAAGTCAACAGCTTGGTAAATGAGACACCAAAAAGAGAATGCTGAAGGAAATAACACCTTAAAAACAGACTAGGCTAAATAGTAAGAGGTAGTAAAATTCACTAAAAATAAAAAAAAAATCTTTAAAAGTAGAGTTGGACAAATGGAAAAGGAAGCACAAAAGCTCAATGAAGAAAACCAATTCCTTAAAACTGTAATTGAATAAATGGAAGCAAATGAATTTATGAGAAATAAAGAAACAATAAAGCAAAGCCAAAAGAATTTTTTAAAATGGTGTTACAAGGTGACACAGTGAAAAGAGCACTGGCCCTGAAGTCAGGAAGACCTGACTTCAAATCCAGCCTCAGACAGTTAACACTAGCCATGTAACCTTGGACAAGACACTTAACCCAAATTGCCCTGCCTTCCCCCTCCAAAAAGCAAAAAAAAAAAAGAAGAAGAAAGAATAAAAAAGGAAGATAATGTGAAATATCTCATTGGCAAAACAACTGACATGGAAAATAGATAACAAGAGAAATAATTTTAAAATTATTGGGCTTCCTGAAAGCTATGATTTTTTGAAAAAAGAGACTAGACATCATCTTTCAAATTATTATCAGAGAAAATTGCCCTGTTGTTCTAGAAGCAGAGGGGAAAATAGAAATTGAAAGAAATCACAAATGCTTCCTGAAAGACATCTCAAAATGAAAACTCCCTGGAATAGCATATCCAAATTTCAGTTTCCAGATCAAAGGAAATTATTGCAAGCAGCCAGAAATAAACAACTTGATTATCATGGAGACACAATTGGGATAACACAAGTTTTAGCAGTTTCTACATTAAAGAATCAGAGAGCTTGGAATATGATATTCCACAGGGCAAAGGAGCTAGGATTGCACCAAGAATCACCTGCCTAGCAAAACTGAGTATAATACTTCAGGAGGAAAATGGACAATCAATGAAATAGATAGCTTTCAAGCATGCCTAGTGAGAAAAACAGAGCTGAACAGAAATTTTGACTAGCAAACACAAGACTCAAAAAGAAAAAAAAAACATTAAAAAGTAAGCAGGAAAGGAAATTCACAACAAAAAATAATTTAAAATTGATTACATTCTTACATTGGAAGATGATGCCTGTAGCTTATAAAAACATTTATAATATTAGGGCAATTAGAAGGAGTATATATAGTCAGAATGCATTAGTGTGGGTTGAATATATAAGGATTACAGCTAAAAAATAAAATTAACAGTTGAGAGAAGAATGCACTGGGAGAATTTGAAATGGAGAGATAAAACTGGGTGAATTAATTTTAATTATATGTATATATATAATATGCATAATATAATTAGTATATAAAATAATAAAAATAACATAAAATAGATAAGAAAAAACTTTGACAGTGGAGGGGAATAGAGGTGATGTAAGGGGGAGTAAGTGAAATCTTGCTCTCATCAGAATAAGTGCAAAGAGGGAATAGCATCCACACTCAATTGGATATAAAAATCTATCTCACCATATAGGAAAGTAGGAGAGAAAAGGTATAAGAGAAGTAGGGTGGTGATAAAAGGGAGGGCATATTGAGGTGAAGGGATAGTTAGAAGCAAAAGACGTTTGAGGATGGACACTGTCAAAGGAGTAAGAGAATAGAATAAACATGGAAAAAATAGGATGGAGAAATAGTAATTGTGAAAAAAAGAAGTAGGTTTCCGTGACAAAGTCTTCATTTCTAAGACATATAGAGAAATAAGTCAAATTTATAAAAATAAGAGCAATTCCCCAATTGATAAATAATAAAAATATATGAAGTTTTCAGATGAAGTAATTAAAGCTATTTATAGCCATATGAGAAAAAATCTAATTAGCTATTGATTGTAAAAATGCAAATTAAAACATTTTTAAGTACTATCTCATACCTATTTGATTGACTAATGACAGAAAAGGAAAATGATGAACATTGAAGGGAATGTGAGAAAAACGGAACATTAATGCATTGTTAGTGGAATTGTGAACTGATTCAGTTCTTTCCTACAACAATTTAGTACTATGCCCAAAGGCCTATAAAACCACGCATACCATTTGACCTAAAAAGACCACTACTAGACCACTACTGTATCCCAAAAGAGATACAAAAGAAAAAGAACCTCTATGAACCAAAAAAAAATTATAGTAGCACTTTTCTGGTGGCAAAGAATTGGAAAATGAGGGCATGTCCATCAACTGGGGAATGACTGAACAAATTGTGGTATGTGATTATGATGTCATACTATTGTGCTATTAGAAACAGATGGTCTCCGAAAAAACCTGGAAAGATGAGAGCTGATGCAAAGTATACTGTGCTGTATACCAAATACCAGCAATATTATAAAATGATCAGCTGCACATGACTTAGCTACTCTCAGGGAAAGAATGATACAAGACAACTCTAAAGAACCCATGATGAAAAATGTTATCCATCCCCAGAGAAAGAACTGATGATATCAGAACAGAGACTGAAACATACTTTTTTAAATATTATTTTTCTCGAGTTTTTTTTCTTTGTCTCTTTTCTTTAACAACATGAGTAGTTAGGAAATGTTTTGCATACCTGAACAAGTAATGCCTATATAGAATTTGTTGACTTCCCAAATGGGGTGGGGAGGAGGAAGGGAAAGAATTTGGAATTCAAATTTTGAGAATGCTAAAAACTGTTTTTACATGTAACTACGAAAAGATAAAATTCCAAATAAGTCTTTAAAAATAAATAAAAAGCCCCGAATGGGAATAAATTTCTAACCATTCTTTAAGGGCCACATTAAAAAAATACCATCCCTTATCTAAAATTGTCTTTACTATCCTGTCCCTGGGCTATCATTTTGTTATGTTTGTTTCATGATTTTTAACCATCACAGTACTTCTTTTCTTACCTCTCATTTTACTTTTGCATATTCCACATTTATTCATTAATACATTTAATCAATCAATCATTCATTTATTTATTCTAATCGTTTCATTAAGCAAGGGCCCGAAATTATTCTTCTATGCATCTTTAATGCTTTCATACTCTGAAGAGTCTAGATTTTGGATCTTCCATCTTCTTAGAAGTGTCCTAGCATGTCTAACAACTTACTACATATGGTTTTTCTATGTAAAAGAGGAACTTCTTGAACACCCTCAAATGGGATAAAATGACTCTTGAAAACCAGGAGCTCTGAATTACCTCTTTGCTACATATGTTCTCTAATCTTAGATCCACTTTCCCCTGGAATTTATTTGTATTTTGGAGAAGGCATGCCCCAAACTAAGATAATTTTTTTCTTCCAACTGTCCTTATCTCTTTTTACAAGTTATTTGAGGTTGTTTGATTATTGTGATTCTAAAATGATAATATTTGGGAGGAAGAACAATTTAGGCTCAAACTGATAGCATTACAGAATTATCCCAAGATTTCTCTGGGAACTTATGTGGAGGAAGGGGATTTAGCCAAGTGCTGGAGGCTGACTTCATTGGGAATAGGAACTGGGATAATAACTTCAGAATATGTATGATCTATATTGCACTTTTCATTTTAAAAATAAGAACGTAAAATCTAAGAAGTTACTTCTCCATGATCATACTGCTAGTATGTGTCTAGATGGGTTGGCAGGATTCAGAAATAGTGTTTTTTACTTAAAATCTTAAATGATGTGACTGTTGCTATGCTGACTGCTAAAAACAAAGGTCAAATATCTCTCTATCTTTTTTCCCCATTTCACTTACTCCTTAGTAGCTAGATTTTTTTAATGAAGAGGAAGTGCCTGGTAAAATGAATTCCATAATTTGTGTGTGTGTGTATATATGTATGTATGCGTATGCATGTCTATGTATGAATATAGACATGGGCTACATAAACATATGTACACATATACAAATCCATATGTATGTGTGTCACACATATATTAACTTTAAAATCATACACATATGTATATGGTTATACATATGTAGTCATAAATGCAAATACATATTGTAGTTTCTAAATATATTACATATATATATATATATATATATATATATATATATATGTAATACCGAGTAGTGTCTTTTAAGGTCCTGCCAGTTTAAATCTAAAAATATAATAATTTTGGCACATGGACAAAAAAATACTGTCTAAATGTAGATGATCCCTTAATTTTTTTTCCCCCTTTCTTTCATGCAGGGAGAAAATAGTCAGGCAAATTTTCACCCACTGTTCGTAAACAAATTCTTTCAGATGCCGACATTCTGTACCAATCATGTAAAGCCAGGAGTAAACTTGTGTGTCTGAGCCATAAACCCCTGAAAATGTGCTTAGGAAGAAAACACTGACATGGTATTAGCTAGCACAGTGTGAACACTGTGACTATAATGTTTTCTTGAACTAACAATGAGATTGAAAGTTAGATCAAATGAGAATACTTAAGCTGCCATAAAATCCAGAAGATAAAAGATGCAAAGCTTGGATTTGTGGAGAAAGAAGATGTGATACAGGAAGATCTATTTTTCTCTGTTTATAAGAAAACTTTTACAAATTATAGATTCAATACAAATAAGGATTGGAGATAATGTTTATTTTTTTATAAGCCATGAATTGTTAGTCCTCACCAACCATCCTTTACACCAAGAGATACAAGCTTTTTTTTCTACTTTTTTTTCCAATATTTTAAGAATTATTGAGGCCGCGCGCGGATCCGGTGGAGGGAGAGCTGTGGGAGGGGACGCCCGACCTATCTGGGCGTCCTGCGAGCTGGCGAATTAGCGAGCTGGCGGAGCTGAGGCCTAGAGGACTCCGCACCGCCTCTTGACCGAGCCCGCAGCCGCGATGCCCAAAGACTGGGACAAGGATGCGTACCCCGAGCCACCGCGCCGCACACTGGCGCCCGACCCGATCACGTCGCTGCCCAACCCGGTCACCATCCTGGCGGACGCCTTCAACTTCGTAGTAGATCTGCCCGTCACCCGCCTCCGAGAATTTATTGAGAAACAGCATGCAAAAAATAAAACCTATTACTATCATCGCCAATACCGTCGAGTACCAGATGTAACTGAGTGCAAGCAAGGGTATATTCTATGCTTATTTGAAGCAGAAATGCAGTGGAAAAGAGACTACAAAGTCGACCAAGAAATTGTTAATATTGTCCAGGAAAGACTGAAGGCCTGTCAGCAGAGAGAAGGAGATAGTTATC
>CM053595.1:243812247-243854765 GCA_028646575.1 Pseudocheirus occidentalis
TTTGATCTGACTTTGCTCACTGGAAGCAAAATGTAAATTGATTGAATTGTAGATTTACAAAAAACTTTATATCCAACAAAACTTGAATATTAGTCTCCCAAAAGATTATACGGGTAGTCAATCAATCCATAATGAATAGTATAATTTTTAATGTTTTGCAATCCCTTTTCTAAGTATAAATTAACCTCTTCCAACTTGGAAAAAAAAATCTCCAAATAATATCAAAGAGAAATCCTGCAAATGAAAGGAGAAATTAATTGAACTAAAAGAAAAAAATCAACTAATCAATAAAACTAGGAGCTTATTTTTTAAAAGAAGAATAAAATAAAGAATTAATTTGAATAAAAAAGAAAACCAAGTTGCTAGTATCAAAAATTGAAAGGGTGAATTCACAACCAATTTGGATTAAATTAAAGCAGATGTAGATTAAATTAAAGCAATTTTTTTCAAATCATCTGCCTGAACAACTGTCTAAGTGAAATGCATAAATATTTACAAATATATGTCACCCAGGTTAACAGAAGGTGAAGTAGAATATTTAAGTAACTATTACAGAAAGAAATTGAATAAGGATGTAATGAGTGACTCAGAAAAAATCCTCAGCACCAAAGTGAATTATACCAAACTTTAAAAGAATAATTAATCTTAATGTTACATAAATTATTTTTAAAATATGGAAAAGTATAATTCTACCAAATCCTTTTTATGACACAATATATATTTAATTACAGAAATATTTACTGCTTATAAGTGGTTGGAGTCAACATACACACACAAAAATCATAATTCTACCTAAAACAATTTACTTATTCAAAGCCATCTCAATTAAATTAACAAAAATATTTTATAGAGCTAGAAAATATGGTAATAAATTTCATCCAGAATGACAAAAGGTCAGGAATATCAAGTCAGTTTAAAAAAATGTAAGGTAAGCTAACAATTTCAGATTTCAAAATATATGGCAATGCAGTAATCATCAAAACTATCTGGCATGGACTAAGTAATGCAGTGTTGGATCAGTGGAATAGATTATGTACACAATCCGCAGTTGAAAATGGCCATAGTGATTTTGTCTAAGCAAGTTAGGAGAGCATGGGAAAACTTACCTATCAAATCATTGGATAAGAGAAGATTTCAAGAGAAACAAAAGATAGAAGGGATTATGTGAAGTAAAATACATACTTTTATTTGCATTGAATTAAAAAGTTTTTTGCACAAACACCCACATGTAGCCTAAATTAGAAAGAAAATAGGAAATTGGGGGGGCATTTTTTTTTTACATCAACTTTCTCTAACAAAGGTCTCATCAATCAAATATATAGAGAAGAGAATGAAATTTGTAAAGGTAAGATTCATTCCCTCGTTGATAAATGGTTAAAGGATATGAACAGGCAGTTTTAAGAAGAATGAAAAATAAAGCTATCAATAGTCACATGGAGAAATGTTCTGAATCACACTGCTGTTGATATGTAATAGCATTTATATAGCACTATCTTGATAATGAGAGCATTTATGTAGCACTCTAAGGTTTTCAAAACATTTTATAAATATTGTCTGGTTTTTTTCTTCTTAGCAAGCATGGGAATTTGGTGCTCTTATCCCTATTTTTACAAGTGAGAAAACCAAAGCAGGTAGATTATTTTTTTTAGAGTGACTTGCCCAGTCACACAGATAATGAGTATCTAAGTCTGTATTTGAATTCAGGTCTTCATGATGCTAGATTCAGTGTTCTCTTCTCTAGGTGAAAACGTTTCATAGAATTCACTTGCTAATCCTTCTAGTCCACATGTGTTTTTTTCTTAAGAAGCTCATTTCTACCCATTTAATTTTCTTTTTCTAACATACATTTATTTAGATATTCTACTTCCTCTTCTATTAATCCAGACAATTTATATTTTTGTAAGTATTCTTTCATTTCATTTAAATTGTTAAATTACTGGGTTATAATTCATCCAGATAACTTCTAATAATTGCTTTGACTTCATCTTCATTAGTGGTGCATTCAAACTTGTGATTTTTAAGAGAGGGAGGGGCAATCATGGTTAAGTGACTTACCCAGGGTCACACAGCTAGAAAGAGTTGGGGTTTGGATGTGAACTTAGGTCCTCTGACTCCAGGCACTGCACCACCTAACTTCCCCCACCCTTCTCATTTTTTTTATTCTAGTGATTTGCTTTTCTTCTGTTAAAAAAACAACACATTGATCAATGATTATTGTATTTTTTTCCTTAAACAAAATCTAATTTTTATATATTAATTCAATGCTGTCCTTATATTTAACTTTTATTTTTAATATAAATTTACTTGCTTTCTTGCTTACATATTTCCATGAGATTTTTGAGTTACAAATTTTCTCCCCATCTTTCCCCTACCCCCAACCCCAAAACTGCAGGCCCACTGTAAAGCCCCTCCCCCAATCTGCTCTCTTTTTTGCCCTCCTCCAACACCACTCTGTCGAACTTTGCTTCCAGGCGGAAAAGCTCTGTCCCAAATTGCTGGGGTTTTCACAGCTGCCAGAGCTATTAGGGGAGTGCTGCAGCTCCCTCAAGCTTTGGCTTACTGAAAGTGCACCCCTGGACCAGCACCAAAGACTCAAGATCCGTGATCTGGATCCAGGCCACTCAATGCAAGAGCCCTTGGCCTTGATCAATCATCTTGGCCCCCTTGCAATTGCCAGGTCAGGAGCTCTGAAGCAGTCCAGTGGAGGCAGTTGCTGGTTGCAACAGATCCTGCCGCTTCCTGCTATTTCTTTGCCCTGGGGGCAGTTTGGCTGGACTGTTTTTCCTTCCCCAAATTTAGCTTGAAAGCTTGAATTCCACTGACGTTTCTCTAAGCCGTATTTTTCCTGGCTTGATAAATGTGGAGATTGCTCCAGGTGCTGCAGATCTGCTCTCTGGTAGACTCAAACTGTGGCTTGGCTCCTCCCGACCACCCTGGGACCTGGCCACAGTTTCAGTTTCTTGCTAGGCTGGCCCCGGCTCCCAGCCTGTCGTGATTAGCTCCTCCTGGCGAGCTGCCTTCAGTGAGAGGTGTTTTCTGTATTTTTTGTGAGTTTGGGGGCCCTAAAATTTGTTTAGTGTCATATTTTATGGGTATTTAGGGTGGCTGTGTGAGAGCTGCAAAACTTTGCTGCTTCTACAGCACCATCTTGGCTTCACCCCCTGTCCTCTCTTCTATTTAACTTTTATTAATTTGCCCTTTAATTTTTAGGATTTCTAATTTTATGTTTAATTGTGGATTTTTATTTTTTTTAATTGTATACCCAATTTATTGGTCTGCTTTGTCTCTATTTCATTGATAAAAGCATTGAGAGATTTAGATTTTCCTCTGATTGTTTCTTTGACTGAATCTTATAAGGCTTGGTATGTTGTCACATGATTATCATTCTCTTTAACAGAATTATTTACTTTTTATATGACTTGTTGTTTTAAACCATTAATTCATTGTTTTGGTTATTTAGCCTCCAGTTGATTTTATCTGTTTCCACAGTTGCATATTAAATATAATTCATTACATTATGATCTGAAAAGAATGCATCTAATATTTCTTATTTTCTTCAATTAAATATAAATATTTTATGCCCTAATAGATGGACAACTTTTGTAGAGATATAATATGCCATTGAGAAAAGTACATTCTCCTCTATTCCCATTTAGTTCTCTCCAAATATTTATCATATCTATCTTATCTAAGATTATATTTATCTCCTTGTCTTCTTTCTTAATTATATATTGGCTGAATTTTTCTCATTCTGAGAGAGGAAGGTTGAAATTCCCCATGATGATAGTTGTGCTATTAATTTCTTGCTGTAATCCATTTAGCTTTTCCTTTAAAATGTTGGATGCTGTAGCATTTGGTACATACAATTTTAATATTGATATTACTTCAATATCTGTAATGGCAAGCACAGAAATGGTTTACACCTTGTTTCAGCCATTGAAGTAACACCTTGTTTTAGTTTGTTAAGAAACAGAACCTGTGAACTCCACAACTTGTAAAACCTAGAATTTTTGAATTCCTGGGTAGTAGGTAATGACTATATAAGGAGAGCCCCAGGACTAGAGAAAGCAGGAAGGAGAAGAGGACTCTTGTGGTGGCAGAGTCAAGAAGGAAAAAAAAACTTGTGGTATCCAGCACTCAATTTGTCTGCTCTCTCTGTGTTTATGTTTGTTTGTGATATTTTGTAAGAAGCCCTGAGACCTTACTGGAAGCCCTGTAAGAGGATTTTGGAAGTCCCAGGACTTTAATGATGATTTTTGCTGACCTCTTCGACCTTGTTTGTGGAACTGTGTTGATTTCTATGTTGATGATTTGTGTTGAGCTCTCAGATCTTGTTGGTGGGTCTGAGTTGATTTCACAGACAGATAGTGAATTGATGATGGTGCTGGCAATGTGTGTGAACATTGTTGTGGCTCTGGTAAACTTTGTGTTCCCAGAAACAGAAACTGGGAAGGATTTGAGGTGCACTGGACACTGTGAACTTCAATATGGAATGGGAACTGGATGAAGAACTGGACAAGGAGCTAGACAAGGAACTGTCCAGCCTTTGAACCCAGGTAACAGTTGGAACTGGGACCATGGAAGAGGAACCATGGAAGCTGAGAGCCAGCCTTTAGTCAAGCTGAAAGGAGACTTTACTTGGATACTGTGTACTGACTGAGAAGATTATGACTTACTGTGACCCCCTATTTTGGGTGGAGAACTTTGACTTTTGTACTTTGTGATTGCATTAAGGATTTTGTGATTGACTAAATGAAGGATCTTTTTTGAAAACTATGTGAACACTTTGGTGAAAACTATGTGACCATTTTAGTGGTGTCATTGTGAATGTTATATTTTGATTTTCTGTGATAAATTCTAACATTGCAAAAGCTGTATCTTGATGTTCTATGAATGCTTTGCTTTGATTTCTTATGGAATAGAGTGTTCACTATGCTGTGTAATCAGAACCTTAAAAGCTGTTTACAGTAGTTTTTCTCTGGAAAGCTGCTCATGAATGACATTACAATATCTATGGTACCATTTCACAATAATTTAGTGTCTCTGTTTATATCCTTTAATTATACTGTTTTATTTTTAAATTTGAGATCATGAGCACCATCTCTTCTTTTTTGCATCAACTTAAGCATAATAAACTTTATTCTTGCCCTTTATTTCTATTCCATGTGTATTACTCAGTTTTAAATGTACTTCTTATAAACAAAATATTGTTGGATTCTAGTTTTTAATCCACTCTGCTTTCCATTTCTATTTCATTGTTGAGTTCATTCCATTCATATTCAAAGTTATAATTGCTAGTTGTATATTTTCCTCCATTCTGTTTTTCCTCACTGTTTATCCTTATTTTGCTCTTTTTTCCTCTATTCTCCCCTTCCCAGACTTGTAATTTACTTCTGGCCACTATCTCTTAAATGTGCATCTCGTCTAAGAATTCCTTCTTTATTCTCCTCTTTGCATTCCTATTTCTTGATCCATTCACGCTTCTAAGAATCCCTCTCTCTTCCTATCCCACTTCCCTTATATTGCTCTGTAAGTTAAGAATAATTTTATAACCTTCTCCATCAGCAGTTCTCAACCTGTGGGTGATGACCCCATTGGGGTTCAAACAGGGTTGCCTAAGCCTACACATATTTCTGATAGTCTTAGGAACTGAGACACCACTCTTCCATTCATCTCCAGGTCGATCCACCCACATGCAGATATGTCCACCTATGAGTATTAAAGTGTCATGGCATTAGGAAGGTTGAGGACCACTGTTCTAGATGCATGTTATTACATCTTTAAGCCAGTTCTGATGAGAATAAAGTTCTAACACTACCAGTCCACCACCCACTCCTGCTCTCCCCTGTAACAGTTCTGCCATTCATGCTTTATTTGTATGAGATTACTATTTCATTTTATCTCTCTTTACCTATTTTTACTTTTTAAGATCACCCCATCATACTCAACCCCAAGCCTTCTAGCTACATATACTTTCTCAAACTATTTTAGTAATTATAACATTCTTAAGAGTTACAGATAATGCTTTCTTATATAATAAGAAAAAAGCTTGACCTTAATAAATCCTTTATAATTTGTCTTTAATTTTACCTTCTCCTGTCTCCTGATTCTTGTAAGTCAAATTTTCCATTCAGCTATGGTCTTTTCCTCATTACTTAATAAAATTCCTTTAATAAGTTAAACATATTTTCCCATGCAAGTTTAATTCAGATTAAGTACAGTCTTCTTGGCTGTAAACCCTGCTGCTTTTCTCTTCAGAATATCATGCACCATGCCCTTCACTTTTTCATGCAGAAACTGACGAATCTTGTTTTATACTGACTGTGGCTACACAGTATTTACATTGACTTTTAGTTGCTTATAGTATTTTGTCCTTGGACAGAAACTTTAAAACTGAGCTACAATATTTCTGTGCATTTTCATCTTGGGATCACTTTCATGCAGTGATGAATGGGTTTTTTTCCTATTTCTATTTACCCTCTAGTTATAAAATATCAGCACAAGAAGTAGTATAACCAAGATGGTGAAATAAAAGCAGGATTTTCAGCTCCTGCTCCAAACACCTCCAATACCTATAAAATGACTCTAAACCAATTTTAGAGCAATAAAACCCATAAAGTAGCAAAGAGAAACAGATCTCCTGCTCAAGGCAGCTTGCAGGCCGACAGAAAGGATCTAACACACCAACCTGGGAACTGAGAGCAGTCCCATATGAGCTATGCAAACTCTGACTCGTGACCCAGACTGGCCAGAGCAGACTTCAAGAGAGTGAAACACTAGCAGTTGTGGTAGTTTTTAGTCTTCTTAACTCTTAAACACTAAAGAGAAAGTAAAAGGTCAGTGGGGAACTCTGTTGAACCTGGGGGAGAATGGAGTGTGGTCTGGATTCTGATCCCAGGGTGACAGAAGTGGTGGTGACTTGGTGGCTGCAGTTGCTGCGTGCTGCCACATGTCTGCCTCCAGAGCTCCTGTCATGTACATAATGGGGGGAACAAGTGATCATTCAGAGAGTAATCAAATTACTTTGATGTGCTTGGATCTGGGTGATGGTCTGGGATGGTCATCCTGGGGTGAGGAACCCTAGTGTGCCAGAGCTTGTGGAGGCTGTAGAGAGAGTACCTTCCTCATATCTTAGACAACAGCTTGGACAACAACTACAAAAACCCCAGTAATTTGGGAAACAGTTCTCTCCACTCTGGAAGAAGAGTTCTACCATGGCAAACAGTTCAAAAGTCAAGTAATTGGCTGGCAAGATGAACAAGCAAAGGAAGTTCAATCAGATCATAGAATCCATTTTTGGAACCACAAAGGATCAAAACATGGAAGCAGAAGAAGACAACAGAGTGAAAATTCCTGCATCAAAAACTTCAAAAAATATGAACTGGTTACATGCCATGGAGGAGCTCAAGAAGGATTTTAAAAATCAAGTAAGAGAAGTAGAGGAAAAATTGGGAAGAGAAGTGAGAACAATGCAAGAAAATCATGAAATGCAAGTCAACAGCCTGACTGAAGAAAATAACACTTTAAAAAATAAACTAACTCAACTGGCAAAAGAGGCCCAATAATCTAATGAAGAGAAGAATGCCTTAAAAACAGAATTGATCAGATAGAAAAGGAAGCTCTAAAGCTCAATGAAGACATTTTTTTCCTTCAAAATGAGAATGGAGAAAATGGAAGATACTGATTTTATGATAACTCAAGATATTATAAAACAGATCAAAAAGAATGAAAACATAGAAGGCAATGTGAAATATATCATTGGAAAAAAACACTGATCTGGAAAACAGATCCAGAAGAGAGAATTTAAGGGTTATTGTACTGCCTGAAAGCAACAAAAGGGCCCAGACATCATCCTGCAAGAAATTTTCAAGGAAAATTGCCCTGATATTCTAGATGCAGAGGGTAAAATAGAAACTGAAAGAATTTACCAATCACTATAATAGTAAGGAAATTTGAAGATCCCTTTGTACTGTTAAGATAAGACATACTTAGCACCTATCTTCAAATTAAACTTGTGTTAAAGTAGCAGAAGGTATGATCCCCTATTGCTGACATAACAGGAAGGGACTGAACAGGGAGGAGTTATACTCTTTGAAAGAGCACAAGCTGGACAATCAGAATTTCCTGGGGTAAGAAGCATGCAGGCAGGGTAGCTCCTCCTGGACTGAAGAGTGAACTGAAAATTGAGAAGAACTAAGAAGAAAATTAAGAATTTAGAACTAAGACAGAAATTCTTGGGAAAACACCCTGAGGCAGAGCAGCTGCTGTAGGAGAGAGAGAGGCAGAATTTCTCTCAGCAAGCATCTGAAGGCTGGGCAGCTTCTGCTGGAGTGGAACTTCTGTAGAGAAAGTGATTTTGATTTTGGGAATGGGAGAAAGTGATTTTGATTTTGAGAACAGGAAAAAAAGTTATTTTGATCTTCAGAAAGGAGCTGCTGAGGACTGTGAAGGGCCAGCTAAAACTGCCAGAGGAAGCATGACTGTGGTGTCTGTACTTTGTCTGTGTCTCTGTGGAGTTTTCTCTTCCCATGAACAGAAACTAAAGGACTTGAGGTGGACTGGATACAGCAAGCTTCAGTATAGAGCAGGAACTGCATGGAGAGCTGGACAAGGACCTAGGAGCTGTCTGCCTTTGAACTCAGTTGGCAGTTGGTTAGATTTGGGTGGGAGTTGGGACCATGGAAGAGGAGCCATAGAAGCTAAATGCCTGTCCCAAGTCGAGATGAAAAGAACTCTATGAGGATACTGAAGAAATTGTTTGAGTAGTGACTGATGAAATAGGGTACTGAGTACTGACTGATGAAATTGTTGCACCCCATGGGTGAAGTATTTTTTACTTTTGTCCTTTGTGATTGAACTGAGGACTTATGAATGACCTCTTGGTCATTCAACAAAACAGAGGACTTGACTTGCAAGCATTCTTTTTTTTAGTTATTAATTTTTATTTTATTTACTTTCTAGTTTACATCATTCATTTCCTGAGTATCAAATTTTCTCCCCGTATTTCTCCTGCCCACAACCCCAAAACAGTGATCCCACTATAAAACCTCTCCCCCAATCTGCTCTCTTTTTTGTTTGCTTTTTGGAGGGCAGTTGGGGTTAAGTGACTTGCCCAAGATCACACGGCTAGTTTTTTGTGTTAAGTATCTGAGGCTGGATGGGCCGGTGCTCTATTCACTGTGCCACCTAGCTGCCCAATCTGCTCTCTTTTATGTCCCTGTCCAACACCCCTCTAACTTTCTGGTAGGGCAGGGTGGGTTTCCCTACCCCAGTGCCTGTATATCTTAATTCCCAGTTGCATGTAGTTAATGATAATAATACTAATAATACAAATAATACTACTAATAATAATAATAAATGTATTTTTTTAAACATTTGATTGTAGAACTTTACATTCTAGATTCTTTTAGTTCCTCCCTTGTCACTCATCCCCACTGGAAGGACAAGCAATATATAGGCTGTACATGTGTAATTACGCAGGACATCTCCACAGTGAACATATTGTGAGAGGCTGATTATATGTCCCTCCTTCCTATCCTGCCCCCTCCCCTTGTTCTGTTATCTACCCTGTCCCTGTCCCTTTACAGAAGTGTGTGCTTCCAGCAATCCTTCCCCCCACCCTGTCCTCCCCTCCATCATCTCGCCTCTCATCCCTGTCCCCCCTACTCTCCTGTGTGACAAGATGCCCAGTTTAGAGTTACTGTCATTCCTTCCCTAAGCCAAATTCAATGAGAGTAAATTAATGTTGTAAAACTTATCCTTTGCCTCTTCTAGATGGGATGATTAACCCCATTTTGTCTCTCACTGTCTCCTCTCATTCTAGTCCTCTCCCACCTCAGAATTTCATCTATTAAAGTATCATACTTTTATATTCAATGATCAAGTATCCTCTATGTACATATATACACACATGCTCAGATATGTATTCATATGCATATATACCCTCCTATATAGACATATGTGCAGGTATACATATACAGATAGATAGATGATATAGATATAGATATATAATGTGTGTATGTATATATACATTTTTATTCCCTTCACCTATCCTCATACTAAGAATAGTTTCATAAATTACTATTATCATCTTTCCATATTGGCATGTAAAAGTTCAACTTTGATAAATTCCTTATGATTTCTTTCACATGTTTATCTTCTCATGCTTCTTGTTTTTGCATGAAAAATTTCCTGTTCAGTTCTGGATTTTTCAGCAAGAATGCTTGAAAGTCTTCCACTGCACTGAATGACCACATTTTCCCCTGGAACATTATAGTCAGTTTTGCTGGGTAGGCAATTCTTGGTTTTAATCCTAGCTCCCTTGATCTCCGGAATTATTCCAGGCCCTGTGATACCTCAATGTAGAAACTGCCAGATCCTGGGTTATCTTAATTGTGTTTCCACAGTATTCAAATTGTTTCCTCTTTGCTGTCTGTAATACCTTCTCCTTGAGCTGGGGATTCTGGAACCTGGTTACAACATTTCTGGGACTTTTCTTTTGGGGATCTTTTTCAATAGGTAATTGGTGAATTCTTTCAAGTTTCATTTTGCCCTCTGATTCTAAAATATCAGGGCAATTTTCCTTGAGAATTTCTTGAATGATAAGTTCTTTTTTTTTATCATGGCTTTCAGGTAGTCCAATAATTTTTAAATTGTCTCTCCTGGATCTATTTTCCAGGTCAGTAGCTTTTTCAAGGAGATATTTCACATTGCTTTCTATTTTTTCATTTGTTTGTAACTGTTTAATAGTTTCTTGATTTCTCATAAAGTCATTTGCTTCCATTTGCTCCACTGTAATTTTGAAGGAATCATTCTCTTCAGAATGCCTTTGAGATTCCTGTTCCATCTGGCAAATTCAACTTTTTGAGGCATTCTTCTCTTCATTGGCTGTTTGAGCCCCTTTGTCCATTTGAATAAATTCGTTCTTTAAGGTGTTGTCAGGTTGTTGACTCTCTTTTCCTGATTTTCTCACATCATTCTCATTTCTCTTCCCAATTTTTCCTCCACTTCTCTTATTTTTTTTAACATCCTTTTTAAGTCGATCTATGATTTGTAAGCAATCTTCATGTTTCTCAGAAGCATTTGGTGTGGGAGTTCTGACTGTTTTGGCTTCCTCCCATTCCATGCTTTGATTCTTTTTGCCCATAAAGAAGAATTCTAGAGTTTGATTTCTGTTCTTACTTTGCTTCCTTTGCCTGCTCATGTTGGCCAGTCAATTAATTGCTTGATTTTTTTTTTTAGCTCTGTGGATCTCTGCTTCTAGAGGGGACAGCTGTGTCCCAAATTGCTAGGATTTTTCACAGCTGCTAGAGGTATTGTGGGGGGGTACTGCAGCCCCCACCAGCTTTGGATCACTGAAAGTGCACCCCAGTATCACCACCCAAGACCATGATCCAGATCCAGGCCTCTCAAGGCAAGAGCACTTGGCCTTTGATAAGTTGTGTTGCACCCCCCCTGTAATCTGCAGGCCAGGAGCTCTGAAGCAGCGCTGTGGAGGTGATTTCCTCTGTTTCTTCAGCTACTGTCACTTCTGGTGCTCCCTTGCCCTGCGGCCAGTTTGGCCGGACTGCTTTTCTTCCCCCAAATAAGCTGAATTCCACTGACCTTTCTCTTAGCCATATTTCTTCTGGCTTGGTAAGTCTGCAAACTCCCTTAGGTGCCTGTGATTTGCTCTACTGATGACTCCAGCTGAGGCTTCTCCCAACCACCCTGGGGCCAGGCCTGGTTTCAGGCTGGGCTGGTTTCGGCTCCCATCCTGCTGTGATGAGCCCTTTGTGCCAAGCTGCCTTCAGTGAGAGATGTGTTTTTAGTATTTTTGTGAGTTTTGGAGCCCTAAAATTTGTTTAGAGTCATTTTTTTCTGGGTATTTAAGGTGAATAAGTTCTGGAAAATGCAAAACTTTGCTGCTTCTACACTGCCAACTTGGCTCCACCCACTGCAAGCATTCTTGATGAAAAAAAACCAGCTGAATAAAAAATTTGACTTTCAAGTATAAGAAGTGGGAGAAACATGAGAATGTAA
Organism: Pseudocheirus occidentalis; assembly: GCA_028646575.1. Taxonomy (NCBI): domain Eukaryota; kingdom Metazoa; phylum Chordata; class Mammalia; order Diprotodontia; family Pseudocheiridae; genus Pseudocheirus; species Pseudocheirus occidentalis. The sequence goes on from CM053595.1 coordinate 243,824,269, forward strand.
ACAGGAAAAAAATCGTAAGGAACTTATTAAAGTCAAACTCTTTATATACCTACATGGAATATAACTCAGACTTTTCTCAGTATGAAAATAGTTGAAGGGAATATATGTACGTATGTATGTATGCATGTATGTACGTACATGCACACACATATATGTGCATGTGTATATGTGTATGTATATATACACATACATATGAAATGTATGTATAAGAGGGTGAATGTGTGTGTAAATATACATGTGAGTGCATGTGTATCTGTTCACATGTATACATAGAGGGCAAAGATGAGTTAAATATGATATCTTCAAAGAGGTGAAAGAGAAATATATTAGGAAAAAGAGAAAGGGAGACCTAGAATAGGGTAAATTATCTCATATAAAAGAGGAAAGTGAAAACTGTTACCATGGAGGGGAAGGGCAGGAAGGTAAAAGGAGATGAGTAAACCTTAATCTTACTTAATTTGTTTTAAGGAGGGAAAAACATAAATACTTAATTGGGTTTTTTACCCTACAGAAAAGTAGGTGGAAAGGGATTAAGAGAGGGGATGATAAGAGAACAGACTGGAGGAGAGGGTAGTTAGAAGCAAACATCTTTGAAAATAACAAGGTCAAAGTAGAAAATAGAATAAGTGGGTAGGTGGGTGGGATTAGGATGGTGGGAAATATAGTTTTTCTTTCACAATATAACTACTATGGAAATATTTTGCATAATAACTTATATACAACATATATTGCATGTCCTCCAAGTGGGGCTGGGTGAAGAGGGAGGAAGGGAAAGAATTTTGAAATTCAAGTTTTAAAAATGTATGTTAAAAAATTGTTTTCTACTTTCATCTGGGAAATAAGATATACAGGCACTGGGGTACAGAAATCTATCTTGCCCTGCTGGAAAGTTAGGGGAGAGATGGGGGAGGATATAAGAGAAAACAGATTAGGGGTAGGGGTATTCAGTAGCGTTGCTGTCTTGGGGTTGTATGTAGGGGAAAGATGGGGAGAAAATTTGTAACTCAAAATCTTGTGGGAATGAATATTAAAAATTAAAATAAATAAATTGGAAAAAAATTAAAAGCAATTTCAGGGCAATTTCCCTTAATGATGTCTTAAAGTATACTGTCTAGACAATTTTTTTTATATTATAACTTTCAGGTAGTTCAACAATTCATTTACAGCCTCTGCTCAATCTGTTTTCCAGATATGTTGTTTTTCTAATGAGATTTTCCACGTTCTCTTTTCTTCATTCGTTTTTTAAAATTTTTTAGAATCTTATGAAGCCATTAGCTTTCTCTTGCCCAATTCTAATTCTTAAGGAACTATTTTCTTCCTTAACTTTTGGGATCTATTTTTCCAATTGATTGAGTTTTTTTTATAATTTTCTTGATTTTCCTTGTCTTGCTTTTACTTTTTCCTAATTTTCCTTATCTCTAATTTGATTTTTAATGTCATCTCCAAGTTCTTCTGTGAATTCTTGTCAGACTGGCAATCATTTTATTTTATTTCATCTCATTTTATTTTATTTCATACTGGAATTAGCTGTTTTGACTTCACAGTCTGCTTCAGGGATGGAATTCAGATTTTTCTCAAACACTATAGTAGCTATTAGGTTTTTTTCTCACTTGTTTACTCATTTATTTAGTGGCTAATATTTCTTGGTCATTGACATTGTGTTAGCATCATGCTCTAGTCCCAGGTTGTAGGGAATAATGTTTCAAGCTTCAAGTTTCATATGCTATTGTTTTCTGGGTTCCATCTGGGGACTTGACCTCAGGTACTCCTCTCCATTCTGTTCCTTAACTAAGGCCCCCAGCAAAACTATCACTACAAATGCTCTTAGTCCTTGTGGTCTCACCCACAGCTGCCAGCTTCAACGCCCCCTTGGAACCAAGATCATGGACTGTATTCTCCACTGAGTGAACACAGTCAGTAGGATCCCTTTCTCTCTGTGACAATACTTACCAACATGTGCTTGCTCTTCCTTATGCATAGTTATGACCTGGAAATACATCTGGTGAACACATCTAGGCCCCACATACTGTGCCAGTGGAGGGTCCTGAAATCTTTCTCTGATCAGTCATTTGACTCCCTAACTCTCTGTGAGGTGAAAATTCCTGAAGCTGAGATTACCCCTAACAAAGTTGCCCCCAGGGCCTGTTGTTTGTTTATTCAGTGGTATCTACCAGCACCTATATGCACTATAATCCGAACAGAACATCTATCCCCCTGGGGGTGTCAGGGCTTTTCTAATGTCTTTAAAAGTTATTTCAGGCTAGACAACTGCTTTACCCAGAGGTTTGTTTCTGTCATGCTAAAATTCACTTTAAATTTTCTGGGGAGGAATTTGTGAGGACCAGGTACTTTATGGTCTTTCCAATCTTCCCAGAATACTCATCTCTCTCTCTCTCTCTCTCTCTCTCTCTCTCTCTCTCTCTCTCTCTCTCTCTCTCTCTTCCTATCTATCAATCAATAGAAAGATAGAGATAGCTAGCTATAGTTATAGATACAGATAAATATATATATAGATGTGTGTATATATAAAATGCATGTACATGTATATAGATACATATAATGTATATAGATGTGTATATATAAAGTATGTGTATGCATATATGTATATTAAAAATATTTGTGTATATGCCTGTATGTTTGTATGTATACATGTACATGTATATGCATATGTACACATGCATGTATATGTATACAGTTACATGAGCATATATGTACACATGCATGTGTGTATATACAGAGCTATATACGAGTGTGTGTGGCTAAGTGTGCATATGTGTGTTGTATACATGCATGTGTATATATATATTCACACACATGTATGTATATATACACGTGCATATACATGCACACATATATACAATTAACAAAAAGAGACAATTCCAAGGCAGCACAACACAGTTAAAATAACAAAGGATTGGACTCAAGTTCCCTTGGATTACCCTCAGATTGTAACATTGTCATGTACCAATCTGACACATTGAAGAAGTCAATTAATAAATATGTACCATAGTTCCCTCATCTGTATTCAGTCAAAAAGAATTTTATGCTACTTACATCTCAGATATTGTGATATTCAGGCCTTGAGACACAAAAGAGTTAAAAAAAAATACAAAAACCTGAGGCTCACTATCAATGAATTTGCAATCTAATGTTGGAGACAAAATGTAAACCTTTATGTCCATACAAGAAACATGAAGTATAAATGGGAGGTAATCTCAGCAGGAAATCCCTAGCAGTAGCAGTGTCTAGACAAGGTCTCCTCCAAAAGTTAAGATTTGAGTTGAGTATCAAAGAAAGAGTGAGTAACCAAGAAATGGAGGTGAAAAGGTAGAAAAGGAAGGCTATGTTAGCAAGAGATTGAAGTGAAAAGGAATTAGCCACGGAAAGGCACAGAGATGGGGTGATGGCTAGGTGGTTCAGTGAATTCCAGTGGTTCACTGGCCCTGTAGACAGGAGGACCTATGTTCAAATCTGGTCTCAGACACTTATCACAAAAACCTAGCTGTGTGATCTTGGGCAAGTCACTTAACTCCAATTGCCCTACCTTTCCCCCTCCAAAAAAAGTTAAAAAAAAAGGCACAGAGATAAAATAAAATGAAATCTCATGTGTGAGAGGAATTACAAGCATAGGAGGACTGCTACAGTTTATTGTGTGGAAAGAGAAAAAATTGAGAAAACTGAGAAGGTAAAAAGATGTCAGATTGTGTAGGCTTTAAAAAATAAAAGAAGAATTTATATTTGATAACAGTGTACTGGCATTTACAGAGCAGGGCCATGACATGATCAGATTTGAGCTTTAGGAAAATCATTTTAGTGTCTGAGTGAAGTAGTGGTAAGAGTGAGAATGGACTTAAGGAAGGGAGCCCTAGGAGAAGGCTATTGCAATAATCTAAGAACAGGCTATGAGTCCTGAATAAATTGATGTAAGAACCATCTTCATAGAGAGCATAATTGAACCAATGAGAGATGATGAGTTAGCCAAGTAAGATTATATAATGGGGCAGATTAGTTCTAAATGCATAATCTTCTGGATCCAGAGCGCTACTAGTTTTACTTATGTTTTAGCTGAAGGTACCTTTTTTATGCCACACTTAAAAAAACAATTAGTGCAGAGAATAAAGATAAATTTTTAGATGATGCAAAGGAATCGAGGGGGAAATTTAAAAAATAACATAATCCATTTTGAAGGTAAAGAATAAAGAACATGGTTGTCCTGGGGAGGAGGGGGCAGGAATACTGATAGAACCAGTCAGTCAAATAAGAAGGCTAAATTGTTGCCAAACAAGTTTTTCCCTTGATTGAGAAATTGTGAATTATAAGTTTATGCTACTGAAAGACTCTTCTGACAACAGATCATGGACTATTCCATTTTGTGTATATCAGCAAAAAGTAATTTCTGTCTCCTCTGTTGAAATCTCTGTCACTAAGAAATCATTGCCCCTAGAAACAGCACAAAGAGTTCCAAATAAGGTAGCTCAATGAGATTTTTCAACTCCACTTTGAAATAGTTTAGACATTTTAAAGCTCAGACACTGTGGCCTATCCTACTCCTTTATCATTCATTTGATTTGCATTTGTTTTCTTTGGGAAAAATTATTCACATTCATTTGACTTTAGACACCAAAAGAAATAGAGATTGTCGTTAAAGAATAATAATGATTTAAAAAGAAAGAAATAATACTCCAAAAAAGCTTGCATTCTTTTGGGGGAGATAGCATATACACATATAAGCACATCACAAAATAACTTTAAAGAGGACAAATACAAATAAATTCAAGGGAGTTAAATAAAATCTAGCTTTAAAGAAAAGCAACTAAGACATAGTGAAAATACTGTTTACACTAATGATTGCAGTGTCTTTTCAGAGAATCGCCTTTTGAATCAAACAAATAATTGTTCAGTTTGTGGATATATTTTTTTTCATTTTTAACTTTTGAATATACCTATTTGTGCTTCTTCATGCTTAAAATATGGGCAAAGAGTATTCAGAAACTATTTTCAACACTATGTATTCCTTTATGTAACTCAAAGCACTTTGATTAACATAATACATTTTCTCATTTCACTTTATACAAAAACAAAACAGAACAAGCGATCAGGGATATAATATCTAGAATCAAGTTTAAGTCACTGAATAATATCTCTTTAAGATAAAACTTAAAAATGTAAGAATTGAAGGTGTTTGCTTATTTGGGAAAGGATTTGCCAGGTACATAGTAAATGGTTTTCTCAGGCAAAGTTGACTGTGTCGATTAGGACTTGATTATCTACACTTAAGGACAGTTGGATGGAAAAGTGGATAGTATTCTGGGACTGGGGTTAGGAAGACTCATTTTCCTGATTTCAACTCTGGCCTCAGACACTTACTAGCTATATGACCCTGGGCAAGGGGTTAACCTTGTTTGCCTTCGTTCCTCATCTTGTTAAATGAGTTGGAGAGGAAAATAGCAAATCATCCCAATATCTTTGCCAAGAAAACCCTAAATGGAGTCACAAAAAGTCAGACAAAACTAACATGACTGAACCACAAAAATCTATACTTTAGCACATCTATAGCATTTTGATGGCTGATGACTTTTGTTCTACTAATTAAACAGATATTGCTTTAGGCACTGACCCAGAGGCACTGCAAAACTGGAGTTGCCTCCTAAATTATCAAAGGTCAAATTATAGCAATACATATCAACAGAATACTTACATTTATATGAAAAAGGAGGATCAAGAAAACATCTAGATTTTGTCTGACAGTAGATGAAACAAAAACAGTTCTCTATCTCTGTGTATCCATGTCTGTCTCCATTTCTTTGTTTCTCTGTTTCCAAAGCTGTCTCTGTCTCTCTGTCTCTCTGTCTCTCTCTCTGTCTCTCTCTCTGTCTCTGTCTCTGTCTCTCTCTCTCTTTCTCTCTCTCTCTCTCTCTCTCTCTTTTTCTCTCCAGAAAAAGAGAATGACATTTGAATGAAGACTATATCCCAGATAATTGACATTTTATTTTTCTCTTTTTATATTTTTAAAGTTAATTGTCAGTTACAATATAACAAACTATTATAAGCAAGTTAGGATATCACAGACTATTAGCGTAGGTTGATAATTAAGAGCAACAGTAGCAGCTAGAAAGAAGCAAGAAGTGTTTGAAGCAGTGGTTAAAGTCTTTCATGAGCTATTAAAAGTATCCACTGTGAGTCTTAATGTTAGCATAGGTACATTGATTATGGTCTTGGTGAGTCAATGTGTTCAGGTTCAAATTCTAACACAATTGCTTCTACTTATGAATTCTTATATCATAATGCCCTTGATATTTTTAAGTCATTTGCATACTATTATTGGATACTAAATGGATAATCAAATGAAGTTTAGTATGTCTGGAATTTAATCCATTACGTTCGCCTCGATTCCATTGTATTTAAATTTCAGTACTGCTGTCCATAGCAGCTTCATTCTTATAGTATCCCAGGTTTGTGACTACAACACTACTATTGACCTCACTTTCTTCTCATGTCATTCAGGGTCACATTTACTTCTACAACATGTCTCATATGATTATGAGCATCAATTTCTTGGCATAAAACCAGGGCCATTGGCCTTCTTCAGGCGCTTATCACCTCTCACTTGGCCTACTGCAATAACCTGATTGTTTTTGTGGTCTTGAGTTTTCATTTTTTTTATCTTTTTGTCCTCTGTACCTGGGACATAGTAAGTGTTTAATATATATATTTTAGTTAGTAATAGCTGAAAGATTGTGGGAGTGGGATACCTAAAAGCTGGAGTAGCATAGGTATTGTCTCCCTTTTAAAATTAAGTGAAGTGATTTTGAAAAATATTAGCCAACAGATTTGACTTTGATTCCTGGAAAAATCCTAAAATGTGTTATTAAAATCTATGCTTATAGGAAATCTAGGAAAGGAAATCATAATCATGAAGAACTTGCCTGACTTCTAAGAGCAGGTCATGTCAGATTAACATAATTTACTTTTTTTAGAGGATTTCTAAGGTGGGAGGTCAAAAGAATGATTCAGAGTTCATGATGATAGTAATGAAGAATTTAATGAGAAAGTCAACACATATCAATAATCACATTGTCTTTTTTTTGGTCTTGGTAATATACAAAATTTTTACCTATAATATCTCTTCAGTACTACATATTGACTACCACCCCAAATTTGCACTGTTAGATTGAGTTCCCCAGGGCTTCTCCACTCTTGATTCAAGGAATTATCTGTGACAATGCTTCTAAAATTATATGTTGAGTTCCAACCAATATTATTACCTTTAATAACTACAAAGAAAATATACTTAGCTCAAAACAAAGCATTGAGTGAGTTATCATTGCAAGAACAATACAACAAAAGTATTCCCCATATATAAAATGGCCACAGCCTCTCACAAGTTGATAGAGAATCACTGGGAAGAGTGGATAAAGTCTAGTACCAAAAGCAGATCCCTGGCATTTTTATTTTGCTTCTTGTGGTGTCCATATGATATCTCCCCTAGGATTTGAGCTCCTTGATTTTGTTCCGCATCTTCTTTAGCCAAAAAATATTAAATGCTTTATTATATCATCATGCAGCTTGAAGAACTTCATATCTGCTGAAGGAGAGAAGTGGAAATATTTCTTTGTAGGTTCTTTATACTATACTATCCTGTTTTTACATTTATACTTTGCAAATGGCTGTATCAACAATGCAGTATTCACAATGCCTACAGTAACTATAAATATGCTTACGTGGTTATTAATCACAAAATATAATAGACTCTTTACATGGGGGACAAAGCTAGAACATTTATTCAAATGCCAGGAAACTGAGTCCCAAAACCAGAAAGTCAAATGCATCACAGTAGCTACAGAGTTGGGACACTTAGTTAATGCAGTAAACATCCACATTCTCAAGCCTTCAAAACAGAACAGGCTACTGCAGGCAAAGGTCTTCCTCTCCTCACTCAAGGCAACTGTTCAGTGTCCACACAGCTCATTCCCAGGATCTTTGACCCTCTGCAGTTTCTGTCCCTGGAAGTCCTCAGCAGTAGTCTTTAGTAGAAATTCTAGCTGACTCAAATTAAAGGAGTTTGCACTGCCACTGTACTTCCTGTCACCACAGTGGCTCCAGCTCAGCTCCTGCTTCCTCCTGCCCCATCCCTTCCTGCTACATCAACAAGTTCAAGGGGCATGGAAGATCTTCAAATCCCACAACCATTACAATAGCTCACTTAATGTATGAACCACTGAAGATGCCACACCCTTTACAAGTTATGAAAGAAATCATTCAAAGCCTTAGAGGTACAAATATTTAACATATGATTGAGTCTGCCACCCAGTTATTATTTCTGTTAATTTAATCAGGAGAGTTGGAGAGGGGGGACAATTGACTAATCATATTGTGATCATTTTTTCTTCTTTTAGATGAGTTTTACACTAGTCACCTTCCAACACACACACACACACACACACACAGATGTGTGTGTGTGTGAGAGGGCACTTCTTTATTTTAGTAAAAGAATATTGTTCATAATTATTCATTATCTTTATATAGGCTCTTATGATCACTTTAATGTGGCAATTAACATTAATGCCTGTCATTTCTTTTGTGCAAAAAACATTTTTCACTGTCAATTATTTGCTCAAGTAGTGTGGAATTGAGTTCTTTTAATTATATTCCATATTTTACTCTAATTTTTTTCTTTCTTTTGGACTTTTATTAATTCTGATTTTTTCCCAATAAGTCATGATTCTGTTTACAAACACCAGCGATTCAATAATAACTTCCAAATCAATAACTTCTCCCAATAATAAATATCTGTCCTCATACTAGCACCAACATGCCATTGTCATTGGTTATGGCTGTCTGATGTACATCAGAATAGTCCCACAAGCACTGAAAATGAATTTTACAGAGATGAAAACAGAAACGTGCATGTCATTGTGCATATTGTATGTATTGTATGATTATAAAATATAATGAAAGATTTAATTCCAAAAACCTAGGTGAAATGTATGTCAAGAAGATAAGATGGTAACATGGTAAGGGGCTTGAGACAATTTGAATAGATAGTCAAATTTCTACTCCACTATTTTTATAACATGAAGAGAAAAAAAGGAAAGTATCTAGTAAGTTGGGTAGAATCTCTGTGGCAAGATTAGTCCAGGATAGGTTAGCATGGGCATGTGATCTCTATAATTGGATGGAAGATTCAAATGTATTGGCACTATTTGAGTACTTAATTATTGAATAAATACAACATTTTAATATAATACATTACACTGTCCTTATGGAATTCACAGAGAAATTTATACTGGAAGATTGTACAAATTAGTTTATCTTGAGACTGGTTGTCAATAATGTTTTCATGTCAATAAGAAAGGAAGTCTCCAGTGGAGTGGCCTAGTGATCTGCCTTTGGTTCTGTGCTGCCTAACAGTTTCATCAATGATTATTGAGAAAAACTTAGATAGCATAATTAATGTCTCTGGGAAAGATGATTAACTTCTTGTAAGTCACTATACAATTGTACAAAGAGTTCTTGACAAACTAGAATATTGGACTGAATTTAATAACTCTGTAGAAATACTATGTTTCAAGAAATTAACTTCAAAAAGGATGATTAAGGGACAGGAATGTTTTAACAGAGAGGTTTTTTGTTTTATTTTATTTCTAGTTTGGGGGGTATTTTTTTGCCCTGCCAGAAGAGCCGAGGTTTTTAGGGGATTGTGTTTTAAATATTAATCACCACATTTTTTTCTCCCAGTGTTGAGAAAGCTAATGTAATCTTGAGCTACATTGTATCAATATCAAGAAATAAGAAGTAATGCTATATTCTGCCATATTCAGATATCCCAAATACTGTGCTCATAGTCATGCATGGTCATGCATTTTAGGAATGGTGTTAATAAGCTAAAGAAATCCAGAAAAGCACAACTATGAATAATATAGGCAATGAAATTAAATCTTAGTATCATTTGAAAGAAATGGATAAATGAAGACTTGAGGGGAGAATGAGAGCTATCTTCAGGTATTTGAAGATGTATTAAGACTATTAAGCTCTACCCTAGAAGAAGAGCCCTACCTTAAAAAGAGAGAGAGAGAGAGAGAGAGAGAGAGAGAGAGAGAGAGAGAGAGAGAGAGAGAGAGAGAGGGAGAGAGAGAGAATTAAAAGTCAAGAAACAAACTTGGAAAATGAGCAAACAAAAGAAAAAAATCAGACCATAGGAAGTTACTATGGTAACAAAGAAAATCAAAATACATACTCAGAAAAGAGGGCAAAGTGTGGAATTATTTTCATAATATTCAATATGATATGTACAATGAATATGCTAAGAGATTTGATTTTCTGAATTGCTTTTATCTAGCTTAAGTGAGACTTAAAAAGAGCTTGAAATGATGAATCAAACTTTGGCAACATTCAAAATCAGTGAGTGTGTACCATGAGTGAAGCAAATTAAAGACTGTAGAACCTGTTCCTGTCGCAGAACTCTGATTCTGTGTCCTAGGGGAGGTAGTCACTGTAATACAAAGCAAAGGCAACTTCCAAGATTCAGAATACCAGTGTAGTACTGAATCAAATAAAAGTGAAAACTTATCAGGTAACATTCCAGAAATCTAAAGAGAATTGCAATAAAGTACCAAAGACTTAGTAACCTCAGCTAGGAGCCTGGAAACCTTGCCTTATTTCCCTTGCTTTCTCTTCCTTGCCTTACTTCATAAGTTGAAGTTTTTTTGTTTTTGTTTTGCTTTTTGGAGAGCAGTTGGTGTTAAGTGACCTGCCCAAGTTCACACGGCTAGTTTTTGTGTTAAGTGTCTGAAGCTGGATTTGAACTCAGGTCCTCCTGACTCCAGGGCCAGTGCTCTATTAACTGCGTCACCTAGGCGCCCATAAGTTGAAGTTTTTGCTAAGTTTGCGTATGAATAATGCAATATTAGCAACACCCAAGGTGGTTATGAATATGCTGGTACAGTTGTGAATCACAAAATGTAGCAAACTCTCCACATGGAAGGCAGAACCAAAGCCTTTATTCAAATACCAGAAGACTGAGTCCCAGCACCAGAAGGATGAGTCCCAGAACCAGAAAGCCAAAGTCATTACAGTAGTCACAAAGTTGATACACATGTGGAGAAAACTAACATAATGCAGGGAACACCCATATTCCCAAGACTTCACAATAGAACAGGTTCCCTTAAGCAGGGATAACTCTCTAACTCAGGATAGCTCCTCAGCCTGGTTCTTGGAAGTTCTTGGTAAAAGTTGCAGAAGGAAGATCTCAGCAAAAAGGTGCAGTCTCCAGGTGGTCACTGAGAGAAAATCTGACTGTCCTGCTGGTTGTCTTCCTTGTATATAGCATAGCTCCTCCCTGTTCTACCCCTTCCTGTTAAGGTGTTAATGACTCCCAAGGTGTTAAGGTGAAGTAAGGTGCAAAGTGCCTGTTTATTAAGTGCCAGATAGAAAGGGGCATGGAAGATCTTCAGATTCCATGAACATTACAGCTTAGCTAGTCATAGGAGGAGAAAGTATAGACCTTGCAAATTTAACCACAGGCCTGAATGTTACAAACTTGTTTCCACTGATCACCATCTGACCTTTACAAATATAAAATGGGAAATGCTGTTGTGAAACTCTGGACAGGTCATTATGTCCTAAAATCAACATGATTCATAAAATATTGTCTACTTTCATATCTATATTGATGTTGTTAGAACATTTATCTTCTGCTTTCATAACTAAGTTGATACTGATGATATATATTGTCTGTTTTCATGTCCACAAGACATGTACCTTCTGCTTTTTCATATTACTGACATTTCATCTGCAAACAGCAGCAGAATTTTGTGGTTAAGATTATGTGCCTCAGTTCCTAATTAACATGAACAGGACAGAACAAGGGAGGGGGGAAAGGGGTGGTATTTTGGATATATAACCAAGCTTTGTATTTTGTATTTTGCCTCTCCTACTAGACTGTCTCTAGTAGCAAGACCTCAACTCTTGCACAAATAAATAATCAAATAAATCATTCCTGTCTCTAATTGGAGATACCTCTGCTTATTTTATCTGGGCAAGGGTCGTCTTTGTTCCACACAGTAACTCTCCATTGTATTCATTGACAAATTAAGGCAAAACATTCACAGAAATGAGAAAATCAAAATATAGCATTCACCATGTGTAATTCAATAATTTAGTAACTCCTCAATTTGATCCAAATACTACTTTACCCCTGGGTCAATCACAAAGTCCCTCTTCTCAAATGGAGATTAGTTTCCAATCATAAACAAAGTATATTCATTAAGTCAGTCACAGAGCACAAAAAGTCAAAAGTTTCCCACTCCTGCATCAAAACTTAATTACACTTATCATCAGTTAACGCCAAGCACTTTCTCAAAAGGGAAAACAGAGAGCACAAAAGGCCATCTACCCTTAAGCTACAACAAGGTTAAGATATCATCCCAATATATAATAACCAAGGAGAGGACTTTTCTTCATCTTGACAATGGCAAGTTCTCAGCAATCTCTGTTCCTGGGGAGACAAAGCTTAACAAAAACACAATATACATTGCCAGTGTCCTCATTGATTCATTCTCTGCCTGTAGAACAGTCCCAGAACCCCTAAAAACATCAGCAAGGTCCTCTTCCAGGATTTCTGTAAACATACAAGATAATCCTTCTTCAGGGCTCCCGAACCAACAGTCAGGTTCCAGGACCTCTGCAACAACAGCACTGTCCTTCACCAGCACATGAATCTGTCAAAACAACATCAAAACAGACAGACAAAATCACGGCATCATAGTCATAGTTCCTCAGTCCTCAGCAGCTCCAAGTAGCAGTTCTCAAAAGTCCTGGACAGCTCCAACTGGCCCTCAGCAATCTCTTTCTCAGCATCTCTGGCCCTTGGCAATTATCCTCTCTGCCTCCACACTAGTGCTCCCCAAAAATTCCTCTGGCCTCCTCTGCCTGGGCCTGTCTCTAAATCCACTACCCCAGCCCCTTCCACTTCAGCACCCTCTCTTCAAGTCAACAAATCCATCCCCAAAGTGGGATTCACAAGCTCTGGGTTTTAACACAACCCCAAAACCAATCCAATCCAAGGGGATCTTTAAATTCCATTACCATTATAGTCAAAACCTCCAAAGATTTAACTCCAGAACTGTTTTATTGTAAGATTTGTGGGTTTCTCATGGGAAACTGCTCATATCCTGAAAACACTGTTTGTAACCTTCCTTTCTGACTTCCCAGTTGTGATTTATATAATATTCTCTGTCTTCACTTCAGCAAGATGGAATTCTGATCAAGGAGAATCCAAATTCAAATCCAAATCCAAATCCAAATCCAAATCCAAAAATGAAACTAATTAAAAGGAAACATGATTATTGACACTTTTCTATAGTCTGATGATCTGTTATTCTCAAGTTAGAGACTGACTAATTATGAAAAATCAAGAAACAATAAAAAAACTCAATGAAAAAGTAGAAGACAATATGAAATACGTCACTGTAAAAACAACTGACATGGAAAATATATCCAGAAGAGATAATTGAAAAAAAAAATATTGGACTACCTGAAAGCCATGATCAAAAAAAGATGCTGGGCATCAAATTTCAAGAAATTATTAAAGAAAACTTCTTACATATTCTAGATCCAGAGGAGGAAAAAGAAATGGTAAGAATTTACTGATCCTTTCCTGAAAGAGATCTCAAAATAAAAACTCACAGAAATACTATAGCCAAATTCTGAAACTCCCAGGAAAAGAAGAAAATATTTTTAGCAGTCAGAAAGAAATAATTGAAGTGTGGAGCAACACTTAGGGTAACATAAGATTTAGCATCTTCTCTATTAAAGAATCAGAAGGCATGGGAAATTATATTCCATAGGCCAAAGGAGATAGGATTATAATCAAAAATGTCCTACCAAGCACAATTGAGTACCAAATTTAATATAATCTTTTGAAGGGGAAACTGGACATTTGATGAAATAGAGGAATTTATAGCATTCTTGACAAAAAAAATGAAACCAAACTAAACCAAACCCAGAGTTGAACAGAAATTTTGGATTTCAAGTAAAAGATTCAAGAGAAGCATTAAAAGATAAACAGAAAAGGGAAATCATAATGTACTTAGTAAGGTTAAATTGTTTACATTCCTACATTGGAAGATGATATCTATAATTCATAAAAACCTTATTAGGGCAGTTAGAAGGAGTATATAAAGACAGAGGGCCTAGGTGTGGGTCCAATATGAAGGGATGATATCTAAAACAAGAAATTAAGGGATGAGAGAGGAATGTACTGGGAGAAAGTAAAAAGGAGAGGTATAATTGGGTAAATTTTTATCTCACATAAAAGAGGCAAGAAAAAGCTTTTAACAATGGAGGGGAAAGCAGGGAGATGTGGTGGTGGTGGTGGAGATTGAGTGAACCTTCCTCTTATCAGAATAGGCTCAAAGAGGGAGTAAATTACACATTCAATTGGGTATAGAAATCTATTTTACCCTACCAGAAAGTAAGAGGTGAAAGGAAGAAGAGAAGAGGGTGTATTTGATAGAAAGGAGGGCAGATTGGGGGAGAGGGTAGCCAGAAGCAAAACAATTTTGAAGAGGGACAGTTTGGAAGGAGAGAATAGAGTAAGCTGGATGTGTGGTGGTGAATAGGATGAAGGGAAATACAATTAAGAATCCTAACAGAAAAAATGGAATCAGGTTTTTTTGATAAAGACCTTATTTCATACCCACACACACACATATGCACACACGCATGTACGCACACACACACACACGAGAACTGAGTCAAATTTATTTTTAAAAAATCTTTCCCAAAATTGATAAATGATAAAAAATAGATTTTAGATGAAATAAACAAATCTATCTATAACCATATGAAAAAAAAATGTTCTAACTCACTATTGACTGGAGAAGTCCAAATTAAAACAATTCTGAGGTATTATATCACACCTATCAGATTCACTAAAAGAACAAAAATGGAAAATAACAAATATTGTAGGGGATTTGGGGAAATTTGAAACATTAAAGCACTGTTGGTGGAGTTGTGAACTGTTTCAGCCATCCTGTAGGCAATTTGGAACTATACACAAAGATCTACAAAGTCATATATAACCTGTGACCAAGACTACTATTTTGTCTGTATTCCAAAACAGATTTTAAAATGCAAAAAGGAAATGGACATATACATGAAAAAATATTTACAACAGCTCTTTTCTGGTGACAAAATTCAAAAATTGAATGGATTTATGGGGGAATGAATGAACAAACTGTGGTATGTGATTATGATGAAATACTATTGTGCTACAAGAAATGATGAGCAGGATGCTCTTGGAAAAACTTGGGCTTACATGAGTTGATGCAAAATGAAACGCAATATACAAAAATAATTTTATAAGATGATTCCTGTGAATGACTTAGCTAATATTCAGTAATACAACAATGTAAGAGAAGTCTGAAGAATTTAAAATGAAAAATGCTATTCATTCCCAGAGAAAGAACTGATATTGTCTCAATAAATATTAGACCTATAATTTTTTTCTTTATTTATTTTTCTTGAGGATTCTTTTTTGGTTTTGGTTTTGGTTTGTTTTGTTTTTTGGTCTGTGTTTTCTTTCACAACAGCACTAATATGGAAATATTTTGCATGACTGCATCTGTATAGCCTACACTGAACTGCTTTTCTTCTCAGAAGAGGGGGTTGAGGATGGAGAAAGGTGAGAATTTGGAACTCAAAATTTTAAAAATAACTGTGAAAATTGTTTTTACGTGTGAGGAAAAATAAAATATTAAATAAAGAATAGTATACAGACTTAAAAATTGCTGATCACTAATCCTATCATGTTCTCAAGCTAATACACTTCTTTCTTTCTCAGACATCTAGGGAAAAATAATTGCATGTATAACTTTTCCTCTCACTTTTTAGTCCTTTGGAATTTTGAAAAGAATGTTGTTTCCAAAGTCTTTGTTAATCACTAATTGTAAATCATACTACTTTTATTCTTCTCCAGGATCTTTTCCTGATTGTGCAGACATTATCTTCCTTGCCATTGCAGCCCCATTCCCAAGAAGTTTATACCACCTTGTCATTTTCACCATGGAAACTCAGTCAATCCCTGAGGCTCCTTCCTCTGATTGGTCAGTTCTATTCAACCCTTCATTATAAGGATTGCACTCAGGCCAGTCGGGTTTCAGTCTTCTCAGGGCTCCTTTCCTACCTCTTCATTATTTCTGTCCTCCAGATTTTAGCTTTATGTGTAGCTTTTTTCCAATTAGCATACAAGATACTTGAGGCCAATAACTGTCCTTTTTTATTGATTGTATTTGTATTCTCAGTGTGCCACACAGTTCAGGCAAACAGTTAGAAAAATAATTTGTCAGAAATTTGTTAGAAATTTGTTAGAAAAATAGTTGTTGACTAATTTCCAAAGCTGATGGACTTTTCTTAGTATTCATCCTTCTTGAGTTTTCTGTAGCCTTTAATACTTTTGATCATACTTCATAACCTCACTGTTCTCTCCTTTCTGATTTCTTTTGTAACTATTGTTTTTTATTGGAATGTGCTAATTGAAATGCATTTTTTCTCTTCCTATCTTTTTAACCACTCCTTCTTCATGCCCCTTGTTAAATCATCTTTCTTATCGCTGTTCTATGCTGTATGTGCCCCTGATGCTGTCTTTGCTTTTTATTTCTTCTATTTCTACTTTTTCTCATTCCATGTTCTCATAATTTCTATGCAGATGGCTATTGGTTTCTGCATATCCAGTCCTAGCTATTCTCAATTTATTGGTACATATTACACACTTTACATTTGATGTTTCAAACTAGGTTTCATGGGATATCTCAAACTCAATGTGTCAGAACTCATCTTTTTGTCTCATATGAAATACTCTTCTAAACTTCTATGTTTCTATTAGGATGGCCATCATCCTTCTAGTTACATTCAAGTTTATAAACTTGATTTCAATCTCAATTCCTCATTCATGCACTGCACATATCAATTCAATCACCAAATTATCTTATTTCTCCTTTCAGAAGATCCTTCACATCTGTCCTATTTTCTCTACTCATACAGATACCTGTAATGGCAGTCAAAGTAGTACTTTGCTTCTAGTTTCTGCTATTCAACTGTCTTTGAGGCTTGCCTTTGATTGTATCAAGTGTTTCCTGAAAACAGTCTGTGTTGTGTTGCCCTTAATAGGCCTAAGGGAATTTGAAGACATTTTCTGCCTTTAATAGGCCTAACATAATCACATGGAGATCACAGTGGCAAGAGCTTGCTGAAAGAGAAGAACAGGAAGGAATAGAGTAGATAAAAGGTTGGGCAGAGCTGGGAGAAAGCAAAGCTAAGATAAAGAATGTTTGTGATATCCACACTCTGTTATTCTTTCTGTGTTGATGTTACTTTGTCAGACAGAAAAATTCTCTCTATTGAAAGAGGACTTTGCTGTTGTTACAGAAATCTTGAATATTATACATCTAAATATAATGTTGTTACAGAAGTCCTGAAAGAGGACTCTACTGTTGTTACAGAAGTCCCAAAAGAGGACTTTACTGCTGTTACAGAAGTCCTGAAAGAGAATTTTACTGTCGATTTTTGTTTGATTTCTCAGACAGAAGCCTTATCTATTGATTTAGGTTACTTTGTCAGACACAAAGTTAATTGAGATGATAGTAACAGTAATGTGTATAAGTATTATTGTAGCACTGTAAGGCTTAATGTGTAGTAATGTTGTAGCTCTGTTAAGCTTTGTCTTCCTAGAAACAGAAACTGTAAAGGGCTTGGAGGGGAGCAGTCCCTGTAAGCTGACATATAGAAGCAGCTTAGAAGTGCTTACATGTGAATCCAGTCAAGAGCTGGCTGAATCTATGGAAGACTCATCTGAATCCAGGCAAGAGTTAGGAGCAGTCAGTCTACAGAAGAGGAACCAAGGGGTTTAGAAATCAGCCTTGAATCAAGATGAAAGAAGACTTTACTTGGACACTGTGGACTGATTGAGGAGATTGTGGCTTACTAAAGAATGTGTTTTGTTTAAATCTATGTGGCCACCTTTGTAATAAGCTATTATGTCATATTGTTGTGAATGTCATGCTTTAGTTTCTTGAATATTTTGTTTTATTTTATTGCTGAACAAATAGAGTTAACTATACTATGCAACTAGATCCTTAAAGTGATTCACAGCAACAATCCTCAGGAGAGCTATTCGTGACTGACTTTACAATATTATTGTTGTTTAGGTTCTCATCACATATCATAAGGATTATTGCAATAACCTCCAAATTGACATCCAGATTCAATTTCTTCCTGTTTCATTTCATCTTTCACACAGCTACAAAAGTAATTTTTTGTGAAAGTACAAGACTGAACATATCAATCTTCTAGTTAATAGACAGTAGTACCCCATTATTTATTGGATAAAAGGCAAACTTTGGCATCTAAATTTCTTTCTTGACAATATTCATACTTTCTCCCACATGCCTTTTGATTCAGACAAACTTTCTTACTGTTCTTCATATACAAAATTCCATATACCTCCTCAGTGCTGTGGACTAACATCTTTTTCCCAACATCCTTACCTGCAATACTCCTTCCTCATTTCTATCTCCTGAACTTCTGAGTTTCTCTCAAGGCTTAAGCACTATGATCAACATGCACATTTTCCTAATGCCCCACATTCTAGTGCATTTCCCCCAAGTTAACCACTATGAAATTTATATTCATTTGCATATTTACATGTCATTTCCCACAATTAACTATAGTTATACTGTTATCACTTTGAGGGCAGGAATTATTTAACTTTTGTCATCATATCCCCAGAACTTAGCACAGTGACTGTCATTCACTAATTGTTTAATAAAAAACTCCCCTCTCTTGTTGAGTCTTTTTAAGGATTTTTGTATAATTTCAATATATACCTAGCAGAAATTGTTTTATAAGAAACATTTAGCCAGGATGGTTGAGTACAGGATGGGACCCATTTCCCTTCAAACTATTGTAAAAGAATATTTCAATTAAAATTTTGAAGTGGCAGAACCAAGAACAAGTCAGAGATATTTTGTAACTTACGATAAGTTAGGAGCTCCACAGTAAGATCTTTAAACCCAGAGAGGTGTAGGAAAGGAGTGCATCAGGATCATGAGTGGTGGGGTGCAATAGCAGCAGAAGTAGCAGTAGCAGTTTTGGAAGCTCTCATCCCAGAGAGGGTAAGAGGGTCTGGGAACTGCTCAGAAAGAGAATATGGGAGCCCTTCATTGGCACCAGGGTACAATTAATTCTAATTAGCAATGCCTTTGCTCATAAAAAGTTATGTGTTCCAGTTCCAGGATGGACAGAGATCAGAGAAAAGGCCAGTAGAACAGTAACCAAACACCTTCCCAGGTCACATCAACTTGGAAGCACAGTAAACTTGTAGATCCCCAGAACTAGCTTTGAAAAAAGCCAAGTCTAGGGGCAGAGCAAGAGCAGTGGTGGTACAGAAGGTATGGAAGTCAACTCAGACAGAGTCCACAGAGTAATGGATGGTTGAGCCTGGTGAACTCTCTACATCCCACTGCTGCTTGGATCAGCTTCCTAACCCCCACTGCTGCTCTCTAAGACAGTGTGCCGAAGATGAACCAGACCTACTGAACGGGAAGAAAGCTGATATGCTCCTGGAGATCGCCACTGTGGGTTTCCTCTACAGTCTGTTGAGGACCTGCGGGTGTATACGAGAACAGTGGCTGGAAGTTTTCAGCTGGGCACTTCAAGAGGCACTGACAGAGCACTACAAACACCACTGGTTCACAGAAAAACCATCCAAAGATTCAGGCTAACATTGTATATGAATCAACCACAAGATTATTCAAGGTGGCCAGGCAGATTGGACTCAGCCTGCCCCTGTAATACCACCTGCTGCCCAGCAAGTTCATCCTTGTGGGTAGACCCATTTGAAGTGTTCTACCGAATTGGAGAAGATGAACCCCATTCTGTCTCTCCCTGTCTCCTCTCATTCTAGTTCTCACCCACCTCAGAATTCCTCCTTTTAATGTATTGTCCTTTCCTATTCAATTGATCCTATGCTCTATATGTACACATATATAACATACTCAGATATGTGTTTGCATGCATATATAAACCCTCCTATAGAGACATATGTGTATGTACACACACACACACACACACACACATATATATATATATACACACACATACATTTTAGTATTTCCTTCACCTATCCTCATACTAGAAAAGTTTCATAAGTTACACTCACCTTTTTTGCATATAGGCATGTAAATAGTTCAACTTTGGTAAATTCCTTATGATATCTTTTCCATATTTACATTCTCATGCTTCTTGTATTTGAGAGTCAAATTTTCTTTTCCATTCTGTTTTTTTCAGCAAGATTGTTTGAAAGTCCTCTACCTCACTGAATGACCATATTTTCCCCTGGAACAGTATGCTCAGTTTTGCTGGGTTGGTGATTCTTGGTTTTAATCCTAGCTCCCTTGATCTCTGAAATACCATATTCCAGGCCATCCAGTCCCTTAAGGTAGAAACTGCCAGATCCTGGGCTATCTTGATTGTGTTTCCACAGTATTTAAATTGCTTCCTCTGGGCATCCTGTAATATTTTCTCCTTGATCTGGGGACACTGGAACCTGGCTATAACATTCGTAGTTTTCTTTTGGGGATCTTTTCTAAGAGGTGATTGGTGAATTCTTTCAAGTTCTATTTTGCCCTCTGGTTCTAGGATATCAGGACAATCTTCCTTGAGAATTTCTTGAAGGATGCTTTCTACGTTCCTTTTTATTATCATGGTTTTCAGGTAGTTCAATAATTTTTACATTGTCTCTCCTGGATCTGTTTTCCAGGTCAGCATTTTTTTCAAGGAGATATTTCACATTGCCTTCTATTTTTTCATTTGTTTGGATCTGTTTAATAGTGTCTTGATTTCTCATAAAGTCATTTGTTTCCATTTGCTCTACTCTAATTCTTAACAAATTATTATCTTCAGAAAGTTTTTGAGATTCTTTTTCCATCTGGCAAATTTGACTTTTTAAGACATCCTCCTCCTCATTGACTTTTTGGGCTGCTTTTTCCACTGAGTTAATCTATTTTTAAGGGGTTATTTTCTTCAGTCAGTTTGTGAACTCTCTTTTCATGATTTTTTGCATCATTCTCATTTCTCTTCCCAATTTTTTCTCCACTTCTCTTATTTGATTTTCAAAATCCTTCTTAAGCTCATCTATGGCTTGTAGGTAGCCTGCATATTTCTTGGAAGCTTTTCTTGTGGGAGTTATGACTTTGTTGTCTTCCTCCCATTCCATGCTTTTATACTTTTTGTCCCCCAAAAAGCATTCTAGAGTTCAATTGCTGTTCTCACTTTGCTTCCTTTGCTTGCTCATGTTGCCAATGAATTACTTGATTTTCTTTAGCTTGGTGGAACTGTGCTTTCAGAGGGAAGAGCTCTCTCCCAAATCACTGGGGTTTTTACAGGTGCTAGAGCTATTGGAAGGGCACCATTTTGTTGTTGCTGTTGTTGTTGTTGTTTCTTTTTGCTTTGGTTTGGTTTTGGTTATTTGTTTCTGTTTTTTTGCTGCCCCACCAGCTTTTGTTCACTGAAAACACACCCCAGGACCACTACCCAAGACCATGATCCATATCCAGGCCACTCAATCCAAGAGCACTTAGCCTCTGAACAACTGCTTGACCCCCCTGCAGTTTGCAGGCCAGGAGCTCTGAAGCAGCCACGTGGAAGCCACTGTGGGGCCCCCACTTCTGATGCTTCCTTGCCCTGGAGTTAGTTTAGCCAGACTGCTTTTCTACCCCAGATTAAGCTTGGTTCCACTGAATTTGCACTTAGTCCTTGTTTTTTATGGCTTGATAATTTTGGAAACTGCTACAGGTGAGGCTGAACCACTGTCCTGAAGGCTCTTACGGTGGCTCATCCTGGCTGTCCTGGGGCCAAGCTGCAGTTTTGGGCTGAACTGGTTTTGGCTCCCAGTACAATGTAATGAGCCCTTCCTGCTGAGCTGCTTTCAGTGGGAGATGTGTTGTTCTGTATTTTTGTGAGGTTTGGAGCCCTCAAATATGTTTAGAGTAATATTTTTTGGGTATTTGAGGTGGCTATGTGGGAGCTGTGGACCCTTGTTGCTTCTATGCCACCATCTTGGCTTCCCCTTTCTCCCAAAAAGCCTTTTCAAGCTCTTCTATGGACTCTATCCAGTTTAAATTTTTCTCTGAAGCTTTTGGTGTGGGAGTTCTGACTGTGTTGTCTTCCTCCCATTCCATGCTTTGGTCCTTTTTGTCCCCCAAAAAGGAATCTAATGTTATATTGGTGGGATTTCTTTGCTTCCTTTGGCTACTCATGTTGCCAGTCAATTATCTGGTTTTTAGGCTCAGTAGTAAAGCTCCGCTTTCAGAGGAGAGGGTTCTGTCTCAAATCACTATGGTTTTCCCAGCTGCTGGAGATATTAGGAGGCTGACATTTTTTGCAGCCCCCACCAGATTTGGCTCACTGGTCTTGCACCTCAGGGCCACCACCCCAGACAGTGACCTGATCCAGGCAGCTCACAGGAATTGCAATTAACCTCTGAATGGTTGTTTGGCTCCCCTGCAATCTGCAGGTCAGGAGTTTCTGAAGCAGCCATGTGGAGGCAGCTGCAGGGCCACTGCTTCAGACTGCTGCTAGCTCAGGAGGCAGTTTGGCTGGACCTTCTTCCCCAGATTTAGTCAAGTTCCACTCAACTTTTTCCTCTTGTCCTTGGCTCTTATGTGTTGGTGATTCTGGAAATCTCCACAGCTGCTGATGATCCACTCTCCTGAAAGCTATAGTATTGGCTTCTCCTGGACACCACATGGGCCTGTGCTCTGCTCCCAGCATGCTTCAATGACCACCCGCCAGGCTACCTCCAATGGGAACTTTGTTACTCCGTCATTTTTGTGAAATCTGGAGCTCTAAAATTTGTTTAGAGTCACATTTTATAGGTATTTTTGGTGGTATTGGGGAGAGCTTGTGGAGCTCTCCTATTTTTATGCTGCCATTTTGACTCTGCCAGAAAAGACAAGTCTTCTTTTCAAAGCACAAATCTCCCCTTTATTTCCCCTTCCTTGTTCTTGGATTGTCACTGCAGCTGCCCCCATCCTTTTGGGACAAATGTTCTCAAGCCTTGTGTAATATGGCCCCCTGCAACTCACAGTGGCCTGGTGGTAGAATGATTCCCCAATCCTCTTAAGGGCATCCATGAAAGAGCACTCTCCCTGAGGTCCTCTGGGCTCCAGTTTACTAGTTTGTTTTATGGAGCCTCTTGCCTGGGACGCAATTTCTACAGGCCTTGATATTGTTTTCAAGCTGCCTCTAGAAACAAAACTGTGGGCATTTACTTCTCCTTGGCACTGAGTACCTGGTGGTGGGAGAAGAGTGTTTTTCTCTAAATGTGACTCCAATCCATTCATAGAATTGTGCAATATTTACTGTTCTTGGTTGTCCCTGGGTGGGAGAATGGTATGGGAGAATTTCAATTTATTGCCTCCTATACCCACAGCCAGGGTTCCAGGAACCTGATTCTCTTTTGCTAAGGCACATTCAAACCTAAATTTCTAAATACTATGTTGCCTGCTGTTTGTGGTCCCTTCAGTATTTTTTCCTCTTTTCTTCCTTGATATGTACTCTAAAAAACAAAATCTCAGAGCAGGACTGTGGAGTAGGACTGGCTCTCATATTAAGTGAAATATGGTAGTGAGTTTTTAAGTTTTTCTGACAAAGGGGACACAGATTACTAATTGTATATTGTATAGTGTTTTCATATGAAAGAATGGAAAGCTCTATCGATAAATGTGCACTATTTTGTTACTTCAATAACAATCCAGCTGTTATAAAAAAAGAAAAAGAAAAAAGCCAAATATAAAAAGACATAAAGAATAGGATTTTGCCTCCCCATACTGAAGTGAGCAAATCTTAAATTTATAATGAAGTTAAAAGTGAAAAAATAATCTGGAAAAAATGAAAAAATATTAAAAAAACAACTTTAACATAAAAAGCTACTTGGTGACAGGGCCAACCAAGACAAAAATATCAAAAGACAGCAATTAGAAAATGACTACAACCAAAGCATCAAAGGAAAATGTTAACTGGACAAAAGTTCAAGAAGTACTAGACATATTATAGTAAGTGATGAGTCGTAGAGAACAAGTTGGGAGAAGAAATGAGAGTGATGCATAAAAATTATGAAAAAAGAATTAACACCTTGTTAAAAAGAGACACAAAATATTGACTAAAAAGCCTTAAAAACAGAATTAGTCTAATGATAGTAGAAGCACAAAAATTCACTGAAGAAAAGACCTCCTTTAAAAGCAGAATCAACTGTATGAAAAAAGAAGTACAAAATCTCACTGAAGTAAATAATTCCTTAAAAACTAGAATTGGGCTACCAGATTCCATGAGACTCCAGGAAACAATAAAATAAAGCCAAAAGAATGAAAAAATAGAAGATAATGTGAAGTATTATCACTGGAAAAGAAAACTGATCTGGAAAATAGATCAAGGAGATACAGTTTATGAAGTAGTAGACTACCTAAATGTAATGATAAAAAAGAACCTAGACATCATATGTCAGCAAATTATCAAGTAAAACTTGCTCGATATCTTTAATCCAGAAAGTAATAAAGAAATATAAAGAATCTACTAATAACCTTCTGTATGAGATCTCAAAATGAAGACTCCCAGAAATATTATAGCCAAATTCTAAACTCCCAAGACAAAGGGAAAATACATTCCAAGCAGCCGGAAATAAATCATTTAAAGAATGTGGATCTGAGGGCGGAGCCAAGATGGTGGCGTAGAAGCAGGAAAGTTTTGCAGTTCCCACACAGTCACCTTAAATACACAGAAAATATGACTCTAAACAAATTTTAGGGCTCCCAGACTCACAAAAATATAGAAAACACATCTCTGGCTGAAGGCAGCTCAACAGGTGGGGCTCATCATGGCAGGCTGGGAGCTGAGGCTAGCCCAGCCCAACACTGTGGCTGGGCCCCAGGGCCAGGAGAAGCTGCCAGGAGAAGTCACAGCTGAAGTTTACAGTAGAGTGGATGGGCAGCACCTGGGACAATCTCCACATTTATCAAGCCAGGTGAAACAAAGCTAAGAGAAAGGTCAGTGGAATTCAAGCTAAATTTGGGGGTAAAAAAAGCAGTCTTGCTGAACTTCCCCCAGGGCAAGAAAGCAGCCCAATCTGGCTGACTCAGAGCTCCTGGCCTGCAGACAACAGGGGGCCCAAAGCAATGATCAAAGGCCAAGGTCTCTTGTGTTGAGCGGCCTGGATCAAGATCGAGATCTTGGGTAGTGGTCCTGGGGTGTGCTTTCAGCAGCTGTGAAAACCCCAGTGATTTGGGACAGAGCTTTTTCCCCTGGAAGTAGAGTTCCACAGAGCTAAAAAATCAAGCAATTAATTGACTGGCCAACAGGAGGAAAAGGAAACAAACTAAGAAAAGCAATAAAACACTAGAATCCTTTTTTGGGGACACAAAGGATCAAAGCATGGAATGGGAAGAAGACAACACAGTCAGAATTCCCACACCAAATGATTCCAAGAAACATGAAGATTGCATACAAGCCACAGATTGACTTTAAAAGGACGTTAAAAACCAAATAAGAGAAGTACAGGAAAAATTGGGAAGAGAAATGAGAATGATGCCAGAAAGAGTCAACTAACTGATTGAAGAGAATAACACCTTAAAAAACAGATTAACTCAAATGGCAAAAGAGGCCCAGAAAGCAAATGAGGAGAAGAATGCCTTTAAAAGTTGAATTTGCCAAATGGAATAAGAATCTCAAAAGCATTCTGAAGACAATAATTCCTTTAGAATTAGAGTGGAGAGAGTGGGAACAAATGATGCAGGAGAGACTATTTGAAAACTATTGGTTTACCTGAAAGCCATGACCAGAAAAGATCTTGGAAAGCATCCTTCAAGAAATTCTCAAAGAAAATTGCTCAGAGGTTTTAGAATCAGAGGGCAAAATAGAACTTGAAAGAATTCATCCATCACCTCTTCAAAAAGATCCCCAAAAGAAAACTCTTAGAAATGTTATAGCCAGGTTTCAGAACCCCCTCGTGAAGGAGAAAATATTAGAGGTTTCTAGGAGGAAACAATTTGAATACTGTGGAAACACAATTAGGATAACCCAGTATCTGGCAGCTTCTACACTGAGGAATTGTAGGACATGGAATATGATATTCTGGAGATTAAGGGATCTGGGATTAAAACAAAGAATTACCTACCCAGCAAAATTGAGTATAATGTTCCAGGGGAAAATATGGTCATTCAGTGAGGTGGAGGACTTCCAAGTATTCTTGCTGAAAAACCAGAACTGAACAGAAAAAATGACATTCAAACACAAGAAGCATGAGGAGGTAAACATGGGAAAGTAATCATAAAGAAGTTTTCAAAGTTGAAATGTTTACATGCCAATATGGAAAAATGATAATAGTAACCTATGAAACTTTTCTTAGTATGAGGATAGGTGAAGGGAATACAAATGTGTATATATGTATACCTACACATACGGCTATATAGGAGGGTATATATGCATATGAATACATATCTGAACATGTGTATATATGTGTACATAGAGGGTACAGGATCAATTGAATAGGAAGGGATGATACCTTAAAAGGTGAAATTCTGAGGTGGGGGAGGACTAGAATGAGAGGAGACAGAGAGAGACAAAAAGAGGTTAATTATCTCATATAGAAGAGGCAAGGGACAAACGTTACAACTTCACTTTCATTTACTCTCATTGAATTTGGCTTAGGGAAGGAACGGCATAAACTCTAAACTGGGTATCGTGCCACACAGGAGTGTAGGGGGGATGGGAATGAGAGGTGGGATGATGGAGGGGAGGGGAGGGTCTGGGGGAGGGTTGCTGGAAGCACACACTTCAGTAAAGGGACAGGGACGGTGTAGAGATAGAGAATAGTACAAGGAGGGGCAGGATAGGAAAGAGGGACATGTAATCAGCCCCTCACAATAGGTCCACTGTGGAGATGTCCTGCATAATTACACACGTATAGCCTGTATAGAATAGCTTGTCCTTCCAGTGGGGTGGGTGACAAGGGAAGAACCGAAACAATCTAGAATTAAAATCTCTACAATCAAATGTTAAAAGACAAAACATATATATGTACACATAATAATAATAATAATAATAATTATTATTATTATTAACTACATGCAACTGGGAATTAAGATATACAGAGACTGGGGTAGGGAGACCCTCCCTGCCCTACCAGAAAGTTAGAGTGGTGGTGGAGGAGGGCATAAAAGAGAGCAGATTGGGGGAGGGGATTTACAGTGGAATCACTGTTTTGGGGTTGGAGGTAGGGGAAAGATGGGGTGAAAATTTGTAACTCAAAATCTCATGGAAAGGAATTATGTAAATAAGAAAATTTTAAAAAATAAATTTTAAAAAATGAGATGACTTAAAAATAAACAAACAAATAAATAAATAAACAAACAAATAAATGAATAACGTGGAGCCACAGTTGGAGTTACACAAGTTTTAGTAGCTTCCACATTAACAAATCAGAGCGCTTGGCATATGAGATTTCAGAAGGCAAAAGAGTTAGAATTACAAAGAGTTACCTACCCAGCAAAAATAATATTTTATGGGGAAAATGTGTATTTAATGAAATAGAGGTCTTTCAAGGATTCCTGAGGGGGGTGAACAGAGCTCAATAGAAAATTTGCTATGCTGCTAGAAGACTCGAGTAAACCATAAAAAGGTAAAACATGAAAGAGTAAACATTAAAGACTCAATAAATTTACCTTGTTTCTATTTCTATATGAGATGACATATGTAATTTCTAAGAATGTTTATTATTATTAGGACAGTTAGAAGGACTCTACATAGATAGAGTGGAGAAATGTGAGTCAATTTAATTAGGATAATCTCCAAAGAGATGTCGGGGTGGGAAAGGAGTACACTGAAAGAAGGGGGAAGGGAGAAATGGAACTGGAAAATTTGCTCACATAAAAAGAAGAGTATAAGGAAGAGATTTTATAATAGATGAGAAATTAACAGGGGTGGTGGAGGGTCTGGCAATGTTTGTCTTCCTCTCTTATTGGAATTGGTTCATAGATGAAAGAATAGTTATACATGCTCAGTTAGGCACAGATATCTCTTACCCAGGAGAGAAATTGGAGTGGAAGGGGAAGAGAAAGGGACTGTATGAAAAATGAAAATAAAAATAAAAATAAGGTAGGGCAGATTAAGGAAGGCAGTGAACAGAAGCAAAACAGACTTTTGAGGAGGGGTGAGATATAAAGTTTGAGAGAAAGCTAAATAGAAGAAAATGGAATGGGGCAAGGAGAGTAGGAACCCACAGATAGTAATCACAACTGTAAATGTGAGTGGGATGAACTAACTTACGAATTGAAAGTGGATAGCAAAATTGATTAGCAAGCAGAATCTAACAATATTTTGTGTATAAGAAACATGCAGATTTAAAATAAAAGGCTGCAGCAGAATGTATTATCCTTCAGTTGAAGAGCATAAGGCAGAAGTTGCAATCATCAACTTAAAGCAAAAGCAAAAATAGACCTCATCAAAAGAGAATCAGGGAAACCACATTTTGCTAAAAAGTACCATAAACAAAAGTTTTATAGGATGTTTCTCTGAGAAAGCCCTCATTTTTCAAATAAATACAGAGCTTAGTCAAATTTATAAAAATAAGAATCATTCTTCAATTTATAAATGATCAAATAAATGAACAGATAGTTTTCAGAATAAGAAATCAAAACTACGTATAGCCATATGGAAATTTAAAAAACCCTCTAAATTACTAATGATTAGAGAAACACAAATTAAAACAATTCTGAGGTACCAACATACACCAGTGATAAATGACAAATGCTGGATGGGATGAGGATAAAATAAATATATTAATAAGCTGTCTGGAGAGTAGTGAACTGGCCCAACAATTCTAGAGAACAATTTAGAACTATGTCCAAATGGCTATAAAACTGTGTGTAACTTGGGCCCAGAGCTATCACTACTAGGCCTGTATGCTTAAGAGTTCAAAGAAAAACCATAAGGATCTTTTGTACAAAAATATTTATAGCATCTCTTTGTGGAGAGAACAAATTGGAAATTTAATGTATGTTCATCAATTGGGGAATGACTGAACAAACTGTGGCACCTAATTGTTATTGGAGAACTATTTTGTTACAATGATGAAGGAGGTGGTTTCAGAAAAATATGGCAAGACCGATTTGAATAGAGGCAGAATGAAGTAAGAAGAATTCAGAATCACAGTGCGTAGTAATAACAATATTTTAATGATGACCAACTGTGAAAGACATGGAAACTCTGAACAATATGATCCAAGACATTTCCAAGGAACTTATGACAAAAAATGAAATATATCTCCAGAGAAAGAAATGATGAGCTCTGAGTACTAATTGAAGTATAATATTCTCCTTCTTTGTGTGATATGAGTAATATGGACATGTGTCATGCATGGTTTCACATGTATAATTAATATATCATTTTTCTTCTCAGTGGTAGGGGGAGGTTAGGGGAGAATTTGGATGTCAAAATTTAAAAAGAATGAAAGATAAAAATAAATATTTAAACGAAAACTTTTCGTTTTGTTTTCTGTTTTTTGGTTTTTTTTTGTTGAAAACTAAAAATAAATAATTTAATAATTAAAAAATAACAAAGTACATTTACTCAGTCATTCCAGTAAAAGTCTGAAATCTCCATTCTCCAGCAGTGGCAATTGTTCCTATTAGGGCATAAGTTGTCAACTTCACTTTCCCAAGGTTATAGATGCAACAGCCATTTCCTGATTGACCATCAGTTGAAACCTGGAGTTTGAATATTCCACTGCTGGTCACAGAAGTTTCCACTGATATCTCTGATGTCATCCTGATGCTGCTGCCAAGCTCTGGGTCCTGATGAATTCATACTGCAAGCTCACTTTTCTTGCCACATGCTTTAGTGTTCTGGTATGATTCCTAGATCTAGGCAGCTGCAGCCTCATGGAAATTTGAACACTGTCAGCTCTGACCTAAGGATTCCTTCTCATGCTTCTTGTGCTTGATGGTCAAATTTTCTGTTCAGCTTTGGTTTTTTCAGCAAGAATGCTTGAAAGTCTTCCACCTCATTGAATAACCATATTTTCCCCTGAAACAATATGCTCAATTTTGCTGAGTAGTTGATTTTTGGTTTTAATCCCAGCTCCCTCAATCTTCGAAATATCGTATTCCAGGCCCTTCGATCCCTCAGTGTAGAATCTGCCAGATCCTGGGTTATCCTGATAGTGCTTCCACGGCATTCAAATGGTTTTCTCTTGGAAGCCTCTAATATTTTCTCTTTTAACTGGGGATTCTGGAACCTGGCAATAACATTTCTAGGAGTTTTCTTTTGGGGATCTTTTTGAAGAGGTGATCGATGAATTCTTTCAACTTCTATTTTGCCCTCTGATTCTAAATCCTCAGGGCAATTTTCTTTGAGGATTTCTTGAAGGATGCTTTCCAAGTTCTTTT
>CM053595.1:243855265-243871068 GCA_028646575.1 Pseudocheirus occidentalis
CTGAAAGTACACCCCAGGACCACCACCCAAGACCATGATCTGGATCCAGGCCACTCAATGCAAGAACACTTGGCCCTGATCAATCAATTCAGCCCTGCTGCGGAGTCCACAGGCCAGGGGCTCTGAAGCAGCCTGGTGGAGGTTCCTGTTGGATCCAGCAGTTCCCTTCCCCCACTGCTTCTTTGCCCTGGGGGCAGAATGGCCAAACAGCTTTACCCCCCAAATTAATTTTCAAAGTTTCACTTTCACTAACATTATCTGAAGATTTAAAGAGCCCCTTAGGCCGGTGCTTTAGATTTTCTTTGAAGTAGACTCAAGCTGTGGTTTGGGAGGCTCCGCTGCTCCTCCTGGCTGCCCTTGGGCCTTGCCTGGCCACAGCTGTGGTTTTGGGCTGGCCAGGTCCCTGCTCCACTGTGGTGTGCTCTCTCCCATCCTGCTCCTCACGCCTTGGCAGATGTGGAGGTGATGGAAGCTGTAGAACCTCTGCAGGCTGGCTGCAGGGCTTGGCTCAGCTCCTTCCCACTGCCCCAGGCCTGGCTGTGGTCTCGGTGTCTGGCTGTTCCAGCCTTTGCTCCTGCTGCACTGAGCCCCTGCTGCCGAGCTGCCTTCAGTGAAAGCTGTGTTCTCTTTATTTTTGTGAGTCTGAGAGTCCTAGACTGTCCTAGACTTTGTCTGGGCTCATATTTTATGGGTGTTTAGAGTGGCAGTGTGGGAGCTGCAGGACCTTGCTGCTTCTACACTGCCATCTTGGCTCCGCCCTGTAAACGAAAACTTTTAACATCGGATCTTGCTATATAGAAGTAATTACTTAATAAAGAAAAGTTGTGAACTATCTCATCTCAAAGAAGTGAAGGCAAAAACAAACAAACAGAATTAAGTTTTAAAAAGACTCGTCAAGGGACCCAATTAAAGAGAATTATCCCCAAATCCTTTAAGGATAAAAAGGAAAGGGCATCAATGAACAGATAAAAATAATGGAGGTTGGAGAACATTCTCCCAAGATAATAACAAAATTTAATTTCTCCGTCAATGACATGTAACCTATACATCTGAACTCCAACTTTCATTTTAGTATGACTCACGATGCTGTTAATCTTCCAATATTTTGCATTTTAAGTTACTTAAAATGTATCTCCCTATTTTTTCCTCCTTTTTTTCTTTGTCAGAGGAAGAAATGTGTCTCTGTCAACTTTAATTACAATATTTATTTGTGTTCTTGACACAATTCTCTCCTACCTCTGTAAGGAATTTGCTACCTTGATGAATGTCTTTGTTTTATTTCAAATATCCTTGAACCATTGGATACTTCCCTCTTGCTTATAATCATACCCATATTTCCTTCACCTCATTGTATCACTTCATGTTATTTTATATTTCTTATCTGTTTTGCACCAAAACTCCTGGGGCAGATGAATGATATTGATTCTTGCTCTCTTCATTTTCTTACCTCCCATTCCTATCTCCTTTGCAGTATGTCTTCTTTCTTAGCTCTTGACTTAATTGAAACAGTTCTCTCTAAAATTGCCAGTGGTTTCTTAATTGATAAGTACAATAAATTTTTTTAGCCTTTCTGCAGCAGGATGCTATCTTCCTTTCAGTCTCCTCTCTTTCTGTGTCTCTATCTCCATGTATCTGTGTAGCAATGTCTTTCTGTGTGTCTATTGCTGTCTGTCTCTATGCTTATGTTTGTCTCTGTCTCTGTCTGTCTCTGTCTCTCTCTATCTCTCTCTCTCTCACACTGTTACAAAGGTAAAAAGAATCTCAGAGCCTATTAAGTCTAAACTTGTTTAATATATATGTATGTATGTATATGTTTATATTGGATTCTGAAGTGAATTAGGAACTGAAATCCAAATACCTCAAATCCTGGCACACCTTTGTTCTTCTGTCAATGAATGCATATGATCCAAGGTTCTCTCCTACATTCTCTTCTCCCTTATACCTGCTAACCCTCGGTTTTCTCATCAGCTTCCATTGATTCAACTCTTGTATCTAAGTAGATGATCCCCAAATTTATATCTCTAACACTAGTATCTCTTATAAGTTCCAACTTTGCATCACCAAATGCCTATTATATATAGTATCTCCCACTGAATATCCTACAGGAATGTAAAAATCATCTTGTAAAAATAATACATAATTTTATTTCCTATATAATATTTGTATATGCATACATACAGATACACATGTATACACATACCTACACATATGTATGCATATCTATGATTGTATATGCACAATGTTTATATACATGTATACACATATATTATTTCTGTCTTATTTTTGTTGAACAGTCTTATTTTTGTTAAAGACCACCACCTTTCCAGTCATAGCATTGCGCAAACTCAGGGCCATCTTCAACTATTCCTTCTTCCTTACCTTTCATTCACTATCAGTTTCACAGTCTTTTTTATTCTACCTCCACAGTACCAATGGTATTCTTCTTCTACCGTTCTATCACATGCCAACACCCTATTTCATATCTGCCCTGCTACTCACCTAGGATATTGCAATAATATCTTAATCACTGTATGTATATTTACCTCTCTGCTTCCCATTATCCTAAATATAGCTGCTAAATTAAATATCCCTAAAATGTAATTCTTTCCACTCTGCTTTCTTAACGTTACAGCTTTCTGTTTTCTCAAGAATAGAATACATCCTTATATGTTTGATTTTTAATACCCTCCAAAATGTGGGTCCAATCTATACTTTCAATATTAGTGAATACTACTCTCCCTTGGTCACTCTTACATCCAATAAAACTCCAATTCCAAACAAATCAAATCCTGCCTTATTTGGAGATCCCAGTGGTCATCAATAAATATTCCTTAAATGTCTACTATAAGTCAGGTGCTACACTAAGTGTTGATGCATGAAATT
This sequence comes from Pseudocheirus occidentalis, assembly GCA_028646575.1. Classification (NCBI taxonomy): domain Eukaryota; kingdom Metazoa; phylum Chordata; class Mammalia; order Diprotodontia; family Pseudocheiridae; genus Pseudocheirus; species Pseudocheirus occidentalis. The sequence goes on from CM053595.1 coordinate 243,858,149, forward strand.
CTATTGTTTATCTCTATACCTTTCCATGGACTTTTTCTTTTGTCTTGATTTCATTGCCTCCTCAATTTTGCCTCATTGAATTGAATGCTTAATTCATGTACTAAATTTTATATGTGATTTTTCTTGATCTTACACCTCCCCAGTTGCTAGTGGTCTTCTCTCTACAAAACTACTTTATATGCTTCATGTATGCATGTGTGCAACAACACACACATACACATCTCTTTCTCAACCCAACTACTTATTGAGAAAAAGAGGAAAAGCAAAAACCACTGCAAATATTTATATTTAACTAAAACAAATGTTCATATTGGCCATGTCAAAAGCAAAAACAAAAATTCCTCTCTTATTCATTCTTCATTCTTCATTTCTTTATCATGAAATGGGTAGTAGGTTTCAACATTTTTTTCTGCATAAGATCTAGTTTGGGCATTATGCTGAGTTCAGCATAACTGCATTATGTTGCATTTGTGTATCATAATTTGTCCAAATTACGTATTCTGTGGATTCTACCTCAGATATCCATCCTTTGACACCCAAAAAGAGATAAAACATTTGTGCATCATTGGAATTTTCTATGCTTAAATCTAATTCATCCCTTCATCTACCCTCCTATTTCCTTCCTTTCTGTTCTCTCCTTTCATTTTTACTTTCCTGGGGAGTATTTTCTTTTATTCAACTCTTTGTATATTCCTCCTTCTTTTGACCATTGACATTCAATTTCCTCCCTGCTCCTTCCTCTTTGTTTCTATAGATGTCTACTTTTGTCATTTGGTTTGGGGAGGTAAATTTCTTTAACTTTCCTTTCCCTTCTTCCTCAAACTTGGTGTGTTCTTCTTCCTCTCTTTCCATATTCAAGATAATCAAGACATAACAGATTTGCTCATAGGCTAATTCCAACTGCACTCCTTCTATTAACCTCGATGATGAAAGTATTCAAAAGATACACACATATCATCTACCCACATTCAAATATTAACAATTTATCCATGTTTGTTTATCATTGTTCTTCATGTTTTCTTTTTATATTTCTCTTAACTCCTGTGCTTTAACTTTAAAATTTCTCCAGGGATCTGGTCTTCTCATCAGGAATGTTTTAAAGTACTCTATTTCATTAAAAAGACTTCTTTCACTTGCCCCACTCTATTTTGCTTAGTTTTTCTGGGCAAATTATTCTTGGCTGTAAGCCTATATAATCTTCCACTTGATGTATTGTATTCCAAATTCTTCACTGTGCTGTATCGATAGCTGTTAAATTATGAGAAATCCTGACTTTGGCTCCTTTGTATTTGATTTCTTTCTTTCTGGGTAATAGTGGTATTTCTCTTGGAATTTCTGGTTTTAGGCTACATTATCCATAAAAAAAATTCACTTTTCAGTGAGGTGATCCATGGAATCTTTTCATTTCCATCTTACCTTCATATTCTACGAGAGCTGAGCAGCTTTCTTTTAAATATTTTTTTTGAAATATGGTACCTATGCTCTCTTTTTTATTATTCATATAGATCAATCATTCTTACCTTTTCCCCCCACTTTTGATCTGTTTCCCAGTTATTTTTGTTGAGACATTTTGTATTTTCTTCCATTTAAATTAAAAAAATATTTACCTAGTTTTAGTTTTCAACATTCACTTATAAAAAAATTTGAGTTTGGATGTAGACAGGATTTTCCACCATTAGTCTTGGGTTCCAATTTTCCCACATCTCCTCCAACATTTATCATTTCCCTGTTTTGTCATGTTAGCCAATTAGATGTGATGTGATACTGCAGACTTATTTTAATTTGTATTTCTCTAATCAATAGAGATTTAGAGCATTTTTTTCATATGACAATATGTAGCTTTAATTTCTTTACCTGATAACTCCATTCATATCATTTGACCATTTATCCATTGGGGAATGACTTGTATTCTTATAACTTTGATTCAGTTCTCTATATATTTTAGAAATGAGGCCTTTATCAGAGACACTGGATGTAAAAATTATTGTCCAGCTTTCTATTTCCTTTCTAAGCTTATCTGCATTGACTTTTTTCTGTAAAAACTTTTAAAACTTAATGTAATCAAAATTATCCATTTTGCATTTCATAATTGTTTCCATCTCTTGTTTGCTAACAAATTCTGTTCTCCAGAGATCTGACAGGTAAACAATCTCTTGCTCTCCTATTTCGCTTATGGTCTTAGACTTTGTGTATAAATTATGTATCCATTTTGACCTTACCTTGGTATATGGTATAAAATGTAGGTCTATGTCTAGTTTCTGCCATACATTTAGCCTAGCAGTATTTTTTCAAATACTGAGATTTAAAACCCAAAGATGGTACTATGTTTTGTGTAACTAACCTGTAAATGCCACTGGCATCCTTGCTGTTATTTGAATAAATACCGTGTCCTGATTCTAGACATGGCTGTTTTTCATGTTTGGATATTTTCTTTCATTTTCCTGTCTTCTGTAGCTTCCTTCAAATCCCAGTTAACATCCCATCTTCTACAGGAAGCCTTTCTCCATTCTACTTAATTCTAATACCTTCCTCCTATTGATTATTTACAATTTATCCTGTCAATATCTTGTTTGTATAGTTGAACTCCTCAAGAGCAGGACTATCTTCCCCCCTTCTTTGTTTTCCCACTGCTGAAAGAAGTGCATGGGGCATAGTTGGTGCTTTATGCACATTTATGGACTGATTGATTCAGTAATTGACAAGTTAGAAAGGACTTTTTTCTTACCACTTCCTATATTATTAACCTTTTAATACCTACCACAGATACGTTGAAATATTGACTATAGGAATATGTTATTTTAACATTTTAAGTACATACATATTTTAATGGAGATAAAATGCTAAATTACTACTCTCCTTTTTGCCAAAGATATCAAGACATCAAATCACACTTATTTTTAGTGGGATGGGGACTTGGAGTGGATGATGAGAAACAATTTCTAAAGTTTGTGCTCAGCAGAAGAAACTAAAAAAATTATGTTTCATTATGTATCATTTTAAAAATAAAGGTACACATTTTTGTTTTCACATTCCCAGCATCCATGCAGAATATTTACAATGAGGTAGCAGAATGTGTAGAGCCTATATCGAATTGTATGTCATCTTGTGGAGGGAGGAGGGAGGGAAGGGAGAGAAAATTTAAAACTTATGGAAGTGAATGTAGAAAACTAAAAACAAAACAAACTTTTAAAGATGAGGTAGCAGAGACCTGCCAAGTTTCTAATATTTATTGGAATCTGAATGTGTTCCTCACTTGGACAAAGTATATCTTACTTTATGTATGGTCTTTTTGTCTCTCTGTCTCTGTCTGTCTCTCTCTGTGTCTTTCTCCTTCCCTCCCTTCCTTATTTTCATCCTTCCTTTCCTTCTTTATTCCTTAAACAATAAAAAATTATCTTATCTTCACTTTTTCATTTTTGAAAATGAGGACACTGGAATTTCTAAGGTCACTTCTACCTTTAAATCTCAAAATCCCTGTTATGTAATGTCACATATATGTATGTATCCATTTGTGTGTGTATATGTGTGTATGTATGAATGTGTGTTTGCATGTTCACATATATATATCTGAGTATATACACATGCCCATATACATTCCTATATGCATATATAAATATGCACACATACATAATACATACACATGCATGCATTCATACAAAGGTACAGATGAGAAATTTGAAACCCAAGTGTGCTGACTTTTAATCCACTGCTTCTTCTGCCATAGCATATTAATTCCATACAATATCCTCTCCACATTAAATAATCCCTCCAATATTTAGTCAGGCATTATAATGTTCTTGATTTCTCCAAGACAATAAGAGAAGGTTTTAGATGCTAATAGTCCAAGTCTAGACTGTGTAATGGATAGTATATTTGCCATCTGAGAGTCATGCTTGCTAATACCAGAGAGGCTTATTACCATAAGAAAAGGAATCAACTGACTGGTATTTTCACACAGAGACTCATAAAGGTCTTTAATTCATCAGTGAAAAGGCTCTGTTTTGTGTTTATAGAGAAAGTAATCAATGAATGAAATCCTACGTCCTTGAAATATAACAGAGTCAAAGAATTTTAGAGTCTCCTATACCATAGTTGACTACCACCATCCCAAATCTAAAGTGGAAATCAAGATTCCCAAATTTAAGTGATATTTCAAAATTCATACAAGTAGTAATTATAAGAAGTAAATGTACAAGAAATGTATAAAAAATTGCTTATCTACTGCATAATTTGTGCATCAACCTACTTGTACATACAGGAACTTTATAAATAAAATGTGTGTACTTGCAATCTGCATTTCTTCCATCAGTGACAATATAACCAGGTCTTTTAGGAGGAAAAAGACTAAACAAAAAGACTAAACCAAAAGTCCATATAGGAAAATATAAAAAGCAGCCACTAATTGAAGCTATAACTAACTTTGCCTAAAGCAGCATTGTAGATAAAATTCATAATCTTCTATATGTCTGTGTCTGTGAAATATACTATGAATATGAATGACAAAACATGATTTTCTGTTGACATTTGACTTTGTATGTATGCATATAAGTACATATGTGTACATATGCATGCATGTATATGTGTATATAGACCCACATGCTAGGAACTTAATACTGCATTCAAGCCAATTTAATATATGACCTTGAGTCCTTGATCATCTAAATCACCTAAATAGGTGATCTCTGACATAGTTTACTATTATGTTGAACACAGTGCTGCATTTGGCATCAAAACTCTTATCTCTGATTCTAATAGTGCTGTTTACTATTCATGCTAAACTGGATAGGACACATAAGCTCTCTGGGACTTAGTTTCTTTACAAGTATACAATGTCTTGCCTATATCCAAGATTCTTTTAGTTGTATATCCTAACAATCCAATAATAATATAAGAAAGGGCTTACTTATATTATCTCAAAAATATCAGACAATGAATGATAGGAACAAAAAGGGCTAGATTACCAGCAATCATGCAATACCAACAGGAGGCATCTATCCTTCAGTAGACCATGCCAGTACCAGTCCAGGTAAAAATAAAGAATATAAACTCAGTTACTAATACGGTAACTGATGGTTACTGACGAACTTATGGTTCAGTGAGACCATCACCAGAATAACAGTTTTGCCATTTTCACCACGACTAAGGATTTGCAAGTTAAAGAAAATGTATGATAATAAAAGGATAACAATGGTTAAAAACAAAGCAAAACAATGTGATACTTAAATGACATTTGGGAATGAATAATTCCTGGACTAGATGACCTTTTACTGCTGTTCCAAATCTAAAGTATTAAATATTTCATTAAAGAGGAAGATAGAGCTCAATTTATGCTTTTCCAACAAGTTTGTTTCTCATGACTGGCTACTTATTGTCAGAGATCTGTACCATAAACATTACTTCTATTCCTAGAAAGCCATGAAGTATTATAGTTTGGGAGGAATACTTACAGATAGATAGATAGATAGATAGATAGATAGATAGATAGATAGATAGACAGATAGATGGATGGATAGATAGATGATAGATAATTCATTAGATGCTTTTCATGGACCAGGTACCACGCTAAACCCTGATTACTAAAAAAAAAAGGAAAGAAAACATTTCTCTAAAAAAAAGATTACTTTTCAATGCAGGATAGCACAAATTAAAGCTGGAAAGATAAAAAAGGATGAGATATCAAAATGAAAGGCATATTAGTAATAACAAGGAACAGAAGAAGTTGGAGAAGCGTTTGAAGTTGGTCTCAAACATTTTTTTTTAAATTTTGATCCAAAGCAAAAAAAATTGCTAAGCAAATCTGAGTCCTCAAAAGCCCGTAATTTTCAGTGTCTGAAAAGACCTGGTAGTTTAGTGGATAGAGTATTGCTTTTTGAATTATAGGGTCAAGTATAAATTTTTTTTCAAAAGTTTCTTAAGAAGGAAAGCACTATGGCAGTAATAATAATAATAATAATAATAATAATAATAATAATAATAAAAATTTAAATTTTTAGACCTTTGGTTTAAATAAGTTTAAAAGCATTTGTCCTTATTAGGATATTTTTAAAGAGTGCAGTTTTTTTCTTAAACACTTCCTCTGTTAACACCTAACCTGAAAAATGGCCAGTCCTGACTCTCTAATAATATTTTAAAAGAAACATTTTTTTTAATTTTTAAATTTGAGTTGAGTTAACCCAAATCATCAAAATGTCAAAATAACTTTGTTATTATATGAGACAAAAAAATCTGGTTTTACTTGCTATATTCCTGAGAATTTTCAAATTACTTTCAATCTGGGGAGCTATATTTACTCAGTATGACAATATTAGGTAATACGCAAATTAGACATCATAAAGTCACAGCATCATCTATTTACCACGCAAATCTATACTTTTCTAAGGAAAAAAGTTATGTCAAATTCTTAATATAGTTTCACCACTTGCCTTAAATTAAATGCTAATAAACCTTTAAAAATATTGATGAATTTAATGTCAATACTGGGCAAAATTAGTCTACGATGTCTAAATTGCTTCATTAATGACCTTCAATAACTCAAATATTTTCCATTGATTTGATCACAGATATTTTCACCAATTTCAGAAGATTCAGATGAATTATGCTAGGGGTGGTTTAAGATATAATTTTGAGGTATTTTACTAGAGAAATATATTAGGAAAATAAAAGTTATTCCTTTCTTTTGGTCTTTTGGTAGCTCTCAGCAAAGCACTTATGAAAATCAGGCAATACATTCCAGCTCCAAAGTAATTAAAATGATTTGTGAATTAATTAAATGTGTGCTGAGCAGTTAATTAGAAATCAGGACATATTAAGCACAAATGATTGTCCAGATAGGCTATTACATAAAAATGCTATTTTCCTATAGTTCTCAAATATATGATCTATACCATAAGCTCTATATAAACACATTGAAAAATAATAGTATTAATGGTATGAAGGCAGATGAAAAAAGGATGCCATATTTTTACTGTCTTGAAATGATCTATTTGATTTTAAGAGAAACTTCTGCATCAATATTACAAAAGCAAGCATAACTAAGTCATGTTTTGTTTACCCCAGTTCTTGGAGCAGACCAACCAGAAGACAGAGTGCACCCTTTCTCAAACACCTAAAGCCAATAAGAGGACAGCAGATTAAATATGTTTTTTTTACTCTTCTGAAACATAGCAATCTGCCTCCAAAGCCACTGACTGACTGGCCATGAATGCAGCATGGCCATATTTTCTATAACCTGTAAATAACTACAGGAAATGGTATACATGGACCTTCTTGACTCATAAAGACATATTTCTATATAGGAAAATAATGGTTATCCCTGCCTAGGCTTGTAGCAAATGTGTGAAATAATATATTTTTATTTTAAATCATAGTAGAGTTGGTCTTATTATCACGACAATGTTAATTTGGTCTTGTTTGATTTTTATGTAGATTCTCTCATTGCCTGTGTATGTGATCTTTGACAAGTCACTTCATTTCCCTGAACCACAGATTCATCATCTACACAAGAAGATTAAAATATTTTATTTTATTTCTGTAATGTCTTGCTTAAACAGATTGTAATACTGCTACTCCCTCAGGTAGTTTATATGAGTGTTATAGTGAAGTAATCTTCATTACAAATACAGGCATTCTAGCAATTGAAAATATTAATTTAATTTCTGTAGTATTTATGTCATTGTATAGACAGAAAAATAGAATATATATTTCTTTATCTCAAGAAACTTCTGGTGTAGTTGATAAGACAAAACACTTATGTATGGAAAAGATATTAAAGAAATTCAAGGTAGTATATAATAATTGGCAAAAAAAGTGCTACAGAATGTACTTCATTTGTCATATTCCTCCACGGGATAATAGCATGTCCAACATGATAGATAAGTGAACTAATTCTGTTTCCCTACTTCAACAACCACTCAATGGTGTTGCTCTCCATCAAATTATGTTCCTGGGGACAAGCCATAAGCTTGTAAGCTGATGCCAGGTAAACAACATGGGTGAAGTAGAGAATTTAGATAATTAGCTGGATGTTTCAAAGTTGTTCACATTCTCTAGTCCTTCATGCTGGAATGATTTGGAAGCTGTTGTTCATGTTTTCTGTTAAACTCTGACAAGGGATGAAATTAAAGTTCTACCACAACTCTAATTCTTGTCTTTTAACATACTAATCTCCTTTATCTCACTATTAGCTTTAAATACTGGATTTAGGGTCAAAAGATTTGTGTTAGAATCCTAGCTTTGCCAATGACTACTGCAATTAACTTGAACAAGAATTCTTTCCCTCATAGTCCCCCAGTTTCTTCATCTATAAAATGAGGGTATTTTTTCTAAATGAATTTAAATGAGCTTCTAGCTCTAAATTTATGATACTACTATCCTATGACTCTAATTGTGGGTCTTCCCCTGAGATTCTCTCCTGGGTCCACTTATTTTCTTATTCTATGTTATTTTTTTATGTTACCCCATCTCCCATTAATGGCTTTCATATGCACATATTTAACTATATTTCTCTTGAACTCCTCAGTCTCTCCTGACGTCCACTCCAGCAATAGAATAATACTTCATCAGGCCTGTAAATATCATAAAATCAACATGTGCAAAACAGAGCTCATTATCTTTTAGCCAAATGCATTCCTCTCTCAAACTTCAATGTTGGTGTTGATGGCACCATCATCCTTTCAATCATGTTCATAAACTCGGTGTTATTTTCAACTTTTACTAAAATGTGGTACTGACTATATTGATTTCTTAGTCAACAAAATCTAGAGGGTTCTCATTATCATTAGTACCAACTATAAATTATTTTGGAATTTAAAGTTTAGCATCAACAGGCCACATTCTACCTTTTTAGCTTTGTTATATGTTATTTCCCTTCACACGTACTATAGTTCAACTAAATTTTCCTTATTTCTCATGTATAACGTTTCATTTCCTGTCTCTGTTTATTTGTAGAGGCTGTTCCCCAAGACTAGAAAGCATGACATACTTATTTCTGGTTCTTGGAATCTCTAGTTTTCTCCAGGGATTATCTTGAGCACCAACTTCCACATGAAGTATTGGCTGAAGCTACATCTAAGTTTCTAGGGCCTTTCCCCATTACTTTTCTATAATCTAGATGTTTTGCCCATATTTAGATAATTGTATACTCTGTTCTAACTAGATTGAAGACTCATCAAAGAGTCAATATTTCACTTTTGCCTTTGTATTTCCTTTCTGTAGCTAAGTGTCTGACACAGAATATGCACGTAATAAGTGCATGTTTACAAATTAATTGACTCTTCAGTGAGGTAGTATTGTCTACTAATTAAAGCTTAAATATATTGTCTTAATAGACCTAATGAGTAGTACAGGGGTATAGTGTTGTAAGTCATGATGTCTTATCACCAATAAAGGATTTAGATTTTAGTCTGTCTCAGAAAGTGCTGCAGCACTGATGCTCTAACTTACAGATAATAGAAAGGACACAATGCTGCTCCTCTAAACCAGAGAAGGGGTCTAAGAGCAAGATCATGGCAGAAGTATAGGACTACAGAACTGTCAATCTGATGTTAAAAGCAGAGTACCACATAACACAGCCAGACACCATACAAATGGACTTTATTCCAGCTAGGAATGCACAGAAACTAACCCTAATACAAAGTTCTAATCTGGGAAATAAGATTGGAAGAATATTATTTTCCCTTCACCCTCCAAAAATAAGGCAAAAGGACAAAGATTGAAGAAAGGGAGGAAAAGAGGGAGGAAGGAATGAGGGAGGGAAGAGAGGAAAATAGAAGAGATAAGAAAAAAATAAAGAAAGAAAGAAAAATACAGGAGAACAAAAGAAAAGATAAGGTTCTATGATGCCAAGGCTCTTTAAGACATAAGCCAGAAGTGGAGAAAAACTCCAAAACACCTACAGGCAAAGTTTAAAGAAAAACAGAATTTATCTATTATCTATTATCCATAAGATATATTAGAATTCCTTGAAAAATGGAAGGAAGAAGGAGGGGAGGAATGAAATAAGGAAGAAGGGAATTAAGAAACGAAGAGGAAAAAGAAGGTAGAAATAAAAATAAAAAGAGGGAAGGAAGATGCAAACCTTCAAGGTAACTAAGAATTCCAAAAGGTACAAATGAGAAAGGAGTACATTTTAGGAACAGACTTAGGGAGAATTTAAATGATATCACTAGTTATGAAAGAAAACAAATAGTGGGAAAAAGGTACACCCAAATATGTGCATTATATGTGTGTGTAAAATATTATTACACATCAGTTTAAAGTCATAGCCATGACACTTTGAAATTTTGATTCCTTTTCTACCAGCTGATACTTACTTTTAAGTTTCTCTAATGAGTCTGTTTTTTCCATTAAATTATGAATACTTATTTACAAACATTACTTACAGTAGGGTCTACTAGCTCAAGCTCCCCAGTAAGCTCAAGATTCTAGTCAGTAACCAGGAATTCCATTAGTACCTTGCTGTATCAAGGGAATTATTTCTATTTCCCCAGTATTGCTGATCTGACTTCACTATCCTTAATGCCATCCACCCTCTTGCTAGAAGTTTAATCATTGTCCCAAAACCTCAATCATCTTTCTGTCAGGATAGTACTTATCTTCATAGCTATCCACAACAGAATCACCACTGAAATTCTTCTCATCCTGTACCAATGCTCATATTTCTTCCATCTAAAAAAAGAAAAAAAAATATCCTAAACTTAGCTATACCATTTACCTACTCTGATGATTTCCTTCATCTTTATTCTCAATTGCTTAATTTCTTGAAAAAGTTGCCTATACCTGGTGCCTTTACTTCTCACAGTCTTTTTTCTCCTTACAAGCAATATCTCTTCTCCCTGCTAATTTCCAATTTTCCTACAATACAATCACAAAATCACCCCCCACCCCGCCCCACCTTGGAATTCCTACTACATACCTTAAGCTCAATATATCTCTTCTGTCACTTACAGGGTTGATCCCTATAGCTGTGAATACAGTCAATACTTTCTCATTTACGACCCTAGCATAGTTGCAGTTTACAAAATGAGGTTGCGAAAACTGCTGTGGTCACCAATATTAATAATACGTAATATTTATGTGATAAGTTATGGTTTGCAAAGCACATTATACATATTAAGCTATTGAATTTTCACAACAACTTGAGTAATGAGTGTTATTATTGTCCCCCTCTTATTTATGGAGAAACTGAGGCTGAGAGAGGTAAAATGGATTGCCCACTGTCACACAGATAATCAGCATCTTGAGAAGTATCTAGAATCAATTCTGCCTCCAAAATTACCACTCTTATTCCCACCATAACACACTACAGTTACCTATAGGATCATACATTAACTGCTCTGGCTTTAAAGAAATAAAATAAGCATTAACTGATATATTTTAATTTTATGTCACCTGATATTCTCCATTTTCCATCTCTCCAAAAGCTATCTCATATATAGTAAATGGAATTTTTTATTCTAAATATTTATATCATTTATTTTTAATTTCCCTTAATTACCTATAAAAATAATTTTAGCACTCATTTTTCACAATATATTTTTTCTATTTGTTTTCTTGTTTACATCATTCATTTTCATGAGATTTTTGAATTACAAATTTTCTCCCCATCCTTCCCCCACCCCAACGCTAAAACAGCAATCCCACTGTAAAGCCCTACCCCTGCTCTGCTCTCTTACTTTCTGGTAGGGCAAGGTATCCCTAACCCAGCCCCTGTATATCTTAATTCCCAATTGCAGGTATTCAAGAACTTTAAATTCCAGATTATTTTGGTTCCTCCCCCATCACCCATCCCCACTGGAAGGACAATCAACACAATACAGGCTGTGGACGTGTAATTATACAGACCATCTTCATAGTGGATATATTGTGACAGTGATCATATGTCCCTCCCTCCTATCCACCCACCTGCTCCATTCTCCACCCTGTCCCCATCCCTTTAATGAAGTGTGTGCTTCCAGCATCCCTCCCACAGACCCTGCCCTCCCCTCTGTCATCCCTCCTCTTATTCCCATGCCCCCTACTCTCCTGTGTGGCATGATGTGCAGTTCAGAGTTTATACCATTTCTTTCCTAAGCCAAATTCAATAACAGTAATTGAAAGTAAACAGTTATCCCTTACCTCTTCTATACGGGATGATTAATCTCATTTTACCTCTCCCTGTCTCCTCTCATTCTAATCCTCTCCCACCTCAGAATTTCTCCTTTTAAAGTATCATCCCTTCATATTCAATTCATCCTATACCCTCTATATACACATATACACACATGCTCAGATATGTATTGATATGCATATACACCCTCCTATAAAGACATATGTGTAAGTACACATACATACATACATATTACATATATATATTCTCTTCACCCATCCTCATACTAAGAAAAGTTTCATAAGTTACTATTATCATTTTTCCATATTGGCATGTAAATAATTCAAATTTGACAAGTTCCTTATGATTTCTTTCCCATGTTTACCTTCTGAAGTTTCTTGTGTTTGAGTGTCAAATTTTCTGTTCAGCTCTTATTTTTTCAGCAAGAATGCTTGAAAGTCCTCCACCTCATTGAATGACCATATTTTCCCTGGAATAATATGCTCAGTCTTGCTGCGTAGTTGATTCTTGGTTTTAATTGCAGCTCTCTTAATCTTCAAAATATCATATTCCAGGCCCTTTGATTCCTCAGTGTAGAAGCTGCCAGATCCTGGATTATCCTGATAGTGCTTCCGCAGTATTCAAATGGTTTTCTCTTGGCAGCCTGTAATATTTTCTCCTTTAACTGGGTATTCTAGAACCTGGCAATGACATTTCTAGGAGTTTTCTTCTGGGGATCTTTTTGAAGAGGTGATCAATGAATTCTTTCAAGTTCTATTTTGCCCTCTGATTCTAAAACATCAGGGCAATTTTCTTTGAAGATTTCTTGCAGGAT
>CM053595.1:243871568-243887734 GCA_028646575.1 Pseudocheirus occidentalis
TCACTGAAAGCGCACCCCAGGACCACCACTCAAGACCCCGATCCAGATCCAGGCTGCTCAACGCAAGAGTCCTTGGCCTTGATGGGTCGCATCAGCCCCCCTGCTATCTGCAGGCCGAGGGCTCTGAAGCAACCCAGTGGAAGCCACTGCGGCTCTCAGCTGTTCCTGCTGCAACAGCCGCCTCCTGCTGCCTCCTTGGCCTGGGAGAAGTTTGGTCGGACCCGCTCTTCTCCTCCCCAGTTAGCAAAATCCACTGACCTTTCTCTTAGCCTTTTTGTCTTCTGGCCCGATAAATGTGGTAACTGTGCCTCCAGTGCAGTCGATCACCTCTCCTATAGCCGTGGTTCCTCATCAAATGCCCCAGGGCCTGAGCTGGCTGGGTTTTGGCCCCGGGTCACAGAGTGCTGCGAAGAGCCCCGCCTGCTGTGCTGCCTGTAGCAACAGATGTGCTTTCTGTCTTGTGGAGAGTTTTGGAGCTTGAAAATCTGTTTAGCGTCCCATTTTATGAGTTTTTTAGCATGTTTGTGTGGGAGCTGTGGTCCTTTGCTGCTTCTACACCGCCATCTTCTCTGGTTTGTATCTTTACAGCAGAATGTGCTCATTCTGGGTACTGTACTTTTGCAACTTGAAACATTTAACACAGTTAATTGACATGTCCCCTCTTTCCTCAAGAAGAGATTACTTTCATCTGGAAATCTGGAAAGGTTTTATGTATGACTTCTGATTTTCATTGACATTCTTCCCAGTATTATTCTTTTTTTGTGTTAATTAATTTATTTTTAGTTTTCAACATTGATTGCTACAAGATTTTGAGTTCTAAATTTTCTCCCCAACTCACACCTACTCCCATGCAGGAATGGCAGGTAATCTGATTACCCCTTCCTAAGTGTGCCCTCATTTCTATCTCTCTCACACACACACGTGATCCCCTTCCCCTTTCTTTCTTGTAGGGAAAGACATATTTTTATACCCCATTTCCTGTATATCTTATTTCCCAGTTGTATGTTGTAACATCATGTACCAGTAGATTCCCAAAAGAATGCTACTGTGAACAGCTTTAAAAGTTTGGCTTACACAGTAATAGTGAGCACTCTGTTTGTTCCATTACAAATCAAGGCAAATATTCACAATATGTCACAATATAATATTCACAACATTACATCTTATCACAGAAAGTCACAATATAGTGTCTATAGCAGCTTAACATTAGAATGGCTACACAGTTTTCACTATACTGGCCACAATATTTAGAACAAGGAATAAAAGGATAATCATCTGGTTTCCCTAAGGGAGAAACCATTCTCACTTAATCACTCAATCAATTCACAATATATCAATCTTCCACTCATGGGACAACCATTAACTTAATCAGTCACAATACAATAATAAAATTTCCACTCTGGAGGCAACCATTAACTTAATTAGTCATGAATCTCGATTCCTGATTACTATCATTAATCACTAGTACAATAATTAGAAAATCACAAAAACTCTGCACCCCTTGGTGTCCAGCAAAGCTCAGTTTTGTCCAAGGGGAGGCCTTTCCATCATCTTGACTCTGGGTGGTCTCTCTGATTCTCTGTATTCCCTTCCATGGTCCCAGCTCCCTCCTGATTCCACTAAAAAGTCACCTGGATACAGGAGCAGACAGTTGCCAGGTTCTTGTCCAGTCCTCAGAGATATAACAGTTCCCAGGTCTTTGTCCAGTCCTCTGGGCACTCCCCAGCACACACTGAAGTTGACAGGGTCCAGCACATCTCAAACTCTGAAACCCTTCACCACTTCTCTTGCCTGGAACTCAAGGATTAGCCAGGCCATGAACAAAGTCTTGTCCTGGTCATGCTTCTTCAGTCCTCCAGCAGTTCAACTGGCACTAGGACCCAAAAGGAATATCAGCCTTCTGGGATTCTGGTTCACCGGAATCCTTCACCAGATTCTGGTCTCAGGAAAGTCTCTCCAGCTTACTTCTTCAGCTCCCAGATGCTGAGACAGTCCTGCTTTCTCCAATAGGAAAATTCCAATTCTCTCTCTCTGTCTCTGGAATTCTTGCTTATATACACACACTGGCCTCCTGTCTTAGCCAATACCCTTCTTCCATGTCAACTTGGGATTTCACACATTCTCAAGAGGGGACAGGGTTCACACCTTCCATACTTAGCCCTAAGTTTACTAAGTGCTAAGTATCTGCTAAAATGATTTCTGTTACATATGTAAAAACAATTTTCCACATTTTTTAAAACTTTGAGTTCCAAATTCTCTCCCTTCTTCCCTCTCTAAACACCTTCATTGAGAAGGCAAGAGATTCAATATAGGTTATTCATGTGTAATGATGCAAAACACTTCCATTATTGTCATGTTGTTAATGATTAATTATATTTCCCTCCATCCTATCCTGCCCCCACTTTTTCTATTTTATCCTTTGACCCTATCCCTTTTCAAAAGGGTTTCCTTCTAACTACTCCCTCCCCCAATCTACCTTCCTATATGTCATCCCCTGCCCTTATCCCTTGCCCCCTTATTTTCCTGTAGGGTAATATATCCAGTTAACTTTGTATATTTTTCCTTCCTTGAGCCAAATTCAATGAGAGTAAGTTTCACTCATTCCCTCTCACCTCCCACCTCTTCCACTCCATTGTGAAAACTTTTTTTGTCTCTTTTATATGAGATTATTTACCCCATTCTCTCTCAACCTTTCTCCTTCTCCCAATATATTCCTTTCTCAACCCTTAATTTTACTTTTAGATATCATCCGTTCATATTCAACTCACCCTTTGTCCTCTGTCTATGTATCTATTTATCTATATTCCCTCCAACTACCCTAATACTGAGAAAAATCTCCTAGTTTACAAATATCATCTTTCCATGTAGGAATACAAAAAATTAACCTTTAGTCCCTTATAATTTGTCTTTTCTGTTTGCCATTTTATGCTTGTCTTGATTCTTGTAATTGAAAGTTCACCTCTTACCTTCTTCCCATGGCAAATTCCTCCCACTGTGGGCTTCACAGGTTGTTTCTAACAAAGATTTGATATAATCACAGGTGGGGCTCAAAGGCACTTGAAGAGCTGAAACAGGGTGCTAAATACTTGACTAACTGAAACAAGGAGCTAAATATTCCTTTGCCTGCCATTACACTATCCTGCAGGGACCAATTGGGCAGCAGGATGGTATAGGGCTCTAAGTGAAACATGGTTTCCATCCTGGCTTCAGGCACTTACTGGGCTTTGGAAGCTTGGCTTTGGTTTCAGGTTAGAGGGGAGAACTGAAGATCTGTGGCAAGAGGCACCATTTCCCCATGCCCTGGGGCTAAAGGTGATTACAAAAATTAAGCTATTAAAACAAAAAAAATATGCACAGGCAAAGGAGAAAGAATCTAACAATAGAAAACTACTTTGGGAATAAATATGACCATGATTCCTCTTCAGAGGAAGATATCAAAGTTAAAAAATCCATAAAAAGTAACATGAAAAGGTCAGCTGTCCAAAAAGAATTCATAGAAGATCTTTTAAATGATTTTAAAAATCAAATGACAGAGATGAAGGAAAAACAAAGAAAAAAAAGAATGCGAAAAAAACAAGAAGGCTATGAAAGGAAAGTCAGCTAATGAGAAAAGAAGATCCAGAATTTTAAGGAAAAAAAATGACACCTTAAAAATTGGAACTGTGCAAAGTGAAGCAAGCAGAATTCTAAGAGATTAAGAAATATTTTTTAATGTGAATAATTAAAAGGTAGAAGAAAAAGTAGAGCATCTTATAAGAAAAACAACAGATTTGGAGAATGGACAAAGAAGAGAAAATGTGAGGGGCCAGAGCCAAGATGGTGGTGTAGAAGCAGCAAGGTTTGGCAGCTCCCATATAGCCACCTAATATACCCATAAAATATGACTCTAAGCAAATTTTAGGACTCCAAAACTCACAAAAATACAGAAAAAAACATCTCTAGCTGACAGCAGCTCAGCAGGTGGGGCTCATCACAGCCAGTTGGGAGCCGAAACTAGCTCATCCTGAAACTGCAGCCTGGCCCCAGGGGAGTCAGGAGGATCCACAGCTCGAGTCCTCAGGAGAGTGGATCTGCAGCAGCTGGGGCAGTTCCCCCATTTATCCAGCCAGAAGAAATAAGGCTAAGAGAAAGGTCAGTGGAATTTGGCTAAATTTGGGGGATAAAAGCAGTCTTGCCTAACTGCCCCCAGGGCAAGGAAGCAGCAGAAGTGGGAGTCACCTCCAATTGGTTGCTTCAGAGCTCCTGGCCTGCAGACTTCAGGAGGGTCAAGCAATTGTTCATAGGCCAAGTGCTCTTGCATTGAATGGCCTAGATCCAGATTGTGGTCTTGAGTAGTGGTCCTGGGATACATTTTCAGAGAGCCAAAGCTGGTGGGGGCTGCAGGACCCGTCTAATAGCTCTGGCAGCTGTGAAAACCCCACCAATTCGGGACAGAGTTTCCCTTCTGGAAACAGAGCTCCACAGAGCCAAAACCACAAATAATTTACTGGCATCATGAGTAGGAAAAGGAAGCAAAGTAAGAACAGTAACCAAACTCTAGAATCCTTTTCTGGGGACAAAAAGGATCAAAGAATAGAACAGGAGTAAGACAATACAGTCAGAACTCTCACACCAAATGCTTCCAAGAAACATGAAGATTGCCTACAAGCCACAGATTGGCTTAAAGGGGACTTTGAAAACCAAATAAGAGAAGTGGAGGAAAAATTGGGAAGAGAAATGAGAATGATGCGAGAAAATCATGAATTTTCAGTCAACAACCTGACTGAAGAGAATAACCTTAAAAATCAGATTAACTCAAACGGCAAAAGAGGCCCAGAAAGATGAGGAAAAGAATTCCGTAAAAAGTCGAATTTGCCAGCTGGAAAAGAATCTCAAAAGCATTCTGAAGAGAATAATTCCTTCAAAATTAGAGTGGAGCAAATGGAAGTAAATGACTTTATGAGAAATCAAGACACCATTAAACAGAAACAAACAAATGAAAAAATAGAAGGTAATGTGAAATGTCTCCTGAAAACAACCACTGACCTGGAAAATAGATCCAGGAGAGATAGTTTTAAATTTATTGGACTAGCTGAAAGCTATCATCAAAAAAGAACTTAAAAAGCATCCTTCAAGAAATTCTCAAGGAAAATTGCCCTGATATTTTAGAATCAGGGGGCAAAATAGAACTTGAAAAAATTCACCAATCACCTCTTGAAAAAGATCCTCAAAAGAAAACTCCTAGAAATGTTATAGCAAGTCTCCTGAGTCCCCAGATCAAGGAAAAATATTACAGGCTGCCAAGAGAAAACACTTTGAATACTGTGGAAACACAATTAGGATAACCCAGGATCTAGCATCTTCTACATTGAGGAATCAAAGGGCCTGGAATATGATATTCAGGAGATCAAGGGAACTAGTATTAAAAGCAAGAAACACCTACCCAGCAAAACTGAGTATAATGTTCCAGGGGGAAAAAAATGGTCATTCAGTGAGGTGAAGGACTTTCAAGCATTCTTGCTGAAAAAACCAGAACTGAACAGAAAACTTGACATTCAAACACAAGAAGCATGAGGTGAATATGGGAAAGAAATCATAAGGAACTTATCAAAATTGAACAATTTACATGCCAATATGCAAAAACAATAATAGTAACTTACAAAACTTTTCTTAGTATGAGGATAGGTGAAGGGAATATAAATGTATGTATATGTATACCTACACATTTGTCTATATAGTTGGGTATATATGCATATGAATACATATCTGAGTATGTGTGCATATGACTTCATAGAGGGCACAGGATGTATTGAATAGGAAAGGATGATACTTTAAAAGGTGAACTTCTGAGGTGGGAGAGAATTAGAATGAGAGGAGACAGGGAGAGACAGAATGGGGTTAATCATCCCATATAGAAGAGACAAGTGATAACTGTTACAATGGAGGGGAA
Organism: Pseudocheirus occidentalis; assembly: GCA_028646575.1. Classification (NCBI taxonomy): domain Eukaryota; kingdom Metazoa; phylum Chordata; class Mammalia; order Diprotodontia; family Pseudocheiridae; genus Pseudocheirus; species Pseudocheirus occidentalis. Next base: position 243,877,498 of record CM053595.1, read on the forward strand.
GAACAGGTAGGCAAAAGGGAAAGCTCAACTTTACTCTCATTGAGTTTGGCTTAGGGAAGGAATGACATAAACTCTCAACTAACTATCTTGCCACTCAGGACAGTAGGGGGGTTGAGGATGAAAGGTGGGATGATGAGGGGAGCGTGGGGGGATGGCTGCTGGAAGCACACACTTCTGTAAAGTGTCAGGGACCAAGTACAGAATAGCACAAGGTGGGGGGTGGTGGGATAGGAAGGAGGGACACAATCAGTCTCTCACAATATGCCCACTATGAAGATGTTCTGTGTAATTATACATGTACAGCCTGTATGGAATTGCTTGTCCTTCCACTGGGACTGGGCAATGAGGAAAGAACCAAAAGAATCTAGAATTTAAAATTCTACAATCAAATGTTAAATATATATATATATATATATATATATGTATATGTATATATAAATACATATATATACACACACATATACGTATATATATATACATATATACACACACATATACATATATATACACACACACACACACACACACACACACACGCACATATTATTATTAACTATATGCAGGCAGAAATTAATATATACAGGTCCTGGGGTAGGGAGACCCATCCTGCCCTACCAAAAAATTAGAGGGGTGATGGAGGAGAACATATGAGAGAACAGATTGGGGGAGGGGCTGTTTGGGGATTTTGGGTAGGGGAAAGAAAGGGAGAAAATTTGTAACTCAAAATTTTGTGGAAATGAATGATGTAAACAATAAAATTAACGGAATAATTAATAAAAAATGAGGAGTAGATGGACTTCATAATTACCTTGAAAGACTTATGTGGACTGATGCTGACTGAAGGCAGCAGAATCAGGAGATAATTGCACCCAATTACAGATATATTGTATATGTCATGACTAACTTTGATAGATTTGGCTCTTTTCAACAATGTGAGGTTCTAAGAGAAATCCAAAAGACTGAGGATGGAAAGGAATATCCACATCCAGAGAAAAAATTATGGAGTATGAATATAGATTGAAGCAAACTATTTGCTCTCTCTGTTTTGCTTTGTTTTGTTTCTTTTTTTCTCATGGTTCATTCCATTGGTTATAATACTTCTTTACAACTTGACTGTTGTGAAAATATGTTTAATGTGAAGGCATATATGTAGAATCTATATCAGATTACATGCCATCTTGGGGAGGGAGAGAGAAGGAGATCAAGGGGGAGAAAATTGGAACTCAACAACTTGTAGAACTAACTGAATATTGTAAACTAAAAATAAATAAATTTAAAAGGAAAAAAAAGAAGAGAAAATTTAACAATAATCTAACTAACTGAAAGTTATGCCAAAAAGGAATCTTGATACAATAAGAAATAATTAAAGAAATTTGTCCTTAAGCATTAGAACAAGGTGGTGAGGATGGGGGGGAAGAATAGAAAAAAAATCATCAATCACCTCTTAAATGAGTTCCTATGAAGTGCTCGCCTAGGAATATCATAGTCAAATCCCAAAACTCCTTGCTCAAGGATAGCATATTAAAAGCATCAAGATTAAAACAATTTAAATATGATGGTGCCACAATTAGAATTACACAATATCTAGGAACAGATATGTGAAGGACCACAGATCTTGGAACACAATATATTGAAGAGCAAAAGAACTAGGGCTTCAGTCAAAAAATATCATATCTTGCAAATTTAAGTATTATTCTGAATGTGAAAAAATGGATATTTGATAAACACTCAGATTTTTAAGACTTTGTCAAAAACATCCTGAACTTAATAGAATATTTCACATACAAGAACCCAGAGAAATATAAGGTACATACTAAAGCTTGATTATAAGAGATTCATTCAGACATACTGTTTACTTTTTTATATGTAAATTGCATGTCTAAGATTCTTAGTAATATTTGAGTAGCTCATAAGAAAGATTGTGTTAAACCTGAGTATGATAATAAATTTAAAATTAAAACCACTTAGGAATAGGTAAAAAAGAGTAACTATTTTATATAAATGATATGCAAGAAGAATTGATTAAGAGGAATTAGATGGGGGAGTATAACACCAAGCAAAAGCAATTTCCAGGTTCAGATTACAAGCACAGCAAACTCCATTTATTCAGTGACAGATTAAGGCAAAACATTCTCAGAAAAATCAAAATATACCATAACTCAATAATTTAATAAGTCTTCAACTGTAAACTACCAAAGTCCAAGTACCCCACCCCTGGCCAGTGATTAGTTGAAGTAGCCCACCCCTGGCTAGTACATTCATTTAGTCAATCACAAAGTGTCTCTTCTCAAATGGAGATTAGTTTCCAGTCATAAAAAAAACCAAACATTCATTTGGTCAGTCATAGAGCACAAAAAAGTCAAAAGTTTCCCACCCCTGGATCACAATTGAATTACAATATCATCCATTAACTACAAGCACTTTTCTCAAAAGGGCAGTGGAGAGCACAAAAGGCCATCTACCCTTAAGCTACAACAAAGTTAAGATATCATCACAGCATTTAATACCCAAGGAGAGGTTTTTTTCCTTCATCTTGACAAAGGCAAGTTCTTACCAATCTCTATTCCTGGGGAGAATTAACGAAGCTTAACAAAGCCACAATATATGTTGTCAGTGTCCTCATTAATTCACTCTGTGCCTGCAGAAGAGTCCCACAACCCCTAAAAACATCAGCAAGACCCTCTTCCATGATTTCTGTATACAAACAACAAGAAAATCCTTCTTCAGGGCTTCTGAACCAACTGCAAGGTTACAGAACCTCTGCAACAACAGCACTCTCCTTCAACAACAGATGAATCTGGCAAAACAACATCAGAACAGACAGACAAAATACCAGCATCACAGCCATGCCTCCTCAGTCCTCAGGAGTTCCAGGTGGCAGTTCTCAAAAGTCCTGAACAGCTCCAACTGGCCTTCCGCAGTTGGTCAGCAACTCTGGCCCCTGGCAATTCTCCTCTCTCTCTGCCTCCATGATACTGCTCCCCAAAATTTCTTCTCTCCTCCTGCTTGGGCTTGTCCCTAAATTCATGGCACCAACTCCTCCCAGTTCAGCCATCTCTCTTCATATCAACAAGTCCATCCCACAAGTGGGATTCTCAAGCTCTGGGTTTTAACACTCAACCTAAAAGCCAAGCCAATACAGAGGATCTTTAAATTCCATTACCATTACAGAGAGGTGGGCTGAGAGTTCTGGTAAACTATTTTCACTGGGAATGGGTTTAAGAGGGAACAATGCATACATACATGCATGCAAACATATGTACATCAACACACATAAATGTGTGTGTGTCTGTGTTTGTGTGTAGCCAAGGTAATGAGGAGAAGTAAAGTAGAGGACACAGAAGGGATAGGAAACAAGATATATTCACAGACATATAAACAAAGATCAGCAGTAGAATATGTTTGGCAAAGTATATGTCTATATATGTATGTATATCTGTAAATGTGTGTTTGTGTGTGTGTATATATCTATCTATCTCTATCTATCTATCTATATCTATACATCTATCTATCTATCTATCTAATCTGTAGTTATAGAGAAACATATCTAAACTTTATTTTAACCTTCTGGGGGGGTGGTTGTGGGGAGGGAAAAAGGAGCAAAGTAAAAGAGTACACAGGAGAGAAAAAAAGGAAAACTTACAAGGAAACAAAGTAAAGATAGATAATTCTCAAGACATCACATAATATTTTTATCGTACAGGTTTTCTCAAAATGAAAATTTATTGTTACATATTTTCAGTCCTCTCTTGTGTTCTGCTATGCAAATGGCATGGTTTTTCCCACTTTCTATTTGTTTGTGATTTTTTTGTTTCTTTTCTCTTCTGTATTTGTGTTCTTGCCCTTGAGTCTAAAAAAAAGAACTTTATGAGGACTTAACAAAGTAGGAAAAGAATTTCCACCCAAACAGAAAATCTAAGTTTCTACTTTGCCTTATATACTCTCTTCATTTGAACCTATTTAGCTCTGGACTCTATGTACTTAGGAGAAAATGTGCCACAGTATTTTTAGGGAATGTCTTCTTGAACCAGATTTCCTTCCTATTCTGCTCCTGAAAACTATTCCAAATAACTAATTTACATGAGCCAAATGATAATATAGGAGTACAATTGAGATAACCAATAATGATATTATGTCTGTCCCCCTGACCTAGCCCTAGAAATTATACAGTAAATATCTCTACTCTCTTGAGACTCAAGCCATAAACATAATCGTGTTAAGGAAAGTAGCATAGAAGGGAGGGAATGTCATACTGTACTCATTCTTCTAAAAAAAAAGCTCAAAACAAGTTTCCAATTCACTATTATTTTTGTTGTTGTTGTTGTCAAAGAGTTTATAATCAGAATGTGCACACAACTACATACGTTTTGTTGTTCTTGAGTTGTTTCAGTCTTGTTCAACTCTTTGTGATCTTTGTTGAGGTTTTCTTGTCAAAGACATTGAAGTAGTTTGACATGTCCATATCCATGTCATTTGAAAGATTGAAGAAACTGAGGCACACAGAGTGAAGTGACTTTCCTGGGGTTACTCAGCCAGTATGTGTCTGAGACTTGATTCCAGGCCTGGTGCTCTAAACACCATGACACCTGGCTGCCCCATATAAGATACATGAGAGGTTGTCTCAGAGGAAAGGTACTGGGAGTGTGGTACACTACAAAAAGCTTATGGAAGAAGGTGATATTGGTGCTGACCCTTGAAGGAAGCATTAAGTCTTTCTTAATTTCACCCAGTTCTCACTCTAGAGCTTGGTGTTATGAAGAATGGGGAGCTTGGAATACAAGGATCTGAGTTCAAATGTTGGTTCACTAACTTACAGCTTGTGTGGTCCTGGATAAGTTCCTTAACCTCAATGGATTTCAGTTCTCTCATCTGTAGAATAAACTGGAATTACTAAGGAATTATTAAGATCTTCCAGTTTCAAGGTCTAAGATAGTATTATCTCTCTTTTTTCTCTATCACATCATACCTTCTATAAAGCACATCTGTGTAGATGGTACACATTTCCTTAGGACAGACTCTCCTTTTAAGGTCTGGTCTGTCTTTTTCTTTCTATCTCTAGTGCCCCAGTACACAACAACAACAAACAGCTAGCATTTTTACAGCACTTGAACTTCTAACAACGTAGACCTTTTCCCAAAAGCAACCTTCTTATTTTTTGGCCAGATCTCTGATTTCATTGTTATAGGGACTTCCTGTTGAGGAATTTCTGTTACCAGTGCAGATTTATATCTTCTCTTAAACTTTCAGTCTCAAAGACTTATCTGGAGGCTATTTATCAGTAGCCACTAGTTGTCAGCAGTAATATTGAACCCAGGTTTTCCTGCCTTTGAGATCAACTCTATCCATTATGCAATGTTGCCTCTTGGAAATGTTTTTATCTTAATTTTCCTGGTCTTCTGATTCGAAGTTCTCTATGCTAGAAAAAAACATCAGTTTTGGTAAATTTATTTTTTTAATTTATAGTCAGATCATTTTCAGTTCTGTTCTTTTTCAGTCATGTCCAGCTCTTTGTCCAATTAGGGGCTTTCTCAGCAAAGATATTCTCAGCTATTTTACAGATGGGCAAATTGAGGCAAAAAGGGTCCAGTTACTTGCCCAGGATTACACAATTAGTAAGTGTCTGGATTTGAATGCAGGAACATAAGTAGTCCTGACTCCAGGTCTAGGTCTCTATCCACTGTGCCATCTGGTTGCTGCTAGTCAGATTACAGGCTCATAGTTTCAGAGTTTAGAGATCATGAAGACTAACGTAGTTTGTTTTATGAATGAAGAAACAGTGACTGGGAGACGTTAATTGATTTTTCTAGAGGCCAACAAATCTGGTTCTTATTCATATACTTTCTGTAGAAATTTCCAGAGTTTCACTGCCTTAACATCCTGGAAGTTTTAGTATCAGCACTTAAGTGTAACAGCATTGATGGTGATTATGGCAACCAAGGTTTTTGGTTGTGGTTGTCCCATACCAGGTCAAAGTGCCCTGATTTTGCTATCAGTTTTCAGAAGCATGGGTTCCCTTTTAAGGCTTCACAGGGTGGTACAGAGACTTTCTAAAGCTTGCTGCCTCCATTTGTTCCTGGGGAATGTCCATGGGTCCACATGTGGTGTCATGGTCATAACTCCTAGTGCCAATGGCTTCAGATGAAGTCACTTCAAAGTGCTTTAAGCCATCAGACTGAAATTTGTTTTTGATTGTTTCAAGGGGGATTGACAAGAAGATGGCTGGAAATCTAATTGTTTCTTTTAAAAAATAAATTAACTATTTTAATTTCTTGTTTATAGATATCATTCATCTCCACAAGATTTTGAGCTACAAATTTTCTCCCCATCTTTCCCCTACTCAACACCTCAAAACAACCATCCCACTGTATAACTCATCCCCCAATCTGCTCTCTCCTAGGTCCTCTCTTTCACCCCTCTGACTTGCTAGTAGGCCAGGATGGATCTCCCTACCACAGTGCCTGTATATCTTAATTCTCAGTTTCATGTAGTTAATAATAATAATAATAATGATGATAATAATAATATATATACATACACACATACATAAATATGTATTTATGTAATATATGTAAATATAATATAATATAATAAATATATATACACACACATATATTTTTTACATTTGATTATAGAACATTAAATTGCAGATTCTTTCCCTTTCTCCTTATTCACTCACCCCCACTGGAAGGACAATCAATTAAATAGAGGCTGTACATGTACAATTACATAGAACATCTCCACAGTGGGCATATTGTGAGAGACTGATTACATGTTCCTTATTCCTGTCCCAACCTCTCCCCCTTGTTCTGTTCTCTACCCTGTCCCTGACAATTTACAAAAGTGTGTGCTTCCAGCAGCCCTGCCCACTATTCTGCCCTCCCTTCCATCACCCCACCTCTCATCACCATCCCCTCTACTCTACGATGTGGCAAGACACCCAGTTTAGAGTTTATGTCATTCCTTACCTAAGCCAAATTCAATGAGAGTAAGGTTGACTTTTTCCCTTTTGCCTTCCTGTTCTTCCCCTCCATTTTAACAATTATCCCTTGCCTCTTCTATCTGAGATTATTAACCCTATTCTGTCTCTCCCTGTATCCTCTCTATCGTCTCATTCTAATCCTCTCCTGACTCAGAATTGATCCTGTGCTCTTTATGTACTCACATATATATATATATAAAGAGAGAGAGAGAGAGGCTGTACATGTTTAAATATACATATATATACACACACATACTCAGATATGTGTTCATATGCATATATAAACCCTCCTATATAGACATATGTGTATGTATGTATGTATGTATGTATACATACATACACACACACACACACACACACACATTGGTATTTCCTTCACGTATCCTCATATTGCAAAAAGTTCCATAAGCCACAATTCTTGTTTTTCCATGTTGGCATGTAGGTAGTTCAACTTTGATGAGTTCCTTATGATTTCTTTTCCTTGTTTACCTTCTCATGCTTCTTGTATTTGAGTGTCAAATTTTCTTTTCAGTTCTTTTTTTTTCCAGAAAGAATGTTTGAAAGTCCTCCACCTCACTGAATGACCATATTTTCCCCTGGAACATTATACTCAGTTTTGCTGGGTAGGTGATTCTTGGTTTTAATCCTACCTCCCTTGATCTGCAGAGTATCATGTTCCTTTGGTTCCTTAATGTAAAAGCTGCTAGATCCTGGGTTATCCTAATTGTGCTTCCAGAGTATTCAAACTGTTTCTTCTTGGTACCTTGTACTATTTTCTCCTTAGTCTGGGAACTCTGGAACCTGGGTATAACATTGCTAGGAGTTTTCTTTTGGGGATCTTTTTTCAAGAGGTGATTGGTTAATTCTTTCAAGTTCTATTTTTCCCTCTGGTTCTAAAATATCAGGACAATTTTCCTTCAGAATTTCTTGAAGAATGCTTTATAAGTTATTTTTTTTGATCATGGATTTCAGATAGTCCAATAATTTTTAAACTGTCTCTATTCATGAGGTCAGTGATTTTTTTCAAGGAGATATTTCACATTGCCTTCTTTTTATTCATTTGCTTGGATCTGTTTAATAGTATCTTGATTTCTCATAAAGTCATTTGCTTCCATTTGCTTCACTCTAATTCTGAAGGAATTATTTTCTTCATAAAGCTTTTAACATTCTTTTTCCATCTGGCAAATTCAACTTTTTAAGGCATTCTTCTCTTCATTGGCATTTTGGTCTTCTTTTGCCATTAGAGTTAGTTTCTTTTTAAGGTGTTTTTTCTTCAGTCAAGTTGACGACTCTCTTTTCATGATTTTCTTGAATCATTTTCATTTCTCTTCCCAGTTTTTCCTCCACTTCTCTCCTTTGGTTTTCAAAATCCTTCTTAAGCTGTTCTGTGGCTGGTGACCATCTCCATTTTCTTTGAATCTTTTGGTGTGGGAATTCTGACTGTGTTATCTTCCTCCCTTTCCGTGCTTTCATCCTTTTGATCCCCAAAAATGGAATCTAAAGTTCTTACTTTACTTCCTTTGCCTGCTCATGTTACCAGTCAATTAAGTGACTTTTTAGCTCTGTGGAACTCTGCTCCCAGAGGGGAGAGCTCTGTCTCAGATCACTGGGGTTTTTGAAGCTGCTGGAGCTATTAGTACGCCACAGTCTCTGCAGCCCCCACCAGCTTTGGCTCACTGAAAATTCACCTCAGGACCATCACCCAGGACCATCATCTGGATACAGGCCGCTCAATTCAAGAGCACTTAGCCTCTGACCAATTGTTTACTCCCCTGCTGTTTGCAGGCTGGGAGCTCTGAAGTAGCCACATGGAGGTGGCTACAGGACTGCCACTTCTGTTGCTTCCTTGCCCTGGAGACAATTTGGCCAGACTGCTTTTCTCCCCCAAATTTAGCTATGTTCCATTGATCTTTCATTTTGTCCTTGTTTCTTATGCCTTCATAATTCTGGAAACTGCCAAAGCTGCCACTTATCCACTCTCCTGAAGGCTCCAGTTGCAGCTCATCCTGGCCACCTCAGGTGCAAGCCCCAGTTTCAGCCTAGGCTGGGCTTGGCTCCCAGCACTGCAATGAGGCCTTCCTGCCAAGCTGCCTTCAGCAGGAGATGTTTTTCTGATTTTTGTGAGTTTTCAAGCCCTAAATTTGGTTAGAGTCATATTTTATGGATATTTGAGGTGACTACGTGGGAGCTGTGGAACCTTGTTACTTCTCTGCCGCCATCTTCCAATTCACTGTTATAAAAGACACCATTTGGATTTGGGAAGCAGAGCCAAGATGGCGGCATAGAAGCAGCAAAGTTCTGCAGTTCCCACACAGCCACCCTGAATACCCATAAAATATGACTCTATACAAATTCTAGGACTCTCAAACTCAAAACAATACAGAGAACACAGCTCTTGCTGAAGGCAGCTTTGCAGCAGGGGCTCATCATGGCAGGCCAGGAGCCAAGGCCAGCCCAGCCTGAAAACCAAAACCAAAGCCATGCACCAGGGTAGTTGGGAAGAGCCAAGTCTCACAAGCTGCAGTGTGAGTCTACTTCAGAGAAGATCTACAGCACCTGGAGCTATCTTCACATCCAGCAAGACAAGATTAGAGAAGGTCAGTGAAAGTGAAACTTTCAAACTGAATTTTGGGGAGGAAAAGCAGTTTGGCCAATCTGCTGCCAGGGCAAGGAAGCAGTGGGGGAAGGGCAGAAACTGCTGTAACTGGTGGCTTCCCTGACTGAGCTGCTTCAGAGCCCCTGGCCTATGGACCCGAAGGGAAGCTGAGTCAATTTATTAGGGCCAAGTGCTCTTGCATTTAGTGGCCTGGATCTGGATCATGGTCTTGGGAGGTGGTCCTGGGATGCACTTTCAGCAAGCCAAAGCTGGCGGGGCTGCAACACCTCCCTAATAGCTCCGGAAGCTGGAAAAAACCCCAGCAATTTGGGACAGAACTTTTCCCCCTGGAAGCAGAGTTTCACAGAGCTAAAAAAGCCAACCAATTAATTGACTGGCCAACATGAGGAAAAGGAAGCAAAATAAGAACAGCAATAAAACTCTAGAATCCTTTTTTGTGGACAAAAAGGATCAAAGCATGGAACAGGAAGAAGACAACACAGTTAGAACTCCAACTCCAAAAGTTTCCAAGACAATTGAAGAATGCCTAGAAGCTATACATCAACTGAAAAGGGACTTTGAAAAACAAATAAGAGAAGTGGAGGAAAAACTGGGAAGAGAAATGAGAATGATGCAAGAAAATCATGAAAAGAGAGTCAACA
>CM053595.1:243888234-243907077 GCA_028646575.1 Pseudocheirus occidentalis
ATAGATTGTGGGAGGGGTCTTACAGTGGGATCAATGTTCTGGGCTGGGGGGTAGGGACAAAAAGGGGAGAAAATCTGTAACTCAAAACCTTGTGGAAATGAATGATATAACCAAGAAATAAATTAAAATTTACATAAAAAAATAATTTATGATGAAAAGTGGTATTTATGCCCAGAGAAATAGCTGATGATATATAAATACAGACCAAAGCATACGTGAGTATCCTTTTTAAACTTTCTTAATTTTCTTGAGGTTTTTTTGTCAATTTTTTTCACAAAATGACTGTAATGGATATGTTTTGCATGACTACACTTGTATAACCTATATCTAATTGCTTGCCTTCACAATAGGGGAATGTCAGCAGGGAGAAAGGGAGAGAATTTGAAATTGAAAGTTTTAAAACATGAATGTTAAAAATTATTTTTACATGCAACTATTTTTCTCTTTCTTGCTTACCATTCTATGCTTCTTTTGAGTATTATATTTAGAAGTCAAACTTTCTATTCACCTGTTATTTTTATAATGAATGCTTGAATTTCCTTTATTTTGTTAGATTTTAATTTCTATCATTTTTATGAAAAATAAAGTACCAAACATAAATAAATAAATTATTTTCTTTTAAATTAGGGAAATTATCAGCATAATGGGCTGCATCAGTTACAGAATTAACAGAAATCATATGATTATCTCAGTAATTGTGGCAAAAGTTTCTGACAAAATACAAAAAAACAATTCCTATTAAAAGCACAAGATCATAAGAATCAGTGGAGTATTCCTTAAAACAATAAAGCAGCATCTAAAGGCATTAGTCAGCATTACATGTAATGGGAATTAGATAAAAGCTCTTCCAATAAGATCAGGAGTGAAACAATAATGTCCACTAACACAAATGCTATTCAATATTGTACTAGAAATAACAGCTTTAACAATAAGAGAAGAAAAAGAAATTGGAGGAATTAGAATACACAGTGAAGAAACAAAGCTATCATTCTTTTCAGATGATAATGATGGTAATAATGATCCTGGAAAATAAACTAAAAAAACTACTTGAAATAATAAACAACTTAGTAAAGTTGCAGAATATAAAATAAATGCACAAAATTATACCTATCTATCTATCTATCTATCTATCTATCTATCTATCTATCTATCTATCTATCTATCGTTAACAAAGCCAAAAAACATGTAGAATGAGAAATTCCATTTAAATTAGCTTTAGACAATATAAAATATTTGAGAGCTAGAAAAATGAGATAACATCCAAAAATGTCACCGTATTAAATTCCTGTGGAGACAGGAAAGATGAAGATCTGAACTTAGAAGAAGTAAAAATCAGAATAGCTGCATGCAAACCTTCAAATTAAACTGTGAACTGGAAACAAGCCCAGGAATTCCTGGAAGAGCTCAAAAAAGACTATTAAAAATAAAGAAGAGCAGTAGGTGAATAGGAAAAGAACTGAACGTGATGCAAGAAAATTATGAAAAGAAATTCAATAGCTTGGCTAAAAGAGGCACAAAAAATACTCCAGAAGATAACATCTCAAAAAGAAGTACATAAATAATAAAGGAGGTACAAAAATCCAATAAAGAAAACTTCTTAAAAACAATTGTCCAATGGAAAAAAAGAAGTTCTAAAACAATTTAAAAAGGCAAGCATTTCTTGGAAAAGGATATACAAAAGCTCACTGAAGAAAATAATTCCTTAAATATCAAAATTGGACAAGTGGAACCTAAGGTTTCTAGGAGACATCAAGAAAGAAGAAAACTAAACCAAAAGTAAGAACAAATAGAAGAAAATGTGAAATATCTCACTAGAAAAACAATGGACCTGAGAAATATTTTGAAGAGAGGCAATTTAAGAATTATTGCAGTATATGAAACAAAGATAAAAGAGTATAAACATCCTGTTTCAAGAAATTATTTTTTAAAAACTGCTCTGATAACCTAGAACCAGAGGGTAAAATAGAAATTGGAAATAATCTAACGAGCGCTGTCTTAAAGAGATGCCAAATTTAAAACTCCTAGCTATATTATAGCCAAATTGTGGAGCTCCCAGGTTAAGAAGAAAACATTGCAAATCATCAATTTAAATATAACGGAGTCACAAAGGGCTTAGAATGTGAAACTCAAAGAGAAAGTACTAGGACTAGAACCTAGGATAACCTATCCAGCAAAATTAAGTATAATCTTTGACAGAGAAATGAAAATCTAATAAAGCAGAGGAAATTCATGCATTCATGATAAAAATGACCAGAAATGTAAAGAAAATTTTACCTCCAAATAAAAGACTCAAGAGAAGCATAAAGAGGTAAACATGAAAGAGAAACCCTAAGAGATTCAGTAGTCAAGTGGTTTGCATTCCTATATGGGAAGATGATACTTGTAACTCCTAAGAAGTTTATCTTCATTAAGGGAACTAGAAGGAGTACACATAGAGAACAAGGAAGTGAGTTGACAATGATGAAATGATATAAAAAAGATTAAAGGTCAAAAAAGCTGCATACACAGGGAGGAGGGAAAGGAGTGGTAGAATAGGGAAATTTATTTCACATAAGGCATGAAAGAAAGAGAAGGAAAGGGAATAATTCCCCAATTGATAAATGCTCAAAGGATATGAGCAGGCAGTTTTCAGTAGAAGAAATCAAACATATCTATATTCATATAAAAATGCTCTAAATTGCTACTGATTTGAGAAATACAAATTAAAACGACTCTGATGTTATCATCTCAGTCCCATTATATTAGCTAATATGACACCAAAAACAATTACAAATGTTGGAGGAGCTATGGAAAAACTTGATTATTAATGCACTGTTGGTCAAGTAGCGAACTGATCCAACCATTTTGGAGAACAATTTGGAACTATGTCCCCAAAACTATAAAACTGTGTATATCCTTTGAGCCATCAATATCACTATTGGGTCAATATCACTTAATCCCAAAGAGATCAAAGAAAAAGGCAAAGGTCTTACATACTAAAATACCTACATCATCTATTTTTGTGGTGGTAAATAATTGAACATTTAGGGGATGCCCATCAATTTGGGAATGATTAAACAAGTTGTGCTATATGATTATCATGAAATAATAAGGTGCTATAAGAAATTACAAACAAGATTGTTTCAGAAACACCTTGGAAGACATTAATCTACTGAAATAAACAGATCATTGTATACAGTAATAAAAATATTGTACAATAATTATTTGTGAAAAAATTAGCTATGACAATCAATACAATGATGAAAGACAATCCCAAAGAGCTCATGATGAAAAATTCTATCCAACTCCAGAGAAATAACTTATGGAGTCTGAATATAGATTGAAGGAGACTTCCTTTTTTCAAATAGGAGGCTTTCTTTATACTCTATTTTTACTGTTTTTTTTTAAATTTTTGTTCTCTTTTGAAACAAAGCTAGCATGGAAAAATGTTCTGCATGACTGTGCATATATAATGTATATTAAAGTGCCATCCTTCTCAGTCAAGCTTCAGGAAGGGAGTAAAGGATTTGGTATTCAAAAAATATTTTTTAAACGTTGTTTTTATGTGTAATTGAGAATAACAAAATTAAAAAAAATTCCTTCAAAATAAAATTTGAAAAAAAGACAGACAGCTGTAGCTCTAAATTTTAATAGACTTATTGGCATTGTCATGCCAAACTTTAATAGTCCTGTGGCTTGCTTGGTCTGGGATATTATTCTACAAGATGCAGTCTCTCTTCTACATTGATGATTGGTGAATTTTTTACAGAGCCTAGACTTTTTTTTGGAAGGACACAACGCAGGATGACTTTATTATCTTTCCTTCTTTGTTACTGATTTTGTGGACTTCATAACCACTCCCTTGTACTAGGTACTCTAGTCTTCTTTTTCCATGCTCCCTCATCCTTATACTTTTGCTACCATTTGTGTTTTGTCTTCCACAACTACAATATAAACTCCTTTATGTCAGGGACATTTGCCTTCCATTTGTATAAGCAGCATTAAATACTGTACTTGGCAAATTGTAAACATTTAATAAAATTTTATTTTCTTTCTTTCCTTCTTTTTACTCATTCCATGTGAATATTGTTAGACAAATTAATATCTATATCATATCACTACCAAGTTAAACTTCTGAAATGGCAAAATCAATGGGTGATGTAGGAAATATATACATTTACAGAAAAATGTTCATGTGTGTGCATATGTGCATGTATACACACACATATATATATTAATTCACAGTGCATATACACGTATATATGTGTGCATACCCACATAATTACATAATGTTATTTTATCATTGGGCTTATCATTTTAAGGCAGCCACAGAAGGATTAAAATTTGTATTTCAAAAGTACAAAGAGGTTTGGCAGATGTTCAGAGAATATATGATTAAAAGGTTAAAACACAGAAATTCTTCTGAACAGATATTACTTAAAGGAGAAACAAAGACTATTCTTGATTTAACACCACCATTCTCGTCCAATGTATTCAAAAGTGATTTACCTTTGAATTAAATTTATGAAGTGACTAAGATCTTAGAGTGGAATCAATAGACTGTGCATGAGTAATATCAATAGGAGCTCAGATAACACTGTTTCAACATAGGAAAATTGACCAAATGATAATGTCAAGCTTATTTGACTTTAAAAATAGAGAGGTTTTAGGATAAGGAAATAAAATCAGATCATAGGTATCATGAACTATTGCAAAGTTATACTTACATAGCCTGGAATTATTGATTGGTGTAGATCATGCAAAGACATGGTTAAAAATCTCTAACAAAATGTTGTACTGGAATAATAAGTGTTTTGACTAGGGTAACACAGTCAGGACACACAGCCTTGACTAGGACAAGACTAGGACCTTTACTTCAAGGATAATCTACTATGTACTATGGTATGTTAACTTTTATAACATAAATCCACACACAATTGATGTTGTCAAACTATACACCATGCTTATAGGTTGAGGTTATGGAGACAATAAAAAAGTGTTTTGTTAAGTATATAGAATTGTTAGGCTCATTGACTTGCTGGGGTGTAGGGGGCTCAGAGAAGGCTAGTATCTTTGACTTGAGCACTGTCAAGCCCTTTTCAAGATGGTTTTCTATCTTTGGTATCCACCTGATTTGCTAAACTCTCATTTGTTGCTCCAAGATTCTGTGGCATGCTCAGTGGATCCCAGGAAACCATTTCAGAAGATAGGTTAAACCAGGATAACTGAGGGGTGTCCAACCTGTCAGTGGGTTATTTAAAGACATCTAAAAACTTCCCCCAGTGGAATAATTAGATGAGAACAATTTGTTCCAGTGGCTATAAAGACAGCTGAAGCAGACACCATGAGGCACTTAAGAGTTTAGTTTGACATCAAAGACACCAGTCATCCAATGAATTCCAAGCCATTATCAGTAATCCTGACTTTTGTCTTGCCACTGGGCTCTAATGACTGGAAGATAGAATAAAACTGATGAATTTGTACACTTATGCCTAACTTAAATCCAAGTAAATCCAAAATATAGTGGCAAAGGGAAAGTGACAAAATAACAGTCACAGATTCATTAGAAGCTCTAGTCACAACCTTGTACATAGATGGCTAAGGCCATAAGGTCACATTTTCAGTAGACTAAAGCAGGAATTGGATTCAGCAGCACCTGGGTACCAGAGTAGCCTTTTTAAAAGATAACAGTGCTCACTTCCTGGCATGAGGAAAGGACTAGAAAAGGTGCCAGGGAACAGAACCAAGATGGCAGAGTAAAAGCAGGGACATGCTTTAGCTCTACCCCAAATCCTTCCAAATAACTGTAAAAATTACTCTGAAAAAATTTTAGAGCAACAGAATCCACAAAATGACAGAGCAAAACAAATTTATAGCCCAACACAACCTGAAAGGTCAAAAGAAAAGGTCGGTTGCACCAGTCTGAGAGAGGAGTGCAGACCAGTGCAAAATGTGCCAGCACAGACTGTGCCCCAGTAAACATGCAGCAGACCTCAGGGTACTGAATCATGGGTACCTATGGTAGTTTCCAAACTTCTCAAACCACAAATGCAAAAGGAAACAGAAGATCAGCGGGAAAGGTCTGTCTGGCCTGGGTGAGAGAAAAGCAGTTTTTCTCAGCCCCGGGCTGTGAGAGTGGCTGCAGCTGCTTCTGAGTCTTCAGCCCACAGATGGTAGGAGGATCCAGTGGCTGATCAGAGGGTTATGGCAAGGATCTCATTTGGGGGAAAAAAGGAACAAAACATTGAACCAGAATAACTAAATGAAGTCAAAACTCCTGCTTCAAAAGCTTCCAAGAAAAATATGAGATGGTTACAGGCCAGCGAGGAGCTCAAGAAGGATTTTGAAAATCAAGCCAGACAAGTGGAGATAAAATTGGAAAGAAATGAGAATGATGTAAGGAAATCATGAAAAGCGAGTCAACATCCTGCTAAAGGAGACCCCCGAAAATAGTGAAGAAAATAACATCTTAAAAAATAGACTAACTCAATTGGGAAATGAGGCCCAAAAAGCCAATGAGGCAAAGAATGCCTTAAAAAGTCAAATTGCCGGGCGGCGGGGCGGCAGCAGCCAGCGACATGAGCGGGGTGGCAGCGGTGGCAGCAGCTGGAGCGGGAGCAGGGCAGGGACGGCTCTCTTGGCCCCAACCTCGCCCGGGGAGACGCACAAGCTGGTGGTCGTGGGAGGCGGCGGCGTTGGGAAGAGCGCACTCACTATCCAGTTCATCCAGTCCTACTTCGTGTCCGACTATGACCCGACAATCGAGGAGTAGTTCACCAAGCTGTGCAGTGTGGACGGGATCCCGGCGCGGCTGGACATCCTGGACACCGCCGGGCAAGAGGAGTTTGGGGCCATGAGCGAGCAATACATGAGAGCCGGCCACGGCTTCCTGCTGGTATACGCTATCAATGACCGGCAGAGCTTTAAAGAAGTAGGCAAGCTTCATACTCAGATCCTCCGGGT
Organism: Pseudocheirus occidentalis; assembly: GCA_028646575.1. NCBI lineage: Eukaryota > Metazoa > Chordata > Mammalia > Diprotodontia > Pseudocheiridae > Pseudocheirus > Pseudocheirus occidentalis. The sequence goes on from CM053595.1 coordinate 243,895,177, forward strand.
CAAGGACAGAGATGGTTTCCCCATCATGCTGGTGGGCAACAAAGCCGATCTGGAGACCCAGAGACAGGTACCCCGCTCTGAGGCGTCAGCCATCTGTACCTCCCGCCACATAGCATATTTTGAAGCATCAGCCAAACTTCGGCTCAATGTCGATGAAGCCTTTGAACAGCTTGTCCGAACTGTCCGGAAGTACCAGGAGCAAGAGCTGCCCCCCAGTCCCCCAATCCCACCTAGGAAGAAGGCTGGGAGTGATGGTTGCCCCTGCCTCCTCCTTTAACCCTTCTGCCCTGGAGACCGGAGCAGCACCTCAGGAGATACTTCTGTACCAGCCTTGCTGTCTGGGGCCCTTCCCCACAGGGGGCTGTTACCTCTCCTAGCCAATGGCATGGATTGACTATGGTGAGGGAGGAGTGCAGGGGAATGCCTGAAGCACCTCATTCTTGCCCCTCCACATCCAGTTACACTACACCACCCTGGCCCATGGGCCAGGGTCACCCAGTGCCTTCCTCACAGCACATACCTTCCCTTTCTCCCTCAAAACCACAATTGTATATACTCTGCCGCCCCGACTCTCAATAAACATCACTGCCGATACCAGAAAAAAAAAGTCGAATTGCCTATATAGCAAAAGGAATTTCGAAAACTCACTGAAGAGAAAAATTCTTTCAAAATTAGATTAGAGCGAATGGAAGCTAATGACTTTATTAGAAATCCAGATACTATAAAAACATTTCAAAACAAATGAAAAATAGAAGGCAATGTGAAATATCTCATTGGAAAAAAAATATTGACCAGGAAAATAGATGGAGGAGAATTAATTTAAAAATTATTCAACTACCTGAAAGCCAGCATAAAAAAAAAAGAGCCTACAAATTATCCTTCAAGAAACTCTCAAGGAAAATTGCCCTGATATTCTAGAACCAGAGGGCAAAATAGAAATTGAAAGAATTCACCAATACCCAAAAGAAAACTCCTAGGAATATCATAGACAAATTCCATAGTTCCCAGGTAAAGAAGAAAATATTACAAGCTGCCAGGAAGAAATTATTTGAGTTTTGTAGAAGCACAATCAGGATAACAAGTGATCTAGCAGCTTCTACACTATGGAATCAATGAGCTTGGAATATGATATTCCAGAGGTCAAAGGAGCTAGGAATAACACCAAGAATAACCTACCCAGCAAAACTGCATTTAATGCTTCAGGGGAAAATATCGTCATTCAATGAAATAGAGGACTTTCAAATATTCTTTTTTTATTGCTTTTTTTTGGAGGGCAGTTGGGGTTAAGTGACTTGCCCAAGGTCACACGGCTAGTTTTTGTGTTAAGTGTCTGAGGCCGGATTTTGAACTCAGGTCCTCCTGACTCCAGGGCCAGTGCTCTATTCACTGAGCCACCTAGCCACCCCTTTTCAAATATTCTTGATGGAAAAATCAGAGCTGAAAAGAAAATTTGACTTTCAAATACAAGAAGAGAAGTATATATGTATGTATGTATGTATGTATGTATGTATGTATGTACGTATGTATGTATAGGAGGCTGTATATGGGCATGTGTGTATAAATACATTTTGAGTGTGTGTGTATATATGTGTATATATGTGTATACATGTATACATAGAGGGCACAGGATCAGTTGAAAAGGAAGGGATGATATCTAAAAAATAAAATTTCACAATATAACTACAGTGGAAATGTTTTGCAGAACTACACATGTACAACCTATATTTAATTGCTTATCTTCCAGAGGTGATGGTGAGAAGGGAAGATGGGAAAGAATATGGAGGTCAAAGTTTTAAAAACAAATATTTAAAAAAATGTTTGTTTGTTCATTTCACATGCAACTGGGAAATATGATATACAAACACCAGGGTATAGAAACCCATCTTGCCTTACTAGAAAATTAGAGGGGGAATGGGGAAGGCTATAAGAGAGAGCAGATTGATGGAAGGGCTATTCAGTAGGCTTGCTATCTTGGGCATGGGGGTAGTGGAAGATAGAGATAAAATATGTAAGTCAAAATCTTGTGGAAATAAATGTTGAAAAGTAAAAATAAAATTTAAAAAAATTTAAAAATATTTTTTTAATTTAAAAATTCAAAAAATAACAATAAATTTGGACAAAAAAACCTAATCTGCTCAGTAGGTTTGTATGCCTCCCAAAAGTGGTGAACAAAAGGCTTTTAAACATGTAAATGTCACTTGCAGGAAAACACCATGACACCATCATCAAGGTATATGCTCCCACCATGACAAACCCTGATAAAATCAAAGAGAATTTTATGAACATCTGGAGAACCCTCATTATCAATGTGCCAAAACAGGACATGCTTATAATTCTGGGTGACTTTAATGCCAGAGAAGTAACAGTATCTGAAAAGGCAATGAATCCTTGGGATGAATTGAGGTGGATACAATAATGCTGTCATAATACAAAAATACAATGTCATGTAATGCTGAAGATCTGGCATTTCATGACCCACATCACCGACAATATCTTCCGTTTACTTAAATTCAATAAAACTTTATAGATACACCCTAACAAAATTTAATAGACTATGTCTTGGCATTTAGTGGAATATGTCATTATAAGAAAGAGACAAATAGGATGTGGGAGTAAGGAAGTTGATGTGTGACACAGAATGCTGCACTGATCATAGACTTATCCTTTCCAAGGTAAGTATTTTCATCCAAAAAAGAGTGGCAGCCCCAAGGTAAGGCAACTACCAGAAAACTCCCTGTCAATAGATTAGAGTGTACCTCTGAGTGTAAACAGTTCCTTTCTAACTTGAAAGGAAAGCTAGTCAAGGTATGATGGGCAACAGCAAAGTAGAAAAATCTCTCCCTTCTCCACTCTAACTATTGACATTGATGGCTTCCTTTTAGTCCCAAGTAAAAATCCATCTTTGGCAGGAAGCTTTTCCTAACTGCTCAAATTATATTACCTTCCATATGTCATTTCCCATTTGTCTTGTATATATCTTGTTTTGCATACATTTGTGCGCATGTGGTCTCCCTCGTTGGATTGTAAACTCCTTGAGGTCAAGGAATATGTTTTGCTTCTTTTTTTATCCCCAGAACTTAGTGTGGTTCCTGATTCAGTAGTGTGCAAATAAATGTTTATTTACTGACTGAGCCTGGGTCAGTCACTTTTTGCCTATTTCCTCATCTGTAAAATTAGGATAATAGTAACATCCATTTCTCAGTGTTGTCAAAAGTATCAAGAAGAAATAATCATTATAAAATGTTCAACACATTGCCTGATACTTACTAAACACTAAATATAATCTATTATTGTTATTAATTTTTATCTAATCTATATCTCTTTGCTCTGAGTGAGCAGCAAGATATCCTAAATGCTATGGAGAAGGAATAGAAGAAAGGAATGTAGTTCTTAAACCATAGGCATCTTGGGACACATGTATCCCTTTCCTAAATATAATATCTTTCAAAATTTAAATAATTTTATCATATAGTCACAATAGATTGTAATATGTATTTTTATTGTCATGTTTTTATCTTTTTGGCTTCAGGAGATCCATGTTATAATTTAGTCAGATATAAATTACCAACTTTATTAGAGTCATAAATGGACTAAACTTTCATATGAAGCATGCAGATGCACTGGCTGCCTTGCCAAGCTAGCTTCCTCACCTCATAAAATTGGCACAGCTGCCACCTTTGTGAGATACTTTTGATTTCATGTTGTAAATTATCCTTAGGTATGCAATACCATGACACCTTTATGAACATTTAAACTGTGATCTGGGGTACAGGTTTGATATTTTAGCTGAGAGGTTAGGAAGTATCCATAAGAGTATTTCTTTTTTCTTCTTTGTTGTCGCTGTGTGTATATTTCATATGAAATAATAAGATTGGACTGGACCTGTAATCATATTGCTCTAGTGAACTCCCAGGATGTAGTAACAAGTGCAGATCAGCACTATCTCTGCAACTTACAGTTTTAGAGAAATATTGAATGCTCAGCAAGGAATGCTCCATAATTTTACAATGGCAAGACTGGACAAGTCTATACTGTTACATAACATGTCATAGGCATTCTTGTAAACAAAGAGGTTAAAGATAAAATTTTAGCCAAGAGAATTAATGTGTATAAGGACCATATTTAAAACTGAAAAGGCAGAGATGACTTCATGGATTTCAGGAAACAAAATGATCTGAAAAAATTCTCAAAAGGAAAAGGTACTTGGGTTCAACTGAAGGGTTTTCTCATTCCACCCAGAGTAGTCCACTTGGTTAGAGATGATAGCAAGGACTTGAACTACTGGAAACAATTCCCTATGAATTAATGGCATAAAATAGCTACATGATAATAGAGGTCTGGGGATTATGTAAAAATTATAAATAAAAATATATGAATTATTAGGCTTTCCATGACTAAATTTAATTATCTCATTTTCCTTTTGAACATTCAAAGTTATTTGCAGTGGTCACCTTATATTTTTCCCGGAAGAATCATTTCCTATAAGCCTATTTTTAAACCTTTTAAAGCTGTTCATGTCCTAGGACATGGGCAATTTTTAAAATTTATTTTGTTTAATGCTCATGCAGCCTTTGTGTGTTTGTGGTGGGTAGGATGTTTAAGATCCCTAGGAATGTCAATTCAAATTATATTGAGATTACTATAGAAAATCTTGTCCTGGGTATCAAATACTGACTGTATCAATAAGCATAATGAAAATATAAATTTTTGTAAACACAAATTCAAGGTAACATGAACAATAATTTTAAAATAAAGTGTCATGGAGCTTCATATTGATTTTGGGAGGATGGAATCAACATAAGCTTTAGGCACAAAATAAAGAAAATACTTTTTTCCCCTTTGACTTTCAAAGATCTTCACAACTGAGCTACTGCCATCCCTTTTATTAAACCACCATTTATAAAGTGCTTACTGTGTGTCAGGAACTGTACCAAGTGCTGGATTTGACACTAATGATATATCACTACACTTCACATACTTGATGCAATTAGCCTTGTTAGCATTTTTTATAAGTGGCTTATTTCCTGTTAACCATGACTTTGCATAGGATTTTTCCCATCGATCAAATTCATTCTTTTCTTTCCTCTATTTTCCTTTTTTTTCTTTTTGGAGGCGGAAAGTAGGGCAACTGCAGTTAAGTGACTTGCTCCACACATACTTTTTGTGTGGTAAGTGCCTGAAGCCAGATTTGTACTCAGGTACTCCTGACTCCAGGGCCAGTGATCTATTCACTGTTCCACCTAGCCACCCCATCCTCCATTTCTTATAATCTATAATTTCCTCCAAACTTCAACTCAAATGTCATTTCCAAAATCAGACATCTCCTGATCCAAAATTAAGTGATGGATCACACACCCCTGAAAATTTATTTTGCGTGTATTTGCATATTCCTGTAAGAGCTCATTTGTTCTCTAAATCATGTCCAAATCTTTGGGACTCCATGGACAGTGCACTTCATGAGATTTTCTTGTAAAAGATATTGGAGTAGTTTGTCTTTTCTTTCTCCAGTGAATTAAGTCAAAGAGAAGTTAAATGATTTGACCAAAGTCACACAGCTAAATAAGTTTCTCAGTCTGGATCTGGTTTTCCTGATTCCTGGCCTACCATTCATATTTGTAAAATTTATCTCTTTATATGTGTTTAAATTTCAGCATTCATTTTTATAAGATTTTTAGTTCTAAATTTCCCCCTTCTTCTCCTCCTATCCAAAGACAGCATGCAATCTGATATAGGCTATACATGTACAATCATCTTAAACATATTTCCACATTAGTCATGTTATGAAAGAAAAATCAGAACAAAAGGGAAAAATCACAAGAAAGAATGAATGGAAAACAGTTTTTTTTAAAAAGGAGAAAACAGTATGCATTGATCTGCATTCAGACTCTGTAGTTTTTTGCTTCAATGTGGATAATATTTCCCATCATGACTTTTAGGAACTAGCTTAGATCATCATAATACTGAGAAAAGCTAAGCCTATCAAAGTCAGTCATCCCACCATGTTGCTGTTACTCTAAACAGTATTCTTCTGGTTCTGCTCCTTTCACTCAGCATCAGTTCACACATCATTTCTTGTGGAAAAATAACATTCCCTTATATTCATATACCACAACTTGTTCAGCCATTTCCCACTTGATGGGTATCCCTTCAATTTTTAATTCTTGGTCACCACAAAAAAACAACCTGCTATAAATATTTTGGTACAAGTAGGTCCTTTTCCATTCTTTATGATCTCTTTGGAATACAGGCTTAGTAGTGTTATTGCTGGATACAAGGACATAAATAGTTTTATATTTAATTTATGTTTTTATTTGTATTTATTTATATTTAATCTCCAGTTAGATTTTGGACCTCCTGTCCTAGTTCTCCAATTTGAATTTTTAAAGATTTGTTTCTTCAGGGAGATTTTTTTCCAATTTGGTCACTGTAGATTAAAATTTATCTCCTACCTCTCTAATTTTATTTTTAAAATCCCTTTTGAGATCCTCAAAGAATGCTTTTTGGTCTTTAGATGTCCTTTTCAAAAGGAAAATTCTTAAGGAGTGGAAGGGAAAAGGCATATACAGAGGTATAAACAGGGGAGGGAATAAGATGGAAGGAAAGTCACAGACAGTAATCATACCTGTGAATGTGAATGGGATAAATGCTCCCTTAAAACAGAGGCAGATAGCAGAATGGATTAAAAACCACAATCCCACAATATGCTGCCAACAAGAAATACATTTAAAACAAGGGAATACACACAGGGTAAAGGTAAAAGGATGGAGTAGAATACATTATGCCTCATCAAAAGTAAAAAAAAAGAGCAGGAATAGCAATTCTTATCTCAGATAAAGCAAAAACTAAAAAAGATGTAATTAAAAGAGATAAAGAAGGAAACTGTATCCTGCAAAAAGGCACCATAGAGAATGAAGCAATATCATTACTTAACATATATGCATCAAGTGGTATAGCATCCAAATTCATAGAGGAAAAGTCAAGGGAATTAGAGGAGGAAATAGATAACAAAACAATACTAGTGGGGGACCTCAACCTCTCCCTCTCTGAACTTGATAAATCCAACCTCAAAATGAACAAGAAAGAAGTTAAGGAGGCAAATAGAATTTTAGAGAGGCTATACATGATAGATCTCTGGAGAAAATTGAATGGGGAGAAAAAGGAATATACCTTCTTCTCAGAAGTACATGGTACATACACAAAATTTTGCCATGTACTAAGGCATAAAAAACACACAATTCACTGCAGAAAGGCAGAAATATTAAAAGCATCATTCTCAGATCATGATGGAATAAAAATTATATTCAATAAAGGGCCTTGAATTATATGCAATAAAGGGCATGGAAAAGTAGGCAAAAAAACTAATTGGAAACTAAATAATCCTAAACGAGTGGGTCAAACAAGAAATTATAGGAACAATCAGTAACTTCATTTAAGAAAATGGCAACAATGAGACATCATACCTGTGGGATGGAGCAAAGGCAGTACTTAGGCGAAGATTTATATCCCAGAATGCAAAAATGAAAAAAATTAGAGAAAATGGAGGTCAATGAATTGGACATGCAATTCAAAAATCTAGAAAAAGAACAAATTTAAAATCCCCAATTAAATGTTAACTTAGAAATAATGAAAACCAAAAGAGATATTAATGCAATTGAAAGTAAGAAAACTATTGAGTTTATAAATAAAACTAAGAGTTGGTTTTATGAAAAAATCAAAAAATTTGATAGACCCTTAGTCAATATGACAAAAAAGAAAGAAGAAAACAAAAGTTTGAATCTCAAAAATCAAAAGGGTGAATGTACCTCCAATGAAGAGGAAATTCAAACAATAATTAGAAATCATTTTGCCCAACAGTATGCACATAAATTTGACAATCTTAATGAAATTGATAAATATTTACAAAAATATAAGTTGCCCAGACTAACTGAAGAGTAAGTAAGTAAAATACTTCAACAGCCCCATCTCAGAAAAAGAAATTAAACAAGCTATCAGAGAACTCCCTAGGAAAAAATCCCCAGGACCAGATGGATTTACTAGTGAATTCTATCAAACATTTAAAGATCAATTAATCCCAATACTCTACAAACTATTTGGGAAAATTGGTGAGGAAGGCATCCTACCAAATTCTTTTTATGACACAAATATGGTACTGATACCTAAATCAGGGAGAGAAAAAACAGAGAAAAAATTATAGACCAATCTCTCTCACGAATATAGATGCAAAAATCTTAAATAAAATATCAACAAAAAGACTACAGCAACTTATGACAAGAATAATACATTTTGATCAGATTGGATTTATTCCAGGAATGCAAGGATGGTTTAATATTAGGAAAACCATCACTATCATTGATCATATTAACAATAAAACTAGCAGAAATCATGATTATTTTAATAGATACAGAAAAAGCCTTACAAAATACAATATCCATTCCTATTAAAAACACAAGAAAGTATAGGAATAAATGGGGGTTTCCTTAGAATAATAAAATACTTAAAGCCATTAGCAAGTATTATATGCAATTGGGATAAACTAGAAGCATTTCCAATAAGATCAGGGTGAAACAAGGATGTCCACAATCACCCCTCTTATTCAATATGGTACTAGAAATGTTAACAGTAGCAATGAGAGAAGAAAAAGACATCAAAGGAATCAAATTAGACAAAGAAGAGTCTAAATTCTTACTCTTCACAGATGATACGATGACATAGTTTGAGAATCCTAGAGAATCAAGTAAAAAACTTCTCAAGATAATAAAAAAATTTAGCAAAGTTGCAGGATACAAAATAAACCCACATAAATCCTCAGCATTCCTATATATTACCAACAAAGTCTAACAGGAAGAGATAGTAAGAGAAATCCCATTTAAAGTTACTGTAGGCATTATGAAATATTTGGGAATCTACCTGCCAAAACAAACCCAGTACCTTTATGAATATAACTACAAAACACTTTTCACACAAATAAGACCAGATCTAACTAACTGCAAAAATATCAATTGCTTGTGGCTCTCTAGAGCTAATGAATAAAAACGACAATTTTACCTAAATTGAATTACATAGTTAGTGTCATACCAATCAATCTACCAAAAATTACTTTATAGAACTAGAAAAAAATAGTGACAAAATTCATTTGGAAGAACAAAAAGTCCAGAATATCAAGGCAATTAATGAAAAGAAATGCTAGCAAAAGTGGCTTAGCTGTACTAGATTTTAATCTCTATTTTAAAACAGCAGTCATCAAAACTGCTTGGTGCTGGCTAAAGAACAGAGTAGTGGATCAATGGAATAGATTAGGTACAAAAGATTCAGCCATCAATGACTATAGTAATATACTGTTTGATAATCCCAAATACCCCTAGTTTCTGGGTTAATAATTCAATATTTGACAAAAACTGTTGGGAAAATTTGAATATAGCATGGCAGGAACTGGGCATAGACCATCATCTAACACCATAAATAAAAGTCAAGTCTAAATGGATACAGGATCTGTGTATAAAGGCTGATATTGTAAATAATCTGGGGAAGCAAGGAATAGTTTGCCTGTCAGATATATGCAGTAGGGCAGACTTTATGACCAAAGAAGAGTTGGAGAGCATTGTAAAATTCAAAATGGATAATCTTGATTACATTAAATTGAAAAGTTTCTGTGCAAAGTCAATGTAACCAAGATTCAGTGGGAAGTGGGAAATTGGGAAATAATATTTACAACCATTGTCTCTGAGAAAGGCTCATTTCTAAAATATGCAGGGAATTAAGTAAAATTTATAAGAATAGAAATCATTCCCCAGTTGATAAATGGTCAAAGGATATGAACAGGCAGTTTTCAGAGTTTGAAATTAAAGATATCTATAAGCATATGGAAAAATGCTCTAAGTCACTATTGATTTGAGAAATGCAAATTAAAACAACTTTCAGTTACCACGTCTCACCCGTCAGATTCTGTAAGATGACAAAACAGGAAAATGACAAATAGTGGAGAGGATGTGGAAAAATTGGAACACTAATGCATTGTTGGTGGAGCTGTGGATGGACACAACCATTCTGGAGAGCAATCTAGAACTCTGTCCAAAGACCTATAAATAATTGCATACCCATTGACCCAGTAATACCACTTTTGGTGTTGTATCCCAAAGAGATCATACAATTGGGAAAAGGACTCATATGTACAAAAATATTTATTGCAGCTCTCTTTGTGCTGGCAAAAAACTGGAAATTTAGGAGATGCCCATTAATTGGGGAATGGCTGAACAAATTGTGGTATATGAATGTAATGGAATACTATTGTGCTATAAGAAATGGGACTTCATAATTACCTGGAGAGGCTTATACAAATTGATGCTAAGTGAGAAGAGCAGAACCAAGAAAAACAGACACATCATATGGGTTATTAGCACCCTTGTTAAAATGGACTTTCTCAGCAACACACAGCTAAGACACAACTCTACAACTATCAAGATGGAAGGAGATATCTACATTTAGAGAAAGATCTAGAAAGACCAGAGTTTAAATGGAGACTGAAGCAATACAGGCTATCGTTCTTTTCCATGTTTGGTTTTGTTTCTTTTTTTTTCCATTGTTCACTCCATTGGTTACAATCCTTCTATACAACCAGACTACTGTACAATGTGAAAGTATTTGCAGATCCTATAGATGATTGCATGTCACTATGCGTGGGGAATGGGGGAGAAGGAAAGGGGAAAATTTAAAACTCGATTTGGAACTGGATCTTGTAAACTAAAAGTAAATAAACAAGTCAATGAAGGAAATAAAATAAAATAAATATATAAATAAATAAATGTTTGATAGACTTCAATCCTGAATCTATCCAGCTCTAGAGATTTTTTCTTAGGTACTTCATTGATGGTTTGTTCAATTTTTTCTTTTTGTAATGGGTTATTTAAATGTTTTATTTCCTTTTCTGTTAATCTTCAAAGTTTACATTTTTTGCAAATATTCATGCATTTCACTCAGAAATGTCACTTTATTTAAAAATAATTGGGCAAAATAGCTCCTAATTGCTGTTTTAATATTGTCTTCTTTGGTGGTGAAGTTATCCTTTTTATTAAAAATAAGGTTAATATGATTTTCTTCTTTTTTTATCAAATTAAATCAAATTTTTAAAATCAAATTAACCAAATTGTTATCTTTTTTGTTTTTTTTATCAAATCATCTTCTAGTTTTCTTTATTAGTTCCATAGTTTCATCATTTTCAGCTTTATTAATAAGGAAAAACTCCAGAGAGGAAGAGAAAGATCTTCTTGGAGCAAGCTCCATGGCAAATTTTAACAAAGTGATCACAGACTCTGAAAAAAAGTTTTAAGGAGCTTTAATAGTAATTGATTCATCAGCTGGGCTGTCTCAAAAGCCAAAAATGGAGAGACAGAGAACAGTGAAGTACTGCAGAAGTACAGAACACCCTAATTTTACTAACAGCATGATTTGTTACTAAAGCTTGTTGACATCAGGTGCACGGTATCTGTTCTTTGTCTCAATACTGAGTTGGGCATGGGAACCAGGAGAGTGTGATTACTGAGTATAGATTAATTAAGAGTTGGTCATGGGAGCTGGACATGAGAACCAGGAGCAATATTGATTAATGAAGAGTTGGATATGGGAGCCAGGGGAGTGAATGAGGAGTTGGGCATAGGAATGCAGACTTAGGCATGTAGGAAAAGAAAAAATAAGACAGACTACACAGGTGCATTCTTACCCCAGTTCAGGCCACATCACTGATTTTATTTTGGGTTCACTCTGAGTTTACTGAGCCTGCTGATTTTTTTTAAATTTTAATTTATTTTCTTGGTTACATCATTCATTTCCACAAGGTTTTGAGTTACAGATTTTCTCCCCTTTTTGCCCCTATCCCTCAGCCCAGAACATTGATCCCACTGTAAGGCC
>CM053595.1:243907577-243924380 GCA_028646575.1 Pseudocheirus occidentalis
TACTGCTGTTCCTAGCCGGCTTCCTTTTTCTCATGTTGGCCAGTCTATTAATTGCTTGGTTTTTTAGCTCTGTGGAACTCTGCTTCCTGGAGGGGGAGAGCTCTGTCCCAAATTGCTGGGGCCCTCTCAGCTGCCAGAGCTCTTAGTGGGGTGCTGCAGCTCCCCCCCCAGCTTTGGCTCACTGAAAGCGCACCCAGGACCACCACTCAAGACCCCATCCAGATCCAGGGCGCTCAACACAACAGCCCTTGACCTCGATGGGTCGCGTCAGTCCCCCTGCTATCTGCAGGCCGAGGGCTCTGAAGCAGCTGCTGCGGCTCTCAGATGGTCCTGCTGGTACAGCTGCCTCCCGCTGCCTCCTTGCCCTGGGAGCAGTTTGGCTGGACCTGCTCTTCTCCCCAGTTAGCAAAATCCACTGACCTTTCTCTTAGCCTTTTTGTCTTCTGGCCTGATAAATGTGGTAACTGTGCCTCCAGTGCAGCCGATCTGCTCTCTTGTAGCCGCTGTTCCCTGCCCGATGCGCCAGGGCCTGAGCTGGCCGAGGTTTCTGCCGGGCGTCCCAGACTGCTGCGAAGAGCCCCGCCTGCTGCCCTGCCTGTAGCAACAGATGTGCTTTCAGTCTTGTGGAGAGTTTTGGAGCTTGAAAATCTGTTTAGCGTCCAATTTTATGAGTTTCTTAGCATGTTTGTGTGGGAGCTGTGGTCCTTTGCTGCTTCTATGCCGCCATCTTGGCTCCGCCCCCCATCATAAATTCTTAAGAGTTGTCTTGGATCATTGTATTGCTGAGAATAGGTAAGTCATTCATAGCTGATAATGTTACAATATTGTTGTTACTTTGTACATAATACATTTTCCTTTGTATCAGCAAATGCAAATCTTTCCTGCTTATCATTTCTTATAGTACTATAGTATACCATCCTAGTCATGTAACACAACTTGTTCAGCCATTCCCCAATTGATGGGCTTCCCTTAAACGTCTACTTTTTTCCCCAGAAAAGACCTGCAATAAATATTTTTGTACACATAGTTTCTTTTCCTTTTTCTTTTTTTGTCTATTTCAGATATAGACCATCAATGGGAATGCATAGTCTTATAGCCCTTTGGACATAGTTACAAATTTTTGTAAAGAATGTTTGAACTAGTTTACAACTCCACCAACAATGCATTACTCTTATTTTTCCCATATCTCCTCCATTTGTCATTTACCTTTACTTTTCTATTAGCCAATCCTGTATGTATGAGATAGTACCTCATATTTGTTTTAAATTGCATTTCTCTAAGCAATAATAAATTAGAATACTTTTGTCATATATTATAGAAAGCATTGATTACTGCATTTGAAAACTGATCACCTTTTGTTGTCATTTATCAATTGGAGAATGGCTCTTAATTTTATACATTTGACTCAGTTCACTACATGTTTGAAAAATAAGCCCAACATCAAAGAAACCTATCAATCTTCTCCCCATAGTTTCTATTATTAATTGCATTTATGTCCGTGCAATTCCCCCATTTGTTCTCTTCTTTCTCTCCAGCTACCCTGTGTCTCCTGAAAAGTGTTTTGCTTCTGTAAAGCCAATCACAAACAGATTCAAGGACTGCTGCTGTGAATAGCTTTAAGGTTCTGATTACATAATACAGGGAACTCTCTATTCAGCAGTAAATTAAAGCAAACCATTCACAGAAACCAAAATACAGCATTCACAATATTATAACATAACAAGTTATCACAAAAGTGGTCACATAGTTTTCACCAAAGTGGCCACATAGTTTTAAACAAAAGATATAATTCAGTAAGTCCTTAACTCAATCACCATTAAGAAGCAAGCCTCCTTAAGGGACACAATATACAGAGGTCAAAGTTCTCCACCCCTAAGTCACAGTAAATCATGATCTTCTCAGGCAGAGACAGAAGACTTCTTTTCATCTTGACTGGGGGCTGGCTCTCAGACTCCATGGTTCCTCTTCCACGGGTCCAGTTCCTGCCTGAATCTACTAAGAAAGAAACAATTAATTATAATAATATAGTAATATGTAAATTTAAAGTAATTTAATATTTAAATATAAATTTAGTAATCATTACTTAGTAATATATTTAGACCCTTAAGGAAATTTACTTCATTTCCCCCCAATTATTATTGCTAACTGTATTTTCCTCCATCCTATTCCCCATGCTTGGCTATTCTATTCTCTCTCCTTTTACTTAGTACTTCCTCAAAATAATTTTACTCCTCACTAACCCCTCCTCAAATCTGCTGTCCCTTTTACCATCACCCTCTTCTCATCCCCTTCTCCTTCTATTTTACTGAAGGGTAAGATAGCTTTCTATACCCAAATGATCCTGTATATTTTTACCTCTATGAGCTAATTCCAATAAGATGAAGGTTCACTCCCTTCCTCCTTATTTTTCTTCTCTCTATAAATGCTTTCTCTTGCTTCTTTTCTGAAGTAAGTTATCCCTTTTTCTTTCTCCCAGAACATTCCTGTTTCACCCCTTCATGTTCCTTCTTGTTAGATAAAATTCCTTCATAATCAATTCACACCTGGGTCCTTCCTCTATCTATACTCCTTCCATCTGCCCTAATAATGAAAATATTCTTGTAACTAACCAGTATCATTTTCCCATGTATGAATGTAAACAGTTTAATCTTATTAAGTCCTACACAGTTTCCCATTCCTTCTCTTGGGTATTGTATTTGAAAATAAAATTTTCTATTCAGTTCTGATCTTTTCATAAGTAATTCTTGAAAGTCCCCTATTTCATTAAATATTCATTTTTCCTACAAAGGTTATACTCAGTTTCACAGGGTGGGGGATTCTTGGTTGTAATCCTATCTCCTTTGCCCTCCAAAATATCATATCTCAAGTTCTCTGATACTTTATGGAAGAAGCTGCTAAATCTTTTGTTATCCTTACTGTGCTTCCATGACATATAAATTGTTTCTTTCTTGTTCCTTAAAATATTTCCTCCTTGATCTGGGAAGTTTAGAATTTGACATTGATGTTCATGGCTCCAGCTTCTGCTGTTGAGGTTCCTCCGCCGCCATCTTTAAAAAGAACCATTTTTTTCTTTAGTGAGTTATTATGCCTTTTTTATTTGCCCAGTTCTACTTTCTAAGGAATTCTTCTCCTTATTGTTTTTTTTTGCCACTTAGCCTGGTCTTTTTTTAAGGTCTTTTTTTTGCTTTTTCTTTTTATCTTTATTCCAGACTTTATTTATTTTCAGTTTCCAACATGCATTTCCACAAGATTTTAAGTTACAAAATTTCTCCCCATCTCTCCTCTATCCCCACCCCAGGGTGGCAAGCATAATGATTATTCCTTCTCCCAGTCTGCCCTCTCATATATCCTCCCCATTCTTCCCCTTACCCCTCCTTTTCCTTTCTTGTAGAGTAAGATGGATTTCTATATACCATTGCCTATATGTCTTATTTCCTGGTTGCTAATATAACATATTTTTAACATTTCTTTTTAAAATTTTGAGTTCCAGGTTCTTTCCCTTTTTTCTTCCTTACCTACAACCACTGGGAAGACAAGCAATTCAGTATAGCTTATACATGTGTATTTATGCAAAACATTTCCATAGTAGCCATGTTGTGAAAGACTAGCTATATTTCCCTCCATCCTATTCCACCCCCCATTTATTCTATTTTCTCCTTTGACCCTGTCCCTTTTCAAGAGTTTGCTTCTAACTATGCACCCCTAGTCTGCCCTCCCTTCTATTATCCCCCTCTTATCCCTTTCCCCACTACTTTTCCTAAGACACCTAAGATACCCAATTGAGTGTGTATGTTATTTCCTCCTTAAATGAAATCCAATGAGAGTAATATTGACTCATTCCCTTTCACCTCCCTGCTCTTCCTTTCCAATGTAATAGCTTTCTCTTGCCTCTTTTATGTGAGATAATTTAGCCCATTCCCTTCCTCCATTTCTCCTTCTCTGAATATTGCTTCTATATTGCTTCTCTCTCACCTTAATTTTATTTTTTACATATCATCCTTTCATATTCAACTCACCCTATGGCCTCTAAGTATACACATACACATATGTACACACATATAACCACATCTACCCACTTATTCAAACATCTATATGTATATATACTTTTATATTCCTTTCAAGTATCCTTATACTGAGAAATGTGTCATGAGTAATGAATATCATCTTTCCATGTAGTAAGGTAAACAGTTCAATTTTAATAATTATCTTATGATTTCTCTTTCCTGTTTACCTTTTCATGTTTCCCTTGATTATTCTATTTATTACTTGATAATTTTTTATTTTTGTTCAGCTCTGGTCTTTTCATCAAGAATGTTTAAAAGTCTGTATTTTCCTCTGAAGTATTATACTCAGTTTTGCTGGGTATATGATTCTTGGTTTAATCCTAGCTCCTTTGACGTCCAGAATATCTTGTACCAAATCCTTCAGTCCCTTAATGTAGAAGCTGCTAAATCTTGTGTTATCCTGATTGTGTTTCCACAATACTCAAATTGTTTCTTTCTGACTGCTTATAATATTTTCTCCTTGATCTAGGAACTCTGGAATTTGGCTATAGTATGCCTAGGAGTGTTTAGGGAGGGTTATATTTTTCAAGAGGTGATTGGTGGATTCTTTAAATTTCTATTTTATCTTTTGGTTCTAGAATATCAGGACAATTTTCTTTGATAGTTTCTTGAAAGGTGATGTCAAGACTCTTTTTTTATCAAAGCTTTCAGGTGGTCCAATAATTTTTAAATGATCTCTCCTGGATCTATTTACAGGTCAGTAGTTTGTTTTGTACTAAATATTTCACATTGTCTTCTATTTTTTCATTATTTTGCTTCTGTTATATAATATCTTGATTTATCTTAAAGTCATTAGCTTCCACTTGCTCCATTCTAATTTTGAAGGTATTATTTTCTTCAGTGAGCTTTTGAAGTTCCTTTTCCATATGGTCAATTTTGCTTTTTAAGGCATTCTTGTCCTCATTGGATTTTTGGGCCTCCTTTGCCATTTGAGTTAGTCTATTTTTAAGGTGTTATTTTCTTTAGTATTTTGGGGGGTCTCCTTTAACAAGTTGTTGGCTTGTTTTTGATTATTTTCTTCCAACATTCTGATTTCTCTTCCCAATTTTTCCTCTACTTCTCTTACTTGATTTTCAAAATCCTTGTTGAACTCCTCAATGACCTGCCACCAATTCATATTTTTCTTGGAGCCTTTTGATGCAGGACAATTGGCTTCATTGTCGTCTTCTGGGTCTATGTTTTTATTTTCTTTGTCACCAAAAATGATCGTGTAATCTAATTTCTTTCCCTCTCTTTACTCATTTTCCCTTCCAGTTACTTTACTTTTGAGCTCTTTGCCACAGTATAACTCTGCTTCCAGAGTGGTGAGCACTGTGTCCCAAATTTCTGGGGTTTTATGAAGCTGTTGTTAGGACTACGTCTAGGCACCTGCCTCAGAACTGTGAGGAAGATTGATTCTCCACAGCTGCTACAAGCTCTGCCAGGTCAGCACTCCTCCTCACCCCTCCTCTGCCATTCAAGACTGTGGCAGAGATCCAAACAAGACAAAGCAAGGGGATCCTAAATTGATTCCAGAAAAGTCATTCCTGCAATTGCCCTCCAATCAATGCTTGTTCCCCCTACCATGTGTGATACTAGAAATTTAGAAGCAGCCATCTTGGTCCTGCAGTCACTGCTCCCTCTGCCACTGTAGAGACAGTGGCCAGATTATGCTCTTCTATCACCCAGTCCAACAGAGTTTCCCCAGTAACCTTTTGCTTTCTCTTTGTTGTTGATGGATTGAGAAGTCTGGAAATTGCCACAGCTGCCATTGATTCAGTCCCCTGATGTCTATTCTAGCCAGTATGTGCCACCAGTGTCTGCTGACATAGCCCACACTGGACTGTATTCTGCTCCTAGTCCAATACAATAGACCAATTCTTTCAGTTTGCCAGACTGACTTCAGTCAAAGATTTATGTCATTCCATCATTTTATGTATTCTGCCCACTGCCTATTAATGTAGTTTTTTAATGAGGTACACAGAAATGAACAGAGTTCCAGGTCTGATAATACTAGTATATAAAGGGTCAATCAACACCTTTTTATAAGAAGTTATGTCCCTCTTAATTTTGCCAAAATTTTTACAAATTTTGACTACTTTATCAAAATCCTGAATCAGTGAGCTTCCACATGATCAGATGCCAGGATTGTTTTATTCATATGAAATGCTATCTAGCCATGATTATCCATTTAGCCTTCATTAGCTCCCCTAAGCCCACACTGCCCCTGTAATAGAATACACACTGTGTTATAAGACAAAGGTAGGAATGAGAAGGTAAACACTGTTTGACACTACATTGAATGACTATAGTATAACAGAAGTTTAGAGTAAGGCAATGATAAATGTTAGATTCCCCAAGTTTTGTAAGAGAATCTTTGAAAGTTAGGGTCCCAATGGCTTCCAGGTCACTTAATTAATAACTACTAGAAACTCTTTATAAAAGATAGCCCCTGCTCTAGTATGTAATAAACCATAACAAATCTCTATGCTCTGCCCCATTTGAAATATTGTATATGTGCACGAGTATGCATATATACATATATATAGGTAGACTGCTAATTTTACCCAATATAAAAGACACAGAAGTGTGCAGTGCATGTGGGTGAATACAGTTTGAGAATTCCATTTTTAAAAATATCAGAAACTCTGCTGATGCAACCTGATGCCAAATACTTCCAGAAAAATTGTTTATTAAAAGGCTTTCATGACTAGCTGTCTCCTGGAGGTGACTGGTTGTTCCTACATGGCCCATTATTTTTGGATTTGATCCAAGAGAGGGATAGGGTAATAATGTACTTCAGCAGAATGATATATCAATACAATTTATTTTATTTACTACAGTTGGCCTTTCCATGCATAAAATACACATTCCTATTAATAACACAGACAAAAGAGCAATTGTAGATATGGAGTTATGTGGATATCTTCAGGCAAGTGGCAGCAGGTGAGTTACACAATGTGGAGCTGCTATAAAAGGGAGTCAGAAGAATTTGTAAGCTAAACCTTTAATCCAGAAATGAGATACATCATCATAACAAGATACTTTATTTTTGGACAAGGATTAATGTGTTTGCTATAGTCAACAATTTCTTCCTGAAATTCATACTGATTTTCACTTAGAAGCATAAAACATTGGGACTGAAAGAAGCCTGTATATCTTCTCCATTCTGTCCTCAGGGCAATTTCTATACTATTCTAGGGAGATAGATATCTATGGATTTTTAAAATGATTCCTTAGAGAGGAAATCCTAGTCAAATCAAGGAGAGTATCTATTGAATCCTCCCACCACCACCACCTCAGTGAAGACAGATTAAAAAGTGGTCAACAAACATCACAAACTGCCCTTCAGACATTTGTATAGAGATTTATGTGAGGAAGGAATAAAAAATCCATTTAAAATTCTTGGGATCAGAAAGAAGTGGGTTTTGCCCTGATATCTACAATTATGAATTCTGTGATTGTGATGAAGTCATCTTCTATGGGTAGCACTTTCCTCAACTGTAAATGAGGACAATCATATTAATCTGACACCAGTTTTACACTTTAGACTTGAGTCCACTCTGCCCTCTCACAAGGTACCTTGCCTTCCCTCTTTCAGCTTTCATTTGGGTCTTGTCTTCTCAAATTCAATTGTAATCTCTTTGAGAGAAGTAAATGTATTTTTTTTCTTATGTGTATCCCCAGCTCAGTGATTGGCACAGAATAGTAGAAAAATAAATTTTTATTGACTTTATCAATAAATATTTATTGTGCTTCTGTAATGTCAGGCACTGTGTTAAGTGCTGGGATTACAAAAAGAGGGGAAAATCAGTCACTGCCCTAAGAGAACTTTTAGTCTACTGATTGACTAAATATTGTGAAGCTTAAATAAGTAAATATATGTCAAAGGGTTTTTTCTTAACTTTAAAGAAATGCAAAATAGTTATTATTTTTATTGTTACTGCTATTATTATTGCAATTATACTGATGAGGAAACTGAGGACCAGGAAAAAAGTTTATTTTAAAAGAATATGTAGTTCATGAATAGTAAAGACAACCATATTCTGATCCTATGGTTCAAAATCTATGTCCTTTCCAGTACTAGGTTCAGAAGTTAAATAACTTTTGTGCCATCCTGCTCACGGATTTCTTTTTCAGTCATTTTAGTATGGTTTTTATACCTGATAAAACATTCTGCACTTGTGATTAGTCAACATAATAACCAATTAATAGGCACACACTTTGACCAAACTTTGAGTTCCTATTATGTGAGAATTGTTTTTTGTTTGTAAGTTTAGGAAAAAATATATTTTTGGTGCGGGCATGTGTCTCATAAATTTATCTGAGTACTATGGGACCACCGGGAACCAAGATGGTGGAGTAAGCAGTAAATTATTGTCTCTCCCATATTCACCTCATGAAAAGTCATAAAATAGCACCACAAAAAACAGTCCTGAAACAGTGGAAAGATGGGGTACAGGAGTCTTTTAGTCCAGGAAAATTGGAAGACTGGCAAAAAAAGAGATCTGCCTCACTAGGCAAAAACAGAGTGAATTCCAGGACAGAAAGCATCCCAGAAAGTCAGCAGTAAGGCCCACTTCAGCAAACCAGTAAAAGATTCTCATCTGGAGGATGGTGGGGGAGGCATTAAAAAAGGGTATACATAGGCAGAGGATGTGGTAATGTTAACTTTTATATGATGATGAAAATAAAATTAGTTATTTAAGCTGTGGAAAAATGGATTGTACTGGGAGAAAAGGGCAGGACGTGGTAGAAAATGGTAAATTACATCATATGAAGAGAAATAAAGATCTATTATAGTAGAGGGAAAAGAGAGGGAGGCCAGCATTGTTTGAACCTTACTCTCATTGGATGTGGGTCAAAGAGGGAATAACAAACATGAAGCTGCTTTTATAAATCTAACTGACTCTATAGGAAAGTAGGAGGAGTAAGGGGAAAGAAAAGGTATGAAGTGGATAGAAGGGAAGGGTAAAAAGGAGGGAAGAAGAAGTTTTTGAAAGGGGAAAGAAAAGAGAGGGGGTTGATGGAAGGCAGGGAAGACTGAGGGAGACCATGGTCAGAAGTAAAACACTGATGAAAAAGGACAGGGTGAGAGAGAGAGAGAGAAAAGTATAAAAGGGGGGTTGGGATGGAGAGACAGGCAAAGTTACTAATCATAACTGTGAATGTGATTTGAATGAACTCTCCCATTAAAAGAAGCTGATAGCATAGCAGATTAAAAAACATCATCTTGCAATATTTTGTCTGCAAGAAACAAATTTGAAGCAGAGAGATATACACAGAGTATAAGTAAATAATTGGAGGAGAATTTATGTTTCAGTTGAAGCGAAAAAAAAAGGATGGATAGCAATCCTGATCTCAGACAAAGCAAAAGCAAAAATAGATCTAATTAAAAGAAATAAGGAAGGAAACTATTACTAAAAGGTACCATGGACAATGAGGTAATAGCAGGAAATGGTATAGCATTGAAATTCTTAAAGAAGAAGTTAAGAGAGTTACAGGAAGAAAGAGATAGCAAAATTATTCTAGTGAAGTACCTCAAAATCCTTCTGTCAGAACTAGATAAATTTAACCAGAAAATAAACAAGAAAGAAGTTAAGGAGGTGAATAGAATTTCAGAAAATTGAGATTTGATAGAACTCTGGAGAAAATTGAATGGAAACAGAAAGAAATATACTTTTAATCAGTCTTAAGTGACATCTACATAAAAATTGATCATGTACTAGGGCAAAAAACACCATCGATTACAGGGAAGCTGAGCTCTGGAGCTACAAGGAAAGGAAGAGTTGCTGCTGCCAGTGTCCAGGTACCGGGGAGAGTCAGTGGGCAAAGAGCCAGGCCTGAGGAGCAAGCCAGGCCACCACCCACAGGCTTACAAGAGGTGGTGGCAGTTGTGTGAGTGTGTGCTTGCTTCCTGAGAGGCAGGCAGAGGGTGCCGGTGGGGCCGAGAGGTAGTGGAGGCATTGTCATCATGGACAAGAACGTCTTCACCAAGGAGCTGGACCAGTGGATCGAGCAGCTCAATGAGTCCCAGGTCAAGAGTCTCTGTAAGAAGGCTAAAGAAATCCTTACAAAGGAGTTCAATGTAGAAGAGGTGTGATATCCAGTCACTGTCTGTGGAGATGTTCATGGGATATTTCATGATCTCATGGAACTTTTTAGAATTGGTGGCAAATCATCAGACACAAATGTTGATGGGCAATTATGTTAACAGAGGATATTATTCAGTTGAAATAGTAACACTGCTTGTAGTTCTTAAGGTTCATTACTGTGAACATATCACTATTCTTTGAGGGAATCATGTAGACAAATCCCACAAGTGTATGTTTTCTATTATGAGTGTTTAAGGAAATATGGAAATGCAAATGTTTGGAAATATTTTATAGGTCTTTCTATCCTCCTCTAACAGTTAGAATCTAAATGCCTTGGTGGATGGTCAGATTTTCTGTCTACATGGTGGTCTCTCACTGGATCACATCAGAGCACTTGACCACCTACAAGAAGTTCCCCAGGAGGGTCCAATATGCAACTTGCAGTGGTCAGATAGAGATGATCATGGTGGTTGGGGTATTTCACCTCAAAGTGCTGGATATACATTTGGGCAGGATATTTCAGAGATATTTAATCATGCCAATGACCTCACATTGGTGTCCAGAGCTCACCAGATGATGATGGAGGGATATAACTCGTGCCACGACAGGAACGTAGTACCAACATTCAGTGCTCCAAACTATTGTTATTGCTGCAAAAGCCAAGTTGCAATCATGGATCTTTATGATATTCTAAAGTACTCCTTCTTGCTGATTGATCCAGCACCATGTAGAGGTGAACCACAGGTTACTTGTCTTACCCCAGACTACACCCTGTAATGAGATTTTATACTTGTACAGTATTGCCATGAACCATACTTTGACCTAAAGGAAATGGCAAGAGCAACAATAATTACAAAGTGTCAGACAATAGCTAATATTCAAAAATTTGTTTTCACATGGATCGAAAGATGTGCCATATAAAAATACAAAGCCTCTTGTCATCAACAGCCATGACCACTTTAGAATGAGCTAGTTCATTGCATGCTGAAGCAACATTGTTGGTCAAGAAACCAGTTTCTGGCATGGACTATGTGTAGTTACTTTTGCTTTCTCTGAGAGACTGCAAATATTAAGATGTAAACATTAACACATCGTGAATACAATTTAACTTTCCATTTAGCTATAGTATTTATATAGTATTTAGCTGAGTATTTATACTCAGCATGACTGGAGATAAGGAGAACAGCAAACAATCATTGGAGCTTAATGAACATTTTGAAAAATAAGGACCAAGGCCTCCCCTCTATTTGTGAATTTTGAAATTGTTTTGTTTATTTTTAGGGAATACAGTTTAATTTAATTGAATGATTTGTCTGCAGTCAGTTTATTTCCCTTCCCAGCCTCAGCCATACATTGTTCTTTGTTATTGTCAGATACTGGTGAGTTGTTTTGAACAGAACTTTTTTTGTAAGATGTTACTGCACAAGAGCGCTGCAGTGTTTTTTTCATAATACACTTATGAGCCAAGTATTGAAAAAAAAACACTATCCAATGCAGAAAGACAGAAATATTAAATATATTTTTTAGATCATGATGCAATAAAAATGCATATGATAATGGAACATGGAAAGCAAGACTAAAAATTAATGAGGGAGAATAATCCAATGGTAATAATGAGTGGGTCAGAAAATAAATCATAGAAACAATAACTTCATTAAAGAGAATGACAATAATGAGACAACATATCTAAAGTTACGGGATACAACCAGAACAGTCTTGGGGGAAATTTCATATCTTTAAATATTTAATTTAATAAAATAGAGAAAGAAGAAATCCATAAATTGGGCATTACACAAAAAAGCTAGGTAAAAACAAATTAACCCTATTATAAAAACAAACAGAATTTCTGAAAAACAAAGGAAAGATTAATAAAATTGAAATTAAGATACTATTGAATTAATAAATAATACTAAGAACTGTTTATATAAAAACACAATAAAATAGATACATCTTTGGTTAATTTGATCTAAAAAGAGAAAAAAAAGCCAAATTACCAGTATGGAAAATGAAAATAGTAAAATCATCACCAAAAAGAGGAAATTAGAGCAATATTTAGGAGCTTTTTGCCCAACTGTATGCCAATAAATCTGACAATCTAAGTGAAATGCATGAATATTTGCCCAAATATAAATCACCTAGATTAACAGAAGTGGAAATAAAATACTTAAATTACCACATTTCAGAAAAAGAAATTGAACATGGTATTAAGAACTCCCTGAGGAAAAAAAATCCAGGGCCAAATGGATTTACAAGTGTATTCTACCAATCATTTAAGGAACATTTAATTTTAATACTATATACACTATTGGGAAAAATAAGTGAAGAAGGAGTCCTAACAATTTTTTTTTATTGCACAAATAAAATGCTGATACCTGAGCCAGGAAGAGTGAAAACAAGAAGAAAAGTACAGAACCATTTCCCTAATGAATATGGATGCAAAAATTTTTAAAGAAATATTAGCAAACAGATTATAGAAACTTATCACTAGGATAATATATCATGCCCAGGAGGAATTTATTCCAGGAATACAGGGCTGGTTCAATGTTGGGAAAACTATCAGCATAATTGGCCATATCAATAATAAACCCAATAGAAATCATTTGACTATCTCAATAGATGAATAAAAAGTTTTTGACAAAATATGATATGCATTTCTCTTAAAAACATTAGAAAGAATAAAAATAAATGGAGTTTTTCTTAAACTGATAAATACCATCTACCTGAAGCCATCAGTTAGCATTATTTATACCGGGGATAAGCTAGAAGCATTTCCAATAAGATCATGAATGAAACAAGGATGTCCATTATCACTACTATAGTTCAATACTGTACTAGAAATTTTAGCTGTAGACATAAGAGAATAAACAACATTTGAAGGAATTAGAATGGGAAGTGAAGAAACAAAGTTATAATTCTATGCAGATAATTGGGTGATATAGAATCCTAGATAATCAGCTAAAATTATTTGAAATAATTAACAACTTTAGCAGTGTCAGGAAATAAAATTAACTTACATAAATCACCAGCATTTCTATACAGTACTAACAAAGCTCCAGAGCAAATGATAAAAAGAGAAATTCTATTTGAAGTAATGGAAGACAATATTTGGGAGTCTACTTATCAGTATAAATACAGGAAGTATATTAACATAATTACAAAGCAGTTTTCATGCAAATAGAGTCAGATCTAAATGTTTGGAAAAATATCAGTTGCTCATGGGTAGATTGAGCTAATTTAATATGATTGACAATTCTGACTAAATCTATTTACTAATCAAACTACCAAAAGATATTTTATAGAGCTAGAAACTATAATAACAAAGTTCATCTGGAAGAATAAAAAGTTCAGGATATCAAGGGAATTAAAAAAAACAATTGCTAGGTAAGGTGGTCTAGCTTTATGAGATCTAAAACTAAACTAATAAAACAATAATCGTCAACATTACTTTATACTGGATAAGAAATAGAACAGTGACTTTGTGGAATTGCTTAGGCAAACAAGACACAACAGTCAAGAATTTCTACAATTTACTTTTTTATAAAAACCAAAGACAGCAACGTCTGGCATAAGAACTCACTATTTGACAAAAACTGCTGAGAAAACTTGAAAACAGTACAGTATAAACTCAGCATATAACCATATTTAACACAGTAAAGATTCATATAGATTTAGAAATAAAGGGTGATAATATACTCAAATTAGGATAGCAAGGAATATTTGTTTTTTTGTCTGTCAGACCTTTGAAGAATGGAATAATTTAAGACCAAACAAGAAATAGAGAACAATATGAAATACAAAATGGATAATTTTGATTACATGAAATTAAAACATTTTTGCATAAATAAAGCCAATGCAACCAAGATTAAAAGGGAACCAGAAAGTTGGAAAACAATTTTTACAGCCACTGTCTCTGATAAAAGCCTCACTTCTAAAATATATAAAGAATTGAGTCAAATTTATAATAACATAAATCATTCCCCAATTGATAAATGACCAAAGGATATGAGCAGGCAGTTTTCAGATAAAGAAGTTAAAGCTATCTATAGTCACATAAAAAAAATCTCTATTCACTATTAATTAGAGAAAGGCAAATTAAAATAACTCTGAGGGACCATATCACAACTATCAGATTGGCTAACATGACAAAACAGGAAAACTATAAGTGTTGGAGAATATATGGGGAAATTGGAACACTAATGCATTGTTGGTGGAGTTCTGTACCAAGCCAAACATTCTTAAAAATATTTGGAATATACACTTTCAAAAGTGTGTGAAAATGCACATCCTGTCTGGTCCTGCAATATCACTTCTAGGTATGTATCCCACAGATATCATTAAAAGTGGGAAAAGTACACACATGTACCAAAATATTTATAGCAGTTCATTTTGTGGTGGCAAAGAATTGGAAACTGAGGGAATGCTTCTTAACCAGGGAATGATCAAACAAGTTGGGGTATGCAAATGTAATTGATTACTATTGTTTTATGAGAAATGATGTGCAAGCTGGTTTCAGAGAAACCGTGAAATAATTGAAAGAACTGATTCTGAATGAAGGGAGCAAAACCTGGAGAATATTACACACGGGAACAACAGCATTTTGTGATGACCAAGTTTGTTAGACTTAGTTCTTCTCAGCAATGTAATGATCCCAGACAATTCCAAAAGGCTCATGATGGAAAATGGTCTCCACATCCAGAGAAAGAATTATGAAGCCTGAATGCAGATTGAAGTACTATTTTCTCTTACCTTTTTTTTTTTGTTGTTGTCATGGTTTTCACTTTGGTTTGAAATCCTCTTTAAATGATTAATTTAGACACACATACACATATATACACATACACATATATACATATGTACATAGGTATGTATATGTTTGTATATGTGTATGCATATATGTATGTGTGTATATGTATATGTATACACACATATGTATACACATACATAATTTTGTATATTATATATACATGTATTTATTTATATAAATGTATGCATATGTATGTATGGGTGTGTGTATGAGTTGTTTATGTATACCCTATATCAGATTACCAGCTGTCTTTAAGAGGGGCTATGGGAGATAAGGGCGGAAATTTAGAACTCAAAATAATTTTTATTCATTTATTTGTAGTTTTTAACATTCACTTCCACAAGATTTTGAATTCCAAATTTTCACCCATTCTCTTCCCTCCTCTCTCCCCAAGATGGGGTGTTTTACTATACATTTTCCCAATCTTCTCACTCTTCTATCACCCCTCCCCTTATTTTACTCTCTTCCATTCTATTTTCCCCTAGGGCAAGATAGAGTTCTGTACCTGCAATGCCAAGCACACAAGTATTTATCACCTTGTTTCATGTGAGTCTTGCCCTTGATTATATCAAGTCTTTGTTGAGAAACAGAACTTGCGAAACCCACAGTGGGAGGAACTTAGTGATGTAACAGGAAGTCACAGAACAGGAAGGAGCTAATGATCATAAATAATGAGAAGTACAAACTGTGAGAGAGCAGAACAGAGAAGGGGAATGTGTGTGAAGGTGGGTACTCTGTCTATTCTATTTGTGTTGATTTTTGTTTGTGATACTTTGTACAAAAGCCTGGGAACCTTACCGGAAGCCCTGAAAGAGGATTTTCTAGTCTGTTTACAGAAGTCTTGGAGGAGGGTTTCAGAGGTCTTGGGACTATACTGATGGTGTGTGTTGAGTTCTCAGACCTTGCTGGTGAGTCTGTTTTGAATTCACAGGCAGAAAGTGAATTGATGATGGTGTCAGTAAAGTGAATGAATGTTGTTTTGGCTCTGCTAAAATTTGTCTTCCCTGAAACAGAAATGGTGAAGTTCTTGAAGTGGAATGAACACTGTGAACTTCAATATAGAATGGGAACTGGACACAGAACTGGACAAGAAGCTTAGAACTGCCTACCCTTGAATCCAAGTGACAGTTGGGTAAATTGGGCAAAAGCTGGGACCATGGAAGAGGAACCATGGAATTTGGGAGCCAGCCTTGAGTCAAGACGAAAAGATCTCTCTTTGCTTGCTGAGAAGATCATGATTTACTGTGAACTAGGGGTGGGAGAACTTTGTAATATGAACCTTGTACCTCTTAAGGTACAAGGTTGAGCTGGGGGGCAGATACAAGATGGCGGAGTAGAAGCAGCAAGGTCCCACAGCTCCCACACCGCCTCCCTAAACACCCATAAAATACGAGCCCAGACAAAGTCTAGGAAAGTCTAGGACTCTCAGACTCACAAAAATACAGAGAACACAGATCTGGCTGAAGGAAGCTCGGCAGCAGGGGCTCAGCACGGTTGCCGGAGCAGAGGCTGGAACAGCCAGAAGCCGAGACCGCGGCCAGGCCCGGGGTGGTGGGAAGGAGCTGAGCCAAGCCCTGCATCCAACCTGCAGTGGTTCTACAGCCTCCAGCACCCCCATATCTGCTAAGGCGTGAGGAGCAGGATGGAGAGGCACAGCTCGCACTGCAGAGGAGCAGAGAACAGCCAGCCCAAAACCGTGCTGCCAGGCAAGACCCCAGGGCGGCCACCCAAGTGCAGTGTGAGTCTACTTCAAAGAAAATCTAAAGCACCGGCCTGAGGGGAGCTTCAGTCAGAGACGGTTAGCTGAAACTTTGAAACTTAATTGGGGGGGGGGGGGAGAGTAAAGCAGTTTGGCCATTCT
>CM053595.1:243924880-244000783 GCA_028646575.1 Pseudocheirus occidentalis
AATAGTATGTCAAATCAAACTATCTCCTATGGATCCACAATTCTGGGGGAGAGGGGACAAACTGAGAACAGAACAGAACAAAAAGTATGTGGTGCATTTGAAGATGGAGAAAATTTCTCTTATAACTCACATTTTTGTATGAGGACATATGGGAAATGTATTTACTTCTGCTCTTCATATGTCCTGAATTCATAAGTGGTTCCTAAATTGCAAATTCTCACCTTCTCTTCCAGAGGGAAATACCACAGTACTTTTTCAAAGAATCCAAGTCATGGTGACAACAGGTAAAAGGAAAGAAAGTAGAACAAAAATCAAGGCTGCATGAACTTGAAAGAAAATGATTCATTTTTTTGGACTCTCAAGGAGAACACTAATGAAAAAGCTATACTATAATTCTCCCTATTTCTACAGCTCCTCAGCTCACCATCTCAGTGTCATTCTTGACTGCACCCTGTTTTTCACGCACAGCCCAAGAAGGCTACACAATTCCAAGGAGGATTTCTTTATGGCAGCCCTAAATGACATCCATTACTCTCTGGCACAGTTAAACACCCTGCCCAGGTTGTGTGTTTTCACTTGATGACTTTACTTTCCCTCTAAGGATAGCCAACCTCAGTTGTCTTTAACTAGTTAACTTCTAGCTTCTGGAAAGGATTTCTCCAGCAAGAAGGCTGATAAAAATTTTAGGCATTATTTCTTTAAAAAATACACACACAGATATAGATAGATATATAGATGTATAGTTTCATATATATTCTAAACTTGAGAAAAAAGGAAAGATGAATTTGTCCACATACAAAAAAGAGAGCTCCGTATGAGAGAATGAATCTCTATCACATGGCACTTTTATTTTGAAGAGTATAATAAATACATTACACTGCTTTCAAAACTCTGCTACTTATGGTACCTCTTTCAACAAAAATATTGTGATTTCTTAAGCTTGCAAAGAAAAGAACCTAACTCATGTTCAAATCTCAAATGGGAGGGTGAAAGTTTTCCTCATTCAGAGATTGGCCAGAAGTCCTGTGAACACTCAGAAAGGAGGAACGAAAGGAGAAGAGAAAGGTGGAGGTCAAGCCTTACAAACAGCCACATTGTGGTACCCGGCATTTGACACAGCTGTAGTTTCTTTCTTCAAGACTTTCTGAGATTATTTCAAAAGAGAAAAGTAAAGAGGTTTGTGTCTTTTTTGTTTTAACCACAGGATCTGTTTCTTTTACCAGTAGCAGTAAGAGATAGCAAGACTAATAAACTGGTTGTCCCTTTTCCACACCTATCTTAGTTTGAATTCTCATTCTGCTGTTAACAGATTTTTTGTATTTAATATTATTTCTCATAAACATCTGTGGTTGACCCTCTATTTATGTTGGCTAATGTCCCTTTTTATGTTATGTAAGTCCCATAGAAGAGAGTATGTCTAGGAGTTAGGTTCAAATGGAAAATGGTAATTTGGAGATTGTAGGGTAAATTAAAATTATATGATGCTTTGATATTTTCTAGCCTTCACTTTGTCACTTGGAGCCAATCTTGTTCCCTCACTGATGACACGATTTTAATTTGCTATTGAAATTTACTAGTTGGCTTGCAGAAACCCCCTGCCTTGACTTTCATCTGACTGTGCACTCTGATAAGCTTCCATCCCTGGTAAAAAGCTAATACCAACCATGTGTCCTGAGGTTAGAAGATGGGATTATACCTTTATTGACCCTGCATCTGGATATAAGGTCTATCATTTCTCCGATGTTTAAGGATGAAATTTCATCCTTATTTCAAGGTTAGAAAGGAATATCCCTCCTTGCTTTGAGACTTGGACGAACATACCCTCCCCATCCAAATGGTCAAAGAAATGTCCTAGTAAGAATTTGTCTTTGGATATGTGTGCATACATATACAAACACATTTTTGTGTGTATACATATCTACATTAGCATATTGACATATTTATGTAGATAGATAATGCACATATGTTTATATGTGTGTATACATACGCATGCATCTATGCAGACAGAGAAAGATAGAGAGATAGGTAGAAAGAAATAAAAATAGATAGATAGACAGACAGATAAATAGATAGATAGACAGACAGACCGACAGACAGAGAGACAGACAGACAGACAGACAGACAGACAGACAGATAGATAGATAGATATGGCTATCTAGGTCCTTGGATGTAGCCTTCTGACTGAGTTCACATTTTATACAATAAATGCATTTATTAAGGGGATTTGTTTTGTGAAGCTTGAATTCAGTAAAAGGGCTGCCCTTGAGGGCCCAGAGGGCCATATATGGCCTTGAGGCCACAGGTCCACACACCTGTACTTCAACATATGTATGCACATACATGTATACAGACACACATATGCACACATGTCTGGACAAATGAATATATACACATAGAAACAAATATAAGTATTATAAACATATATTTCATATCTTGCATTATTTTTAAAACATCTGGTTAGAGTTTTTGAATTCTGATGGGTTTAAGAAAAGGAAACCCCTTTTCACCTGATATCTGATGACTGAAAATCCCCCAACCACACATCTGACTAAAGGACAGGAAGTATAACTGTACTCAAATCCTCTTTTTTTTTGGAGGGGGAAGGCAAGGCAATTGGGATTAAGTGACTTGCCCAAGGTCACACGGCTAGTTAAGTGTTAAATGTCTGAGGCCAAATATGAACTCACATCCTCCTGACTCCAGTGTTCTATTCACTGCACCACCTATATGCATCTTTTTTGACCCAAGTCAAACAATTCCAAAATATTAGGACAGACATTTGATTTCATTGGCTCTCATGGAGATCATGTAAAAAGAATAAATTTGGATCATGGTGCAATCATATCTTCTCAGAATCTTTAAGCCTTTTGTGTCACAAGAATTCACTACTTTCCCTTAATATTTTTTCTCCTTGAAATTGAAGTGGGGGTGGCACATAGTCAAAATTTAATACAGATTTATTAAGTGATCAACTGACAATGAAGTAACATTATTTTCTAAGTATCCTGTATCCTTTCTTAAGTATTTGGCATCTCTATATCTTTAAGTATTGAGTAGTATTTTCAGTATAAGTTAAAAAAAACAACCCAGCATTTAGATGAAAGGAAAATGAAATGAAAATTATTTTACTGATTATTTACAGTATTATTTGTTAAGTAAGACTATCAGTCTAAGAATCTGTATAGGGTCTCATTTCATGTACTTTGTCATTACATCAAAACAAAACTAAAAATACTTTTTTCTTGTTTCAAATTCTGTGACAGAAGAAAAATGTTTTCTCCAAATGATAAGGTAAACTGTTTCATTTAAAGTTTAGGTGTGAGACTAAAGTTCCACATAGCTACTAGGAGAAAATACCATTTGCTATTCATTGACATTTGCTTATTGTTTCTACTTGTTGTAGTTAATAAAATTTACATGTTAAGCAAACTTCACATAAATTTACATCTTAGACAAAAGAGAGGGGACACACAGGCTGTCAAACGGATCTATTAAGAAACAGAAATGATGAAGGCTAAAGATACTTCATCTTGATTTCCCAAGGTGTCACTTTTCATCAACCTTTTGCTATTCTCTCCTCTGTTTTACTGAGGAATTCAGCCTCAGTGGTAGACCTCAGGATTCTGTGTTATCTGGAAATATGTGCCCTTTGCAAGTCACTTATCAAACACATGATCTAGCTAATTATAGGAACAAATGGCATCTACCTAATGATAGAGTCTGCAATTCTGTTCATATGATGTAAGCCAAGCATGGGAAGCTTTCCAGAGGGCTGCTGCTGTGAATAGTTCTAAAGTTCTGATCATATAGTATAGTGAACTCTCTATTTATTTGGCATTAAACTAAAGCAAAACATTCACAGAAAATGAAGTACAGTATTCACAATGTTATAACATAATGATTTATCACTAAAGTGACCATACAGTTTTACATGAAACACAGTATTCAGTAAATCCTTAACTCAATCATCCTTAAGAAATATTCCTCCTTAACAGATACAAAGTACAAAGGTCTCCTATCCCATAGGTCACACTATCTTAATCTCTTCAGTCAAAAAGTCTTCGTTCTTCTTGATAGGAGATTAGTTTCCAATCATCCTTAAAGGGGTACAATGTACAAAGTACAAAGTTCTCCTACCCCTAGATTGCAGTAAATCATGATCTTGTCAGCACTAATTACTCAAGGAAAGGTCTTTTCATCTTGGATCAAGGCTGGCTCCCAGATTCCATGGTTCCTCTTCCATGGTCTCAGGCTTTGCCTGAATTCACACAACTGTCACCTGCATTTAGAGGCAGGCAGTTCTCAGCCTCTTGTCCAGTTCCTTATGCAGTTCCCATTCCGTATTGAAGCTCACAGTATCCAGTCCACCTCAAGTCCTACACAGTTGAGGTTTCTGGGAAGACAAAACTTAGACTCAAAACAACATTCATGCTCATTGCTGGCACCATCATCAACTCACTATTTGCCTGAAAAATGAACACAGACCCACAAACAAGATCCAAGAAGTCAACACAAATTATCAGCATAGTCCCAGGACCTCTGAAACCCTCCCCCAAACAGGAAAACAGACAGGAAAATTCTCTTTCAGGGCTTTGAGTAAAGTCCCAGGGATTCTACACAAAGTATCACAAACACAAATCAACACCATCAGAGTGCCGACTACCGCAAGTGTTCCCTTCTCAGTTCTGCTCTGTCGCAGCTGTGCTCAGCTTTTTTCTGTCATTAGCTCTTCCCTGCCCCACCTACTTCTTATATCCTTCCTGTTTCTGTTTTTGGCAAGTCCCTCCCATTGTGGAATTCACAGGTTCTGTTTCTTAACTTGATATAATCAGGGTAAGACTCAAAGACACTTGAATTGAAATGAGGTGCTAAGTATTCATTTGCTTGCCATTACATATCATACTAAATACTTTACTAAATAATTTACTAAATATTTTGAATATGCTTAACACTATTCTAGGTGCTGTGGGGTACTAATATACATATACATACATATATACATGTACACATATATATGTATGTGTGTTTATATATGTGTGTGTGTGTATCTAATTCTTGAATCCACAAGTCCACTTTGCTTTGGTTCATGCCCCAATTCAACAAGATTAGTAAAAGTACTGGTTATGGGATCTGATGATCTTCCAGGTCCCTTGAACTTGCTGATGAAGCAGGAAGGGGTGGGGCAGGAGGAATCTAGAGCCAATCTGGAGCCAGTTTGGTGACTGGAAGTATGGTAGTGTTGGTGGCAGTAGTAGCAGCATGAACTTTTTTGAGCCAGCCAAGATGTCTACTAAGGACTCCTGCTGAGGTCTACCAGGGAGGGGAACTGCAGGAGGCCACAGCTGCTGGGAGCGAGCTGTGTGGATGCTGAGCAGTTGGCTTGAGTGAGAAGAGGACCTTTGCCAGAGGTAGCCTGTTCTGTTTTGAAGGCTTGAGAATGTGAGTGTTTACTGCATTAACTACAACTCTATAGCTACTCTGCTGGCTTTGACTTTCTGGTTTGGGGACTCAGTTTTCTGGTACTTGAATAAATGTTCTAGCTTTGTCTCCCATGTAGAAAGCCTGTTATATTTTGTGATTAATAATCATATCAGCATATTTATAGTTACCGCAGACCTTGTGAATACTGCATTGTTGATATAGTAAAGCAACAATTATCCATTCAATGCATGTAAAGGTGGAGTAGGAGGTGTAGTTGACTTATAAAAGTTGTCAAGATATATTTGTCAATATATTCAAAACTAAATATGGTGGTATTCCAGGAAAGCTAGTATTAAATGTAAAGAAGTACAGGGAAAATAGGAATCTGTAATAGTTGGTAATATCATGAGAGAACAGTCAGAAAAAATCCTTATCTCATTTACTATTATTGGTCAAGAATTTCAATACTGATCTCCAACCCTGATGTGACTGAATGCAAAACTATTTAGAGCAGATTTCAAGTATATTGAAAAGTCTTAGCAGGGAAATTATATGTGTGTTTATATATACACACATATATATGTGCATACATATATATGTATAAGCACATATACATATGTATATCCACATATATCTCCATATATATGTATGTATACACGCATGTGCATATATCTTTAGTTTGTTGTTACTGTTGAGAGATTAAATATTATCTATTTTTTGTAATCCAAGGGTTTATTGCCTATTTCCTTTTCATTCACAGTTATTCATGTTGCCTATAATTGTGTTCCATATTATCATTTTCAAATCACAGGCAGAGCCACGGAGAAGGTCAATGCTAAGACCAATAATTTCTATAATTTGTTAGCAGCTCTTCATAATCTTATGGGCAGGAAACTGGCTTAAAATGATTTTGTGATTGCCTGAGGAACTCTGTTATCCTCATATCTAAAATAAATGTTTTCCCCAAAACTTTCTAATACATTATATATATATGGTACTTTTAGTACTTTTTTTTTACTATCTTCCTCCACTATAGTATGCTCTTTAAGCACAGGCACAAAAATATGCCTTAAATAAACAGTGTGTCTCTACTAGGACTCACCAAACTGTTTGGTTAATGGTATAGTAGAGTTCCAAACTTAAAATTAGTTTCAAGACCTGGCTCTCACACATTAAATTGTGGGCCATGAGCATACTGGCTAATGTCTCCAAGCCTCTCTTCCTCAGTTGTAAATTCTGGATAATAATATCCATAGTAGTAACCCTCTCACAAGGTTATAAGTCATTTTGGGAAGTTGAAATTTTGTAAAATATCAGTTATAAATAAATACTAGTTGATTAGATGATTTAATAATTTAGATGTATATTGCTAGAAAATGCTATTTTTAAACAATTTTCTCTCCTTTTGCTGCTTCTAATGCATTATACTTCACCTACTGACTGCGTGCATTTTCACCCTTTCCTGTGCCAGGAATGATCTCCTTCATCTCTGTCTCCTGGCTTGCCTGGTTTCCATGGATAGGATCAAATCCCATTTCATTCAGTCCTTTCACAATTGTGACCATTGTTAGTGACTTCCCTCAGAGATTAATTTCCATTTACACTGTCCATGGGTTCTGAGAAGCTGTGGCATACACACATTGTAAAACTTATCTTGACAGGCTAAAAGAAATTGGGAATAAGCCCCAGACTTCAAACCCAGAGATGAAGTAGGGAGAAGTCTACCCCAAGCATATGAAGATTTCCCACAGCAAAACAGATAGATGAGAAAAATCTGTTTCAAAGGCCATGAAGGTGACTGAAGAAGGTGGTATAGAGTGCTTAGAGTATGTGTAGGCATCAAAGATGTGAAAAATATCCACTGCAATCTTGGACATTACCTTGCATCTTGACTTTTCTCCTGCCACTGGAATTTAAGGATTCTAGAAGAGAGACTGAAGCTGACAATTTTGTGTAAGTCTGCCTCACTCAAATGAAATTCATGAGCCAGTCATGGAATCACTCTATGATATCACTGGCCTTCTTTGAAAATGAAGGACAAGCAACAGTATTTTATCCTCCAGACATTTGGAAACACTTGATTGTTTTTTAAAAAATTAACTTATTCATTTTTATTTTTTAACATTTATTTCCCCAAGGTCTTGAGTTACAAATTTTCTCCCTGTCTCTCCCCTACCTCCACCCCAAGATAATAAGCCTACTGAAAACCCCTTCCCCCAATCTCTTCTCCTTTATATCGATGCCTCTCCTAACTTTCTAAGAGGGCAAGAGGAATATCTACACCATGGTGCCTGTATATCTTATTTTCCAGTTGTATGTAAAAAAAAACAATTTTTTAACATTTCTTTTGAAAATTTTGATTTATAGATTCTTTCCCTTATTCCCTCCTAACTCACCCCCACTGGGAAGACAAGTAATTCGATATATGTCGTATCTGTGTAAGTATGCAAAACATTCCCATAGTAATTATATTGTGAAAGACTAACTATATTTCCCTCCATCCTATCCCAACCCCCACTTATTCTATTTTCTCTTTTGATGCTGGCCCCTTTCAAAAGTGTTTTCTTCTAACTAGTCTCTCCCCCAATGTGCCCTCCCTTCTATCATCCTCCTTCTTATCCCCTTCCCCCCTTATTTTCTTGTATGGTAAGATACACAATTGAGTGTATATTCTATTCACTCTTTAAGCCAAATTAAATGAGAGTAAGGTTGACTCATCCCCTTTCACCTTCTTGTCCTTCCCCTCCATTGTAAGTTTTCTCTTTGCTCTTTTATATAAGATAATTTACCCCATTCTATCTCTTCCTTTCTCCTTTACTCAAGGTATTCCTCTCTCACCTCTTAGTTTTATTTTTTAGATATCATCCCTTCATATTGAACTCATCTGGTACCCTCTGCCTATGTATACATGTACATACATATACAAACTCTCTCACACACACATACACACACACACACACATATATATATATACATACACATATTTCTATACACATACACTTTTCTATACATATACTTGTATACAAATACATACACACATATACATGCACACATATGTACATATTAATTCATGTTCCTGTCAACTATCCTCTGACTAAGAAAAGTCTCATGAGTTACAATTATAATTTTTTCATGTAGGAATGTAAACACTTCAACTTTAATAAGTTCCTTATGATTTCTTTTCATGAAAAGCAGATAAAATGTTCATATCCTTTGATTCAGAGATTCTTCTCCTATACATACACCAAAAGAATATCACTGATATGAGATAGGCTCCATATTTGCAAAATATACACTGTTGTGTAGCAGATATCTTGGT
The DNA here is from genome assembly GCA_028646575.1 of Pseudocheirus occidentalis. Lineage (NCBI taxonomy): Eukaryota > Metazoa > Chordata > Mammalia > Diprotodontia > Pseudocheiridae > Pseudocheirus > Pseudocheirus occidentalis. The sequence continues at coordinate 243,933,621 of CM053595.1, forward strand.
AGCAGATAATTAGAAAAAAATACTCATCACTAAGGACAATGGTTAACTAAATTGTGATGCTCAAATACAACTGAGCATTATTTAAATACTATCTAGTAATGGAAAAAATGGCTGAAACAATGAATACAAAGATCATCAAAAACTTACATGAACTGGTGCAAAATTAAGTAAACAGATGCAATAGAGAAACATACACATTTCCTGCAACAATGTAAGAAGAAAGAATGTTGAGCACAAAACAACTGAAAATGAGTATTGGCTCTAAAGGAGAAATATAGGATACCTCCCCCTTTCCTTCCTGTAGATGAGATGATGATAGATGTGGAACACTACATAGTTTATACACACACACACACACACACACCAGATTGGTGGCATTTTGGTTTGTCTTATTCCACTTTATATTTTTCTTTGAATGATTTTTCTTTGTTTTGGGGATACTAGTATAAAGAGAAAATGATATTCAATATGTAATAGCCATTCAATGTGAAGAGACCCAGAGTTTGAACAATTTGAACAACACAACAAAGAGGTGGGGCCCCAGCTAACATAGGCTATATCATTATGATTACCAGAGGAAAGAGAATTGAAAGAAATGTAAACCTATTCACCTGTCTCTTGGAGAACTAGAGAGGAGGAAATTGATGCCATCTGTTGGAGAGTTGTGTATTTAATAGCAATAAAGTACAGTTGAGTTGAAGTTGTTGCAAGACAACCTACAACACTTTCTGAGAGCAGAAAAACAATGAAAGCTGTGAGAAAACTCATGATGCCTTCAGGAAGTAGAGGCCAATAAAAATAGAGTGGTGGAAAGACTGGAAGGGATCAAGAACCATGTGAGAACTAGCTAAAATGTCCTGAGATCCAAGTGGGAAAGATATTTCCAATTAAGGAAAAAAAAATAAAAGATTTGAGAAGAAAGTCATATGTGAATTGAGTGTTAACAGATAGTCATGAATTAAAGAAATATTTGGTGGCGTAGTGAATATTTTGCTAGTTTTTAAATCAGGAAGCCTTGGCTTTCAGTCCTATCTTTGATACTATTTGTGTGACCTTGGTAAGTCATTTCTGACTCGGTCAAGTAATTTCTGACCTCCTCACCTTAGTCATTTCTAAATAACAAGGAGATCTACCTCCCAAGGTTGTTATGAGGATGATGTGAGATAAAATGTGCCAAGTGCTTTTCAAAGATTTAAGTGCTGTATAAATCTTAGGTGTCATCATCATCATTAATGGGGACTGAGAAGAGGGCATTTTAAGCATGAAATAAGAAGCAGTGATTCGGAGTCAGTAGGCCTGTTTTAAAAAGGCTAGATATTCCACTTTCTAACAATTTGTCCTTGATCATTATTTTTTTTGTATGGGCCTCAGTTTCTTCATTAATATTATGGTGAGGGGGGTTAGACTAGATAATCTCTGATTTCGTTTTCATCTTTATGATGATAAAAAAAACATAAATGGAGTATATAGCACTTTAATTCCTGCATGCATGTCTAAATTACCTTATCTCAGATTCATGATCAGTATGGTAGAGGCATAAAAGCATATCTTATATGGTTGGAATATGTGACATACAAATGCAAATGACTGGAATATGACATGCAAATGCTAAGATAATAAGTTAATGAATTAATGAACAGGCAACATATGTGATTAGCATTCAGAAGAAGACTAGAGGTTTTTATGAAAGGAAAAAAGAAAATTAAGGAAATAAGATAAGTCTTAAAGAATAGTCATGACGCAGATAGATATATAGAGAATAGAGAACTGGCCTTGAAGTTTTTTTTAACCTTAGTTTAAATTCTCCCTCTGATATATTCTAACTGTGTTACTTATCCAGAGTGAGTCATTTAACTTGTCAATCTTCTAGGCAACTCTCAAGGACTAAATTTTCTGAAGGTACCAATGTATTTCTCTAGATATCTGTTCAACACAGTAAAATCAGTTCCAGTCCTTATATTTGCTCCATCTCTAGGAATCATATAGATTCAAATGGCAGAGAGGATATATTGGTAAATGGGGGTATGGAGTAGGAGGTTGAGCATATTAGGTGATGAACACAATATGACCTCAGGTGTGAGACAAAAATGAGCATTGTGGCACATGAAAGAGTCTAGTATAGAAGTGTCAAATATGTGGCCAGCAGACCGGTAACCCTCAAGTGAAACCCAAAGCAGATTAATATGTAATTGGGAAACACTCAAAAGAATAAACAAAAATACAATAAGTCATAGAAAACATTAAATTTTAAAAATAAGTCAAAACGTAGGCCACAGAAATCTTTGTCTATGTCACAGTAGCCTCCATCTCTATTTGGATTTAACATGACTTGCCTAGTATGTGGATCAAATATGATAAAAAATGCAAATTACTTTGCAAACCTTAGTATATAGATGATTATTAACTGGCATTAATATTAGACCAGGTACAAAATAATACAGTGAGAGGTAATGTTTATAGTGAGGAAAGTATTAGGTGTGAAGTTGGCTGTGATATGCAAAAACCCAGAATGACATGGTAGCTGTGGGAATAGAAAGGAGAAGAAACAAATGAAGCTCTGAGGATATATTAAGTATGAAATCAACTGTCTATGTGTGGCCTCTATAGAAAGAACCATCTGATTACTAAATGCAACTTATATACAATCTGCACAAAGAAGTTTCTCACCTATCTATCCATCAGGTTTTGATCATGAGTTATGATTTCATACTATTTGCCCTATTTGATGGCAGCATTATACTGCAAGAGTTCCTTTACTTATCCCATCTTTAATTCAAACATTTAAAACAAATCAGCATAGCCCTTGGAGAGGCTGAGGTATAAAATATTTTCCTGGCAATGTGGACACACTAATTTTTCTAAGAATTTAGTGTACTAATAGTCACCTGCACATAAAACTGAAAAGTGGCTCCATTTTAATACATTTTAGCATGTCTGTGGCTAACGCAAAGCCCAGACCTTCAATGAGACCTTTTTATTTACTTCACTTTATATTTTTAATTCTCTGGCACATCCTTGTTTGCAAAATACCTACAGTTATTTAAGTGGGCTCATATATTTTGTTCTCCAATGATATCATTCAAAGACACTTTTCACCTGCTAAGAAGCTGGAGTATTTAATGTGAGTTAAAGGGAACCATTTTCCTAATATCTTAAGGAGTCTGCTTGGATATTCATCATTATCACTATCACTAGTCACTCTGGTGAGTACCAAGAAAGCTACATATTAGTCACTCTGAAAGCTGGGAGGGTAAATGATCCATCACCCCTCTGCTTTTTAATAGGTTTTTAAAGTGGCAGTGGGGGTTGGGGAAGACAAAAATGAAGAATTGCTTCCTATGTGTTTGGAAAAGTTTGCTAAAGCTCACCCCCAAAATGGATATTTTACTTTGATGTCCACAGAAACACATGCTATATAGATATAAATATCATATTTAATTTATGATTAATAATAAAGTATGGCATCTGTTAACTGACATACACACATATCTGTGTAGATAGATGATAGACAGACAGACAGACAGATAGATAGATAGATAGACAGATGGATAGATAGATAGATGGATATAGATATATTTTTTTTACACGTACAAAGCATTTCCACTTCCATTACACATTTTTAGCATTACAACAACCTAGTAAGGAAGGTAGTACTAATATTATCATCCTGACTTTTTCAAATTAGGATAATTCAAGGTCAGAGTGGTAAAGTGTCCTTCCAAAAGAAACACAGCTTTTAAGTGGCATAAATGAGTAGGCTTTTGAATTTTGTATTCAGAGCTTTTTGTCCTAATTGAACTTCAAGAATAGTGCCCATAACAAAAAATTTTCAGGCTATATTTTTGCATAGATTTCAAACTGCCTAGAAGCTCTGAGGCTTTGGGTTCATCAACATCGAGGAGATACATCTTGAATTTCATGTAGGCACAAATGATTTAATTTTTATTATTGTTTCCTCAGCTTTTAACATGGTGTCCAGCATATAGTAGGTAATCAATAAATATGTGTTAATGTGAATTGAAATTCTATAAATGTTGAATATAAATTAATTGAATTTTATCTATTATTGTATTTATAAATAGTAAATTGTGAATTTATCCTAAATTTAATACTTGTCAGAGATTTACAAGTCACAAAGATATAAGATATACAACTAAGAATCCATACATTTTAATATCACTTAAAATTTATTCTTGTTAGTGTGTTAATTTTCATTCATAGTCTTGAAGCTTGTCCTGGTAAGGCAATAATAATTTAGTGTATGGTACTTTATTGAAGATGCCCCAAGAAGAATGGCCAACTTCGTGGACCACTGTTGGAAAAAATCCTCCTTGGTCTGTGCAAGAGTGCTCCATATTTTTAGAATTTTTGTCATGTGTTGCACTTTTCCTTTGCCAGAAATTCCTTGATATTTGGAATATTTACCAGAGACTGATAATGAACTTGTATCCCCTTTCCCCCCCCATCCTGTGTTCCAATGCCTATTTATTTCCCCTTTAATTGGTGTGTGACTAATGGACAGTTGCAGTAAAAATAAAAATCTTTCTTATGCAACAGTAGTAGTGTATTCAGGCAGAGAGACAATTTCATTAATTTCTGACAAAAAAAATTACTTTCTGCATCCAAGTAGAATGTCAAATGTGAAAAACTTCCCATTTACATGTTTCTCATATTGACCTCCTGGAGTACTACATACCAAGGGATGCTTGATTCTAAAAAAATTTTCTCTAAAATGTTTTTCATAAGAGTAAAGTAGATCTACCACTTAAAAATTATCTCTATCAGAGAACACTCTGGATTTTGTATTAACTCTTTGAAAATACCCATTCTGCTGAAATGAATGGACAGAATGGTTATCATCAAGGTCTGTTTTAAGGCTTGCAAATCTAATTCTAAATGGATTTCATTTTAAGTAAATACCAATGAAAATAAATAGAAATATTCACCCCTGTTAAGATGGCAAGTGCCAAAATGCTGCTTAAGACTTTTTCTGGAAAAAAAAACTGACCTTAAACTATGGATACAAATTAAAACTTCCATAAGAATAAATTTAATGATATTCAAATGCCCTGTTTTTAAGTCATACAAACTGTATTTTCATCAGTACATTTCCAAAAAGGTAAAAGAAATTAGGACTGATTTATAATGATTATATCTTTGAGTTAAAATTCAGTTCAAATCTCTTCAGCATGCATTAAGCTTCTCTTTTGTGTAGAGTTGGGTTGCAAGGACAACAATGACAGAGATTCTACCCTCAAAGAGCTTCAAGAACTTCAATTCCGTCAAGGAAAAAATTTGGGGACGGGTCTACAGATAAGCAAATGCAACATAATTTGAGAAAGTAGAGCACTAAAACAAGCAGCAATTGAGGTGTTAAGTATTTGTATAGAAGCTTATCCCTGACCTGAACCTTGAGAAAGACTAAGCCTTCTAAGAGGTAGAAGAGGGGAAGGAGTCAATGCCAAGCACTAGAGATGACCTATATGAGGGTATGGAGCTGGAGGATTAAATGCTGAGTTCAAAAAATAGTCAGAAAATTTGTCTGGAAACAGAGCATAGGAAGAGGAATAATATGGAATGTTTGGGAAAGTGGGAAACAGTCAGTAGTAGAGGGCTTGTCAATGCCAATTGTCAGCTTGTCTAGAGTCATTATCTAAAGGTATTTGGAGGGGTTTGGGGGTGAGCTCAGACTTGCCCCTGCCTTTATTCTGTCATCTTGATTCTGCTTCCTCAACTGCCAATGTCAACTTGAGGAGTTTTTATTTTATTCTTGAGGTAATAAGGAGTTACTGAAAACTGTTCAGTAAGGAAGTGACACTGTCAGATCATCATTTTGGAAATAGTGATTTAGTAGGTTATGGGAAGATATAATGTGGAAGGGAGGGACTGAAAGCAGAGCTCCCAGTTAGAAGGCTATTTTCATGTGTGAGGAAAGGACACAAATTTCAAGAGATGTTATAAAAAACAATCAAAGAGACTTGAAAATTGGATATGAAGGAAAGGGAAAAGTCAGTAACAACTAAATGCTAGCAAACATAAAATATGGAAGGAAAATGATACTGTCAACAACAAGAACAAGCAAAAAAAATATTTTAGTCATAATAAGTTTTGGGTAAGATATAATGAATTCCATTTTGGACATTCTGGGTTTGAAGTGCTTATCTAGAGAGAGATATCCATTAGGATGTCAAATTTTGAAGTGTAGATCAGGAAAAATATTGTGTAAATTTGAAAGCAATATGTGATTTTGTCAATATCGTGAATTTTCATGGAAGAAGTACTTCTTTTGCAAATCCCAACAATAACCTAGTGTGTAATTCCTAGATTGTTGCCAAAGAAGAATAGATTTTTAAATGACTTTCCCAAGGTAACCCAGCTAGTATGAAAGACTGGATTTCACCAAATCTTCTTGACTCCAATTCCATCACTCTGCTCACTATACTATATTGTTTCAGTTAGAAAGTAATGTAATGCCAAGCAAAATGGTACTTAGCTCCTTGTTTAAGTTATTCAAGTTTCTTTGAGCCTTATCTGTGATTATATCAAGTATTTGTTAGAAACAGAACCTGTGAAGCCCACAGAGGGAGGAATTTGCCAAAGACCAGAATAGGAAGAACATAAAAGGAAGAGGAATAGGAGGGAGCTAAGGATATAAAAGCTTGAGCACGAGCTGGGACTGAGTAGAACTGAGAAGAATGTCTGTGATGTTGACACTCTGTCTGTTTGTCTGTATTGATGTTACTTTGCCAGACCTGTCTGGTGACAGAGGACATTGCTGCTTTTGCGGAAGCCCTGGGACACTACTGCTGGTTCAGAAGTCTTGAACAAGGACTTTACTGCTGTTCATTTACAGAAGTCCCGAAGGAGGGTTTTACTGTTGTTTTCAAAGGTCCTGGGATTTTACTGATGATTTGTGTTTGGTTTCTCAGACAGAAGCCGTGTCTGTGTTAATTTCTCAGACAAAGGACTTGTTTGTTGGTCTGTGTTGATCTCACAGGCAAGAAGTCAATTGATGGTAGTGCTAGCAATGTGAGTGAATATTGTTTTAACTCTGCTAAGTTTGATGTGTATAGTTGGAGCAGGATTTGGAACAGGAGCTGGGAGCTGCCTACCTGTGAATTCAGGTGACAATTGGGTGAATTCAAGCAAGAGCTGGGAATATGCAAGAGAAACCATGGAATCAGTCTTGAATCAAGATGAAAGGACCTTTGCTTAGGTACTTAATGCTGGCTGGTGAGAATAAGACAATGAGACCTACTGAGAGAGCCTGTTCTGTTACAAAGGTTTGGGAATGTGGGTGTTCACAGCCTTCACTCTGTGTATCAACCTCGTGGTAATGACTTTGGCCTTTTGGTTCTGGGACTCAGTTTTCTGGTATTTGAATAAAGGCTTTGGTTCTGCCCTCCATGTGGAGAGTCTGCTACATTTTGTGATTCACAACTATACCAGCATATTCTTATCCACGATGGGGGTTGTGAATATTGCATTGTTGTTACACAGTCCCACAGAACAAAGAAGGAAAAATGAAGGAAGGAAGGAAGGAAGGAAAGAAGAAAGGAAGGAAGGAACAAAAGAATGAATGAAGGGTGAGATAAGGAGAGAGGAAAGAAAGAAGGAAAGGAGGGAGAGGAGTGAAATAAGCATTTATTAAGTATCTACTTTGTACCAAGTACTTTACAAATATCATCATGATCCTCACAACAGCACAACAACCCTGGGAGGTACAGGTGATATATTATCCTCATTTCACAGTTGAGGAAACAGAGACAAATAAAGGACTTGCCCAGAATTACACAGCTGGAAAATGTCTGAGTGAAGATTTGAACTCTGGTGTTCCTGACTTCAATCCCAGCATAGTATGCACTACGCTATCTGGCTGTCATCAAATGGTTAATAAATACTGTATCTATTTTCACCTAAAGAAAATCAGATCCACATAAAAAGGAAAAAAAATCAGTTTCTCATGGTTAGTTGGCCAAGTAAATATAATAAAAATGACAATTCCACCTTAATTAATTTATTTGGTGCAATGCCAATCAAACAACCAACAATTATTTTATAGAGATAGAAAAAAATAATAACAAAATTCATCTGGAAGAAAAAAAGGCCCAGGATATCAAGGGAATTAATAAAAAGAAATGCAAAGTAATGTGGCCTGTCTGTACCAGATTTAAAACTGTAGTATAAAGCAGCAATCACCAAAACTATTTGGCATTGGGTAAGAAATAGAGTAGTGGATCAGAGGAATATGTAAGGTACACATGGCACAGTAATCAATGACTATAATATTCTAATGTTTTATAAACCCAGAGACTCCAGCTTCTGGGATAAGAACTTACTATTTAACAAAAGCTGCTGGGAAAATTGGAAAACAGTTTGGCAGAAACTAGGCATAGACCAACATTTTACCATATCTTATGTATAACGAAATAAGGTCAAAATGGCTACATGATTTAGACAGCAAATTAGGAGTTCAAGAATTCATGTGCCTGTCATATTTATGGAGAACTGGATAGTTTATGACAAAATAAAAGATAAAGAAGATTATGAAATGCAAAATGGATAATTTTGATTACATTAAATTCAAAAATAACTGCATTAACAAAGCCAATGCAACCAATATTAGAAGGGAAGCAAAAAACTGGGAAAAATACTTACAACCAGTGTCTCAGACAAAGGCCTTATTTCTAAAATATATAAATAACCAAGTCAAATTTATAAGAGTAAAAGTCATTCCTCAATTGATAATGGTCAAAGGATATAAATGGCTATTTTTTTCAGATGAAGAAATTAAAGTTATTTCTAGTCATATAAAAATATTCTAAATCTCTATGGATTAGAAAAATGCATATTAAGACATCTCTGAGGCACCATATTAGGCAACTATCAGAATTGCTAACATGATAAAACAGGAAAACGTCAAAGATTTGGGAAATATTGAAGATATGGGAATAAACATTGAAGATATGGGAGAATTGGAATTCTAATGAATTGTTGCTGGAGTTGTGACCTGATCCAACCATGCTGGAAAGCAATTTGGAACTACTCCCAAAGTCCAACCAAACTGTGAATACCCTTTGCAATAGCACTATTAGGTCTATATCCCAAAGAGAATACAAAAAGGGGAAATGGTCCACATGTAAAAAATATTTATAGCAAATCTTTGTGGTAGTAAAAGAATTGGAAATTGCGAGGATGCCCATAAATTTGGGAATGACTTAACAACTTGTGTTATATGAATTTAAGGGAATACTATTATTCTAGAAGAAATGATGAGCAGATTGATTTCAGAAAAAGTTGGAAAGTATTGCATGAACTGATTTTGAGTAAAGTGAGCTTAAATAGGAGAACATTGTACATAGTAACAGCAAAATTGTATAATGACCAACACTGATAAACTCTGCTTTTTCTCAGAAATACAATGAGCCAAAACAATTCCAAAAGACTGGTGATGAAAAATAATATCCACATCCAGAGAAAAATCTATGGAGTCTGAATGCAGATTGAAACATAGCTTTTTCTCATTTTTATTTTGTCTTTCTTATAGTTTTCCCCTTTTATTCTGATTCCTCTTTCACAACATAGCTAATGTGGAAATATGTTTAATATGATCATAATGTATAGGCTATGTGAAATTGCATGCCATCTAGTGGAGGGGAGTGGGGGAATTTAGAAATCAAAATTTAATCAAAGTGGAATCTTGTTTGATGCTGGACCTCTAAAGAAACTTAGCCTTCCCAAATGGCCTATCCTTGAAGAAAGGACAAGAAGGCCTAGGAACATGCATGCCATAAACTTGATTGAAAGTTTCAAAGTGGATCTTACCTGTTTCATATGCTTGGGCTACTTCAGTGACCCAGTGATTGTGAAATGTGGCCATAACTTCTGCAAAGAGTATCTTCTTAGCTTCTGGAAGGAAGGCCAGAAATCAATAAGCTGCCCAACTTGCAAGGCAATCATTAAATTTGGAGACTTTTCTTTTGATAGGAAGTTGAAGGATCTGGTTATCATTGGCAAGATGCTTAGACCTCTCTTACTGCAGAGCACCAGAGACCTGACCACCTGTGATGAACACGGGAAAGAAGACACCTTCTTCTGTGTGGAGGATCAGATACCTTTGTGTGGGTGTTGCTCTTTGTCAGAGAGCATAAAGAACACACAGTCCTTCCCTTGGAACAGGCTGTTGGTCAGTGCATGGAGAAGCTCCAGAAAACATAGAATACTCTAGAGAGTAAGAAGGAGGAATGTCAATAAAATTTGGAACAGGACAATAGGAAAGAAGCATTGTGGAAGTTGAAGGTCCAGTCTTTCAAAGATATGGTTGTATGTGAGTATGAGAGTTCTTTCTGGATAAAGAAGAGTTAGAATTGCAAAGGCTGGACAAGGAAGCAGGAGACAAGTTGGCAGTTGAGGAGAGCAAGGATGGGCACTTCCAGGAGAACCTCAATCTGCCAATGAACCCAGAGCAGCAGCCTGTGGAAATGCTCAAGTTGGAAGTCCAGGCTATGAAACAGTCTGTTAAGTCTGAATTTGAGAAAAAAGCAACAGTTTTTGTCAGAGAAAGAACAGCTACATCTCCAAAGTCTGGACCAGCAAACAAAAGACAATTTGTCTAAGTTTGAGGAGAACAAGGCAAAAATGTCCCTACAGATCCACAATCCGCAAATGGTGATGTCAGGAATAAAGAAAGAATTTGAGAAGCTTCCCATTGAAATTCTCTAGGACATGAGAGGCACACTGGAAAGGAATGAGAAACTACTTCTTCAATATGTTGTTCTTGCTTCACCCACACTGATCAAGTACCCCATCCCTGTCAGGACAGAAATGCTACTCACTTTCCACAGGGAGATAACTCTGGATCCTGAAACAGCCAATCCTCATTTCATCCTGTCTGATGATTTGAAAAGTGTGGAACATGTTTCTGTCCCACAGGGTATGCCTGACATCCCCAAAAGATTTGATTTTGCTCTCTTTGTCATGGCTACTCTGAGCTTCACCTCAGGGAAACAGTTCTGTGAAGCAGAAGAAGGGAATAATCAGGGTGGGAGGTGAGCATCTCTAAAGAATCAATTAGGAGTAGGCGGAGCCAAGACAGCGACATAGAAGCAGCAAGGTTCCACAGTCCCACACAACAAACTAAAATACCCATAAAATATGACTCTCAACAAGGTCTAGGACTCTCAAACTCACAAAGATACAGAAAACACATCTCTCACTGAAGGCAGCTCCGCAAGAAGGGCTCACCATGGCAGGCCGGGAGCCAAGGCCAGCCCAGCCTGAAAAGGAAAAGTGGCCAGGCTTCAGGGTGGCCAGAGGAGACAAGCCTCCCAAGCCACAGCTTGACTCTACTTCAGAGAAGATCTACTGCACCTGGAGGGATTTTCACATTTAGCAAGCCAGAATTACAGAAGGTCAGTGAAAGTAAAACTTTGAAACTTAATTTGGGGGAGGAAAAGCAGTTCTGACCAACCTGCCCACAGGGCAAAGAAGCAGCAGGGGAAGGGCAGGAACTGCTGTAACCGGTGGCTGCCCCCACTGGGCTGCTTCAGAGCCCCTGGCCTGTGGACCCCGCAGGGGGTGAGTTAATTGATCAGAGCCAAGTGCTCTTGTGTTGAGCGGCCTGTATCCAAATCATGGTCTTGGCTGGTGGTCCTGGGGTGTGCTCTCAGCAAGCCAAACCTGGGGGGCTGCAACACCCCCCAATAGCTCCAGCAGTGTGGAAAACCCCAGCAATTTGGAACAGAGCTTTCCCCCCTGGAAGCAGAGTTCCACAAAGCTTAAAAAAAACACCAAATTAATTGACTGGCCAACAACATGAGGAAAAGGAAACAAAATAAGAACAATAAAACTCTGGAATCCTTTTTTGTGGACAAAAAGGATGAAAGCATGCAACGGGAGGAAGACAATACAGTCAGAACTCCCACACCAAATGTTTCCAAGACACTTGAAGAATGTCTAGAGGCAATAGATCAACTGAAAAAGGACTTTTAAAAACAAATTAGAGAAGTGGAGGAAAAATTGGGAAGAGAAATGAGAATGATGCAAGAAAATCATGAAAAGAGAGTCAACAACCTGACTGAAGAAAACAACACTTTAGAAAAGAGATTAACTCAAATGGCAAAAGAGGCCCAGAAAGCCAATGAGGAGAAGAATGCCTTAAAAAGTCGAATTTGCCAGATGGAAAAATAATCTCAAAAGCATTCTGGGTAGTCTTTTTGGTTGTTAGGTTGTGGATTCCTCTGTTGTCTTATCATGGCTCTTATGAAGCAGAGCACTCATAAGTCTACCGGTGGCAAGGTGCCCTGTAAACAGCTCACTATGAAGGCTGCTGGTAAGAGCGCACTGGCTACTGGTAACGTGAAGAAGCCTCACCACTACCAGCCCAGCACAGTGGCCCTGCAGGAGATACAGCGCTACCAGAAGTCCACCGAGCTGCTGATCCACAGGCTGCCTTTCCAGGGGATCATGCGCGATATCGCACAAGACTTCAAGAGTGACCTGTGCTTCCAGAGCTTGGCCATGATGGCTCTGCAGGAGGTGAATGAAGCCTATCTGGTCAGGTTGTTTGAGGACATGAATCTGTACGCTATCTGTGCCAAGTGTGTCACCATCATGCCCAAAGACATCCAGTTGGCTTGCCACATCCGTGGGGAGAGGGCTTAAAAATCTTTAAAAGCTACACCACCAAAGGCTCTTTTCAGAGCCACCCACTGTTTCCAAAAAAGTAGCTGTACTTTCACTTACGCTGGTAACCCTTTTGTGTATTACTGTGGCGTAGCGAGTAGAAAACAGGCCACCCACTTGATTTTCAACTCCAGCCACTCAACCAACTTGAAAAAAAATAACCCCCCCCTCCCAAAAAAAAGCATTCTGAAGAGAATAATTCCTTCAGAATTGGAGTGGAGCAAATGGAAGCTAATGACTTTATGAGAAACCAAGATACTATTAAACAGTTACAAAGAAATGAAAAAAATAGAAAGCAATGTGAAATATCTCCTTGAAAAAAAACGCTGACCTGGAAAATAAGATCCAGGAGAGACAATTGAAAATTATTGGTCTACCTGAAATCCATGACCAGAAAAAGAACTTGGAAAGCATCCTTCAAGAAATCCTCAAAGAAAATTGCCCTGATGTTTTAGAATCAGAGGGCAAAATAGAACTTGGAAGAATTAACCAATCACCTCTTCAAAAAGATCCCCAAAAGAAAACTCCTAGAAATGTTATTGCCAGGTTCCAGAACACCCAGTTAAAGGAGAAAATATTACAGGCTTCCAAGAGAAAACCATTTGAATACTGCGGAAGCACTATCAGGATAACCCAGGAACTGGCAGCTTCTACACTGAGGGATCACAGAGCCTAGAATATGATATTTTGAAGATTAAGGGAGCTGGGATTAAAATCAAGAATAAACTACCCAGCAAGATGGAGCATATTATTCCCAGAGAAAATATGGTCATTCAATGAGGTGGAGGGCTTTCAAGCATTCTTGCTGAAAAAAACAGAACTGAACAGAAAATTTGACAATCAAACACAAGCATGAGAGGGTAAACATGGGAAAGAAAGCATAAGGAACTTATCAAATTTTAATTATTTACATGTGAATATGGAAAAATGATAATAGTAACTTATGATACTTGTCTCAGTATGAGTATAGGGGAAGGGAATACAAATGTATATATAAGTATACTTATACATATGTCTAAATCAGAGGCTATATATGCATATGAATACATAGCTGAGCATGTGTGTATTTGTGTATGTAGAGGGTATAGGATCAATTGAATAGGAAGGGATGATACTTTAAAAGGTGAAATTCTGAGGTGGGAGATGACTAGAATGAGAGGACACAGGGAGAGACTAAATGGGATCAATCATCCCATATTGAAGAGGCAATGGATAACTTTTACAACATTACTTTCAATTACTCTCATTGAATTTGGCTTAGGGAAGAAGTGGCATAAACTCTAAACTGGGTATCATGCCACACAGGAGAGTCAGGGGCATGGGGATTTGAGGGGGGATGACAGAGGAGAGGGCAGGGTCTGGGGGAGGGATGCTGGAAGCACACACTGCAAGAAAGGGACAGGGACAGGGTAGAGAACAGAACAAGGGGGGGAGGGATAAGAAGGAGGGACATATGATCACTGGCACTATATGTCCACTATGAAGATGTCCTGTATAATCACACATCCACAGCCTGTATTGAATTGATTGTCCTTGCAGTGGGGGTGGGTAACAAGCAAGGAATCGAAAGAATCTGGAATTCAAAGCTCTGCAATACCTGTAACTAGGAATTAAGATATACAGGGGCTGGGGTAGGGAGAGCCTCCCTGCCCTACCAGAAAGTAAGAGAGCAGAGCAGGGGAGAGGCTTTACAGTGGGATTGCTGTTTTAGGGTTGGGGTGGGTGAATAAGGGGGAGAAATTTTGTAATTCAAAAATCTCATGAAAATGATTTATGTAAACAAAAAAACAAATAAAAGAAACAAAGTGTATACCCAGGAAAAAGAATAATCAATTATTAGGAAAGGCAATGTTCCCAATTTGTCTAAGGAGAGATGTACCCCTGTAGTCTGGTGTAATGCCATGCACCAGCAGATTCCTAAAAGAATGCTACTGTGGACAGTTTGTAAGAATCGGATTACACAGTAATAGTGAACACTATGTTTATTCCATTACAAATCAAGGCACACATTCACAATATGTCACAATGTAATATTCACAACATTACATCTTATCACAGAAAACCACAATATACTGTCCATAGCAGCTTAACTTTAGAATGGCCACACAATTTTCACTACAGTGGCCACAATATTTAGAAAAAAGAACAAAAGAATAATCATCTGGTTTCCCTTAGGGGGAAACTCTTTTCATTTAATCATTCAGTTAATTCACAATATATCAACTGATGAACTTACTAAGTGCTAAGGATCTACTAAACTTGATTGCTATTACATCTGGAGATTTGAAAATTTACATTGTTCTTGTGGCCTGACCTATTCATACAGTGGGCATATTCCTTGACTATGAAAGGCATATAGCATTTTACAATGCTACAGATGCAGTTCTAATCTGCAGTCCCCCAAATGGTGCTTTTGAAAGACCTCTTTGCCCTTTCTTCTCTCCTTGCTTTAGACATGGGCTCCATATCTGCCCCAGAAATAACCAGGACAATAATGAAAAAGGTGATCATGACAAAAATGAGATTTTCAAATACAACCAACTAAAAACAATCCCCCAAATGACTTTCCTCCATTAGAACCCCTGTGGAATGCATCAAATTATGTAGACTAATATCTGAACCAATAACATTAAATTTTATCTTATACTGTGAAAATTTATAAAAGTGAATGTTGAAAAGTAGAAATAAAAATATTTAAAATATGCTTTATCTATCTAGCTATCTACTCCCCTCAATAAGAGCATATCCATCTCAAAAATCTCATAGGTACCCATTTTTTCTCTACATTCATTGTAATTTCATCAACTTGGATAATTTTGATTATTTTCTACACACATTTTTCCCCCTTTCAGCTCTATTACTAAAATAAACAATGTTTTAAACACCTACATCTGGGTGTCCTGTGGTATCTCAAAATCAACTCATCTAAAAAGTAACTTACCATCCAACAAGAACAATTTTTAAAATTTTTTATTGTCATTTTAAGATTATTCTTATCTTTGCCTTCTCATTTATTAAATATTTCATGGATAAGAATCCGTAGTTTTATCGGACATGGTTTATTTAACTGGGAAGCATATCATTTGAGTCTCAATAGTTAACAGTTCCTCTCACTTCAGAGTTACTCCTTCTTCCCTCAGGATGAATTGTATGGCTCATTTCAGATACTGATGCAATCTGTTTATAATGGTCGAGGTTTTGATGAGTGAGAAACCCCTAGCATAAGGGCAATCCACTCTACAATGTCACATATACATTACATTTATATTTATTAGTTTTAGATATGATGTGATATATAATGATGTAATAACAATTTAATTGCTGGTACCATATTTTTTCTTTGTTTCCCTCATGCCTGACATTATGCATTGCAAACAAGAAATGTTTATTCAGTCTCATATAGCTAAATTATTAACTAAAGATAGATACATGTTCCAAAATCTTTTATAAAAAAATCCATGCCCCACCATTGTCCCCAACTTTTATACTTACTGAGGCAGCCAGTTCCATTTTGGAGGCTATTAAATTAATGTATTTATTTACAAATTCCAGGAAAGCTGAGTGCTGCAGAAGGGACGTTATCAAGTTATGGTGCTGGAGAAGACTTTTGAAAGTCCTCTGTACAAAACAGAGATCAAATAAGTCTATATTAAAGAAAGTAATTCAGATTTTCTCATTGGAAGGAGAAATGTTGAAGCTAATGTAAAATACTTTGGCCACCTAATGAGAGGACAGGACTCACTGGAAAAGACCCTGATGTTAGGAAAGATTTAAATCAATAGCAAAAGGGAACAGCAGAAAATGAGATGGCTAGTGTCATGGAAGCAATAAACATTAGCTTGAACACATTTCTAAAAATAGTAGAAGATAAAAGTGCCTGATACCTGATGTACTATATTCCATGGTATCATGACTAATAGGAATGAATGAACAACACAGTAACCTCCATCCATATGCTTGGCATATGGGATCATATGTCTAGACTTTGAATGGGCCTTAAAAAATTCGCAGCTTAACTCCCACATTGCACAAATGAAGAAACTGAGCCCAGGAAGTTAATGTGATTTCTATGCTACTCAAGAATTTATTAAATAGGACTAAACAGGTGTAACAATAATTCAATATTCACAACATCCATGGTGACTATACATATGCTGGTGTAGTTGTGAATCACAAAATGTAACAGGCTCTCCACATGGAGCACAGAGTCAAAGCATTTATTCAAATACCAGAAAGCTGGGTCCCCAAACCAGAAAGTCAAAGTCATCACAGTAGCCATGAATTTGGTACACATAGTTAATGTAGTGACCACCCACATTCCCAAGCTTTCAAAACCAAACAGGCTCCCTTAGACAAAGATCCTCCTCTCCTCACTCATGGTAGCTGCTCAGCCTCCACAATGCTTGCTCCCACCAGTTCTCAGCAGAAGTCCTCAGCAAAAGTGTTCAGCAGAAGTTGTGGCTGGCTTTCAGAAGAATTTCTGCCACCACCAGTTCTGTTCTCAAAAAGCTCTTCCATCCCTGGTCTGGGCCTCTTATTAGCTCCTCCCTGCCCCACCCCTTATTTCTACATCAGCAAGTTCATCCCACTGTGGGAGTCATAAGGACCTGTTAGCTTTCCAATACAGAGGGCTATGGAAGATCTTCAAATCCCATTACTGTTACAGCAGAATGAATCTTTTCCCCCCACATAACAATCTTTCCACTATTTTTTTTTATTTCTTTTTCCTGATCTTCATGTGGCAGAATTTCTAGTTTCCTTACCAACCTATTTTCCTTCTTTTGAACATTATTTCATGTGTCAACATCCCACTCAAAACATGATTGTTATTCCTCTCACCTTAGTATCATCTGAAATTAAATAATATTCATAATAGATGTTTGCTTTCTTTTCCCATTAGTGACCCCTGAA
Organism: Pseudocheirus occidentalis; assembly: GCA_028646575.1. Taxonomy (NCBI): domain Eukaryota; kingdom Metazoa; phylum Chordata; class Mammalia; order Diprotodontia; family Pseudocheiridae; genus Pseudocheirus; species Pseudocheirus occidentalis. The sequence continues at coordinate 243,951,216 of CM053595.1, forward strand.
TTATTTTTCTGTCTTAATCAAAATTCCAAAATAATAATTAAAAAAGAAACCCTGAAATGAGGCAACCAATATTAATCATCATGACATTCTTGGAGGGGAATCATGGGCAATATTATTTAAGCTTTTCTTTTCTCTACCCATTTTATATCACTACTTCTATTTTTTTATGATTGTAACTGAACCTAAAACTCTATATATTAATGTATTTCATAAATAATAGCTTTCATTAAGAGTTCTTTAAGAGGCATTTCATGCATGATCTCATTTGATCATCATAACGTCCCTGTGAGGAAGAGCTGGGGAAAATGATATTATCTCTTTTTAATTATAGACAAACCAAGTCTCAAAGACCATACATCACTTTTAAAAAATATAATCAGATGGCTAGTAAGTGCCAGAGCAAGATCTGAATCCTAGTTTGTCAGACTCTAAATATATTGCTTTCCCCATATTATGCCTTTATGAATTTGGTAATACAAGTAATATTTATCCAATTTTGCAAATAAGGAAAATAAAGCTTAGAGATGGGTGATACTTATTTGCTCAAAGTCATAGAATTAATAAATGAGGAAATTAGACTTTTAAACCAAGTTGTCTGTCTCCAATACATCATTCTGTTACTCTTCCTTCTACCAAACTCTGTTTCTTCCTTTCCTTTGAGCAATTAAACAAAGGCTAAGACTAAGTAGGAATCTAAGGACTTACAACTCTCTAGGTCAATTGAAAACAAAAGCTAAATAATCACTAAATATTCTTCCTTGCCTTGAGAACAAGACAAAGGTTACTGATTCTAGGAGTTCTAACTTCTAGGAAAATTCTAATGAAAGTTTTAATGAGGCACAATTGGAAACATTATGGGTTTGTGCTTTGATGAAACTATTGGGGATCATATAATCCCCCTTCAAAGTAAAGTGATCTAAAAAAAGGGTTCGTTTGTGATAAATGCTTTGGCATTTTTGTGAAACCTATGTACTTCTGAGTATATTTGTAAATAAATAAAGTAAAATATATGACATTACACAGGAAATCAATCACACTGAAATTCAATTATCAAAACATTTCTAAAAAACAAAAAATACATATATTTCATAGATCCCAGCTTAAGAACACCTATTCTAAATGGATGGTAACACACCTCTAAAGTTCCCTACTTTTAGGGAACACTCGTGTTCAACCTTGGAATCATACAGTTTCCTCCAAAATATCAAGGAAATTTGTCTCCTATATATGCATACTGTCACTACCTTGGCTTATTACAATAGTCAACCTACTTCTCTTTCTTATCATCTGTTTCTTCTTTTCCCTAATCAAAATCCTTCATAACTAACACAGTAATATTCCTAAAGCAGTCTGACCATGTTACTTCCCCACTCAATTAACTTAAGTGGCTTCCTATTACCTTTAGAGTCAAATCCCAGTTCCTCTATCTATAACATTGTAAGACCAACCACACTGGCATACTCAGGGGAGCTTCTAGCATAGGTTCTTAGATCTGCTTTATTAGTAATGATAGCTGTTTAAGGGGTCAACAATCTTTTTAATTAAATTCACTGGTTCAGGGGAAAAGTCAGCACCCTGAACTTCAGATAAAATACAAGCAGAGAAATAAAGACAAACAGACAAGGCTCTGATTGCCTGGATCAACTACTACTTTACATACCTCCCTAGATGTAAAGAGCCTTTACATCTAAGCAGAGAGCTCTGAGCATATGACCATGCAGAATCTCAACCAGAGAATCACAAGATAATTCCATAAGTAAGTCCCCAAAGTAAAATACCACCTCACAAGGCATCACACCCCTTGTGACTCAGTGTCCAACTGGAAATTAGCAAAAGGTGTGAAAGTTTTTCTTTATGCATGCCTCCCCTAAGCAAGCAAGCTTCACTGAATGGGCTCCACATGAGACCTATTAATGAACAAGAAAGATCTGAAATGCCATTAACATTACAAACATTTAACCTCCTTTTGGATCTTGTTCCAATTTACCTTTCTAGACTTTTATTTTATTGTCCTTCACACACTCTTTAATATAGCTAAAATTTTCATCTTGTTCTTCTTCACACATGATGCTCTTCAAATCTCCATTCCTTAGGAAGGCTGTTCAACTTTCCAAGAAGACATTACCATCTGACTTTCATTTCTTATAATCTATAGTTCCATTCACTCACAGCTCAAGTGACATGAGTTTCCTACAAGACACTTTTCCTAATCCTTCTAACAGCCACTGATACCCCCAAGAAATTACCTTATAATTTTACTATATGTATTTATTTCATATGCAATTATAGATGTGCATGCTGTATTGAGAAAATCAAGTGTTGATTTTATATTTTATGCTTAATTGCTTTTTTAACTGATTTTATTCTATAGCTGTGTGCATCATTTTTTTTGTTTCTTGGTTCTCATTTAAGAGACATGGACAGAAGTACATGAATCCAGAATTTCAATTTTCCTCTCTAAGTTTGAAAGGTGTTTCCCTATAAATCAATTTAATTGAAAGAAAACTTATCTCTATACAGCCTTGCTTGCCCATGCACAATTAAGGGAGATCTGCAATCCTACTAACAATTTACAGAATATATGTGGGTGCCAAGAAATCTGTTATCTCTTTTTGACTAATGAGCAGATGGACTCTATCAATCAACCCTTCCTGACAGCAGGATGGAAGGGGAAATTGTTTCTAGCCCTATATGTCCAGCGAATCACATTGTTTTTGCTGCCTAAGATACTTCAGACTTTCTAATAATTTTTCCCCTTTATGATTCCAAAGGATTTCTACAGAGGAGCCCTGAGTCATCCCACCCCTAGTCTCAATCTTTACTGAGCTAAAATACACCCCCCATAACTGGGGAAGTTTTAACTCTGTTTTTTTTTTTCTGTCTTCCTATCTTTATTAAAATATGACTAATTGGTTGTAAGTGATTACAGAAAACTCAGTAAATTCCACTAAGAGATTGATGTCCCTTTAACTGATATTTGAAACCTTGAAGACATTGCATACATACACACACATATATGTATAATACATATATCCACATATGCATATATGCATATATACATACTTAAACATACATATGTATCTATCTATGTAGCTTTGTGTCTATGTATCTATGTATCTATCTACCTATGTATCTATATCTATCTATCTCTATCTATCTATCATCTCTGTCTGTCTGTCTGTCTGTCCTGTCTGTCTGTCTGTCTGTCTGTCTATCTATCGTTCTATCTATCTATCTTCCTTCAAATGGGGATCCTAGTTCTCACAGAGAGGGATGGAAGGGCTAATCTGAATGCTTGGGGAATTTTCTCTTCAATGAATGCTCCCAGTTTACGTTGCATGATAAGAAAAGTCTCTCTTGTCATCACCAGTGACACTTTTATCCAAATTATTCCATGCCAGAAGGGTTATTGAACCCTTGGGGAGTATTTCCTCCTTCAAGGAGGCCACTAGTTCAAGCCAAAAGGGAGGCATTTTGAAAGGGTTGATAGAGCCTGGAAATACGTGGTCTTTCCAGTTGTTAAAAGGGAATCAATAAAATTAAAACAAAATTACTCTAAAATATACAGGTCCCAGAATTTGACCTAAGAACGGAACTTTACTTTGTGCACACTGATATTATTTAGTATGTTTCTATCTGTCCTGTCAAACCTAGGGCTTGGTCATTGAAAAATATATCCCTCTAGAAAGAGTGTTTCTCTTTGTATCTTTTAACTTCAGCCAAATTAGAAGGCAGACAAGAAACGCAAATGAGGAAGACAGCAGAACTTTATGACTTCGTAAACTAACTAGAAATTGAGTTTGACTAAAATATAAGTTCTCTAATGTGAATTTTCAAATTGTGCTTTGAATGTATTTTAAATAAAAGCTGGACTATTCTAGTGAGTTTGGGGTTAAATTAGGTTAAATTCTTTAGCAGCTGTTTTAAGGAAATTAAGAAATAACTGTGAAGGTTACATGAATGGATTAACATTTTTCCAGTGCAAATTGACAGATTTATTATTTTATTGCAGGAAGAATGTGATTTCACTGATGAGAGAAAAGGAAACCAAACTAGTTTGAAAGTGATATCAGAAAAATTTCAAAGTGAAAAAAAATAGGTTGCAGTTTGAATGATTTTGCTACTTGAGAAATCTTTCTTGGTTTGTGAAAAAGAGAAAAGTTTGTGTAAATCAGGGAAAAACTAAAAAATAAACAATTGTCTTCTGTCTTCACCAGAAATAATAGAAGCTTCTATAAATGAGCAATTTGAGTATAAATATTATTCAACTTGGAAAAAATGTTGTGTGTTATTTCTGTGAGTGACAAAACGAATATTACTTGTTATTTGAATAGACCAGGCATTTGTAAGTTGGAATATTAAGATACCCTCTCCTGTATTTCAATAAAAGAGATAAGCCGCTAATGGCTTCCTACCTTGTGATGTATGTTACAGAATTATTGGACTGCAGGGTTCCACCATTCTGCTCTCCATTCTTAGTGTTCCCAACATAAGGGGGGAAAAGGGAGGTGGCTTTATAAATATATTAAAATTGGGGTTTTAACTGAAATATAATATCTTTATAGTTAGCTTCATGTTACAGTTTAAAGGATTTTATAACTGCTAAAACATATTTTTGGATTTTTGGAAGTTTGAAGCCAAAAGGAGCCCTGAGATCACCCCTAGTTGAAATTAAAAGCAAACAGTACAAACCGCTCTCCCTTTACTGAATGTGATAGATTTATTGTTCTAGTTAAGAAGGTAAATTTGCCTGCTAGAGAATAAACAGAATTGAAGCTAGTTTGAGACATTTGCCTGAGTAAATTAGTATATTAGTTGGCTGAGTTGTGATAGAACTTGCAACTCAAGAAGTAGAAGCTGAGTAATTAGTTGCTTACCCATAAGGAAATCTGTTAAGGAAATATTCAGTGGGATGAAGATGTGTTGTATAGTTTGTGATATGAAAGAGAAGTGGAGAGCAAGTAGGGTTTGAGGGAGGTTTTTCATCTCTCGAGATACAAAAGATATCGTCTTCTTTGTGATATGGAAACTAAAGTAGTATATTTTTAATGTGAAATAATTTGAAGGTAGTATACTATACTCCTGTCCTTTGGGGACCATTAGAAGAATATATTTTAGTTGTTAAATGAAAATAAAACATCGTAATGGATCCTAAAGAGTGGGATGGGAATAAAAGAGTGTCATTTTAAATCTCTCCTACTAGACAGAGTAATGAGCCCCATAATGTGAGGTACTTGAAGTAAATGGCCCTTGGGAAAATTGAGGTTTTGATTTTGTGATTGCAAATTCAGATTTGATGTGTATTGAAACTAAATTATACTGGAGTTAGACATTAAGTCAAAATGTTGAAAGACCACAAATAAAGGAGAATATGAATTAAAGGTCTAAATCTGACTAGATGGGAGACAGAGCAAAGATGTTGGGGGGAAAAGTCAGGAAATGGTCCGAGATCAGAAACAATGATAAATCAAAGTTCTAAGCATATTCTGGAGCAACAAAACTCAAAAAAAAAAGAGGGAAAAAAATTATCCAGCTTCAGATAACTTAGATTTCAGAAAAGGTCTGTTTCACTTGGGTAAGAGGGGATCACAACCCAACAGAGATAGTATCTTGGCAAGTCAACAGGATGCTCTTAGCCATACCATGGATTAGCAACTGAGATCCCTCAGTCATGGCTCAGTAGGCTACAGGCACAGCAAGCTATCTGGGAGGCCATCAGACCCAGTGCAGAAGGCAAAATGTCAGCCTCAGGACCATGGTACAACAGGCATGACTAGACTGGGCCACCCCAATTTTGTAAATGAGCTGTGGGTACCCAAAGCCAAAAAATAAAAAGAGCCAGTGAGTGACCAGGCACCTGGTCCTCAGCACAGGAAATATTAGCCAACCTCCCTGCAAAAAAAGAGCCTTGATCAGAGAAATCTACTATCATGACAGAAAGTGACAATATGTCAAAATGCCTATATGTGGAGCTTCAAAGGAGAACAAAAATTGGGCTCAAGCCCAGAAAGTCCTCTTGGAAGAGCTCAAAAAGGATTTTTAAAATTGAGTAAGAGAGGTAGAAGAAAAAAATGGGAAAAGAAATGAGAATTATGCAGGATAATTATGAAAATAAATCAATAGCATGGGAAAGGAAGCACAAAAATTGATTCAATTATACTATTCCTTAAAAAATACAATTGGTCAAATAGAAAAAAAAATCTTCTGAAGGAAGAAGCTACTTGAAAATTAGAATCAGACTAATGGAAAAGGAGATACAAATGTTAACTGAAGAAAATGATTCAATGAAAATTAAAATTGGGGCAGTAGAAGCTAAATACAGCATGAAACACGACAAATCAATCAAACGAAATTAAAAGAATGAAAAATAGAAGAAATTGTAAAATGGATCATGGGAAAAGCAATTGATCTGTAAAACAGATCCAGTTTAAGAATTACTGAACTACCTGAAGGCCATGATCAAACAAAGCCTGGGCAACATCTTTCAAGAAATTATCAAAGAAAAACTGCCCTTACATCCAAAAACAAAAGGTTAAAATAGTCATTGAAAGAATCCCTCAATAACCTCCTGATACAAACTCCAGAATTATCAAATAAAGGAGAAAATACTGCAAACCACAAGGAAAAAGAAAACAGTACAAGTGTCAAGGAGCCACAGATAGGACAACACTGAATTTAACAACGTCTCCATTAAAGGAACAGAAAGCTTGGGATATGGTATTCTGGATGTCAAAGGAGTTTGGATTACATTCAAGGATTAAATACACAGCAAAATCTAGCACATGTTTCAAGGAAAAGTTTGGAAATTCAATAAAACAGGGGACTTTCATACCTTACAGATGAAAATACAAGAGCTGAACAGAAAATTTGAACTTCAAATACAAGATTCAAGCACAAAAAGGTAAGAAGGAAAGGGGAAAAAAAGCACATTTTGTTGAGTTAAACTATTTCCCTTATTCCTTGAATTTTGTTTCTTTATTGGAGGCAGTTAGAAGGAGTATACAAAGACAGAATGTGAGTATAAGTTGACTTTGATATGAGTTACAGGAAGAAATAGACAGCAAAGCTATACTAGTTGGGGACTTCTACTTCCCCTACTAAAAACTAGATAAATCTAAGTACAAAAATAAACAAAAGAGAAGTTAAGGAGGAGAATAGAATGTGAGAAAATTTAGATATGGTTGACCACTGGAGAAAAAGAAATGGGGATGAAAAGGTATATACTTTTTTTCTCAGCTGCATTTTACACACACACACACATGCACACATACACAATGACCATGTATTAGGTAAAAAAACAACAACAACAACAAACCTTCACAATCCCTTCCAGAAAGGTAGGAATATTAAATGCACTCTTTTCAGATCATGATGCAATAAAAATTAAGTATAATAAATGGCCATGGAAAGATAGGCTGAAACTAATGGTAAATAAATAATCTAATGCTAAAAATAAATGGGTCAAATAACAAATAATAGAAAAATTAATAACTCCATCAAAGGGAAGGACAATAATGAGACAATAAAATAAAACTTATGGTATACAAAAAAGCTGTTTTTAGGGGAAATCATATATTTCTGAATGCTTACAGGAATAAAGTATAGAAAGAAGTGACTGATGAACTGGGCATGAAACTAAAAAAAAAGCTAGGAAATGAAAAAATTAGCAATCCTTCATTAAATACCAAATTAGAAATTCTGAAAATCAAAGTACAAGTTAATAAAATTAAAATTAAGAAATCTATTCAGTTAAAAATAACTAAGAGCTGAGTTTATGAATAAAGAAAAAATAGGTAAACCTCTGGTTAACTAGACAAAATAAAAAGAAAACCAAATTATTAGTATCAAAAATGAAAAAGGGTGAATTCACCACCAATGAAGAGGTAATTACAACAATAATTAGGAACTATTTTGCCCAACTGTATGCCAATAAATCTGACAATCTTAGTGAAATGGATGAGCACTTTAACATGTAAATTGTCCAGAGCAACAGAAGAGGAAACAAAATATTTAAATCACTACCTTAAAAAAAAACAAGAAGTTGAACAAGCCATCAAGAAGTCCTTAAGAAAAAATCTCCAGGGCCATATGGATTCACAAGTGAATTCTATCTAACATTTAAAGAAAAATTAAATCCAATACTATATAAGCTATATGGAAAAATAGGCAAAGAGGTAATCCTACTAAATTCTTTCTATGATACAAATATGGTGCTAATACGTAAACTAGGAAGAGTAAAAAAAGAGAAAAATAATTATAGACAAATTTATTAAATGAATATATTTACAAAAGTTGTACATAGAATACTAGCAAAGAGATTGCAGCTACTTATCACAAGGATAATACACTATGATCAGGTGGGATGTGAACTAAGAATGCAGGGTTAATTAAAATGTTAGGAAAACCATCAGCATAATTGATCATATCAGTAAAAAAAATTAACAGAAATCATATAATTATCTTAATAGATGTAGAAGCTTTTGACCAAACATAATATCCATTCCTATTAAAAACACTAGAAAGCATAGGAATAAATGGAGTTTTCCTAAATATAATAAGGAGCACGTATCTAAAACCATCAGCAAGCATTATATTTAATAGTGATAAGCTAGAAAGATTCCCAATAAGATCAGGAGTGAAACAAGTATGCCTATTATTACTACTGTTATTCAATATTGTGCCAGAAGTGTTAGCTATAACAATAAGAGAAGAAAAAAAAAGAATTGAAGGGATTTAAATAGACAATGAAGAAGCAAAGGTATTTCTCTTTGCAGATGACATGGCTATATACATATCCTTGATATGATCTATAACAATCAAATAAAAAACCATTTGAAATAATTAACAACTTTAGCAAAGTTCCAAGATATACAATAAACTCACATAAATCATCAACATTTTGATATATTACTAACAAAGTCCTTCAGCAAGAGATACAAAGAGAAATAACGTTTATTGTAATTTTAGACTGCAAAAAACATTTGGAAGTCTACCAGCCAAGTCCACTCAGGAATTATAAGAACAGAATTACAAAATATTTTTCATACAAATAAAGACAGATCTAAATAACTGAAAAAATATCAGTCACTCATGAGAAGACTGAATTACTACAATAGCAGAGACAATTCTACCTAAATTAATTTACTTATTCAGTTCCATATCAGTCAAAATACCAAAAACTATTTTACAGAGCTAGGAAAAATCATAAAAGAACTCATCTGGGAGAATAATGTTCAAGAATATCAAGGGAATTTTTGAAATGAAATTAAATGGAGGGGAAAGTGGTCAAAATATATCAGATCTAAAACTGGTTTATAAAGCAGCATTCATCAAAACTACTTGGTATTGCCTAAGAAATACAGTGGTAGAGCAGTGGGATAGGTTAGGTACAAAAGACACAACAGTCAATGATTATAGTAATCTACTTTTTGATAAATCCCATAACTACAGTCTCTGGGATAGAACTTATTATTTCACAAAATACTGGGAAAATAAGAAAGTAACATGGCAAGAATTAGGCATAGAGCAACATCTTGCACCATATAACAAGTTTAAATCAAAATAGTTACACAATTTAAACATAAAAAGTGATACTATAAGCAAATACGGAGAACAACAAATAGTTTACCTATCAGATCTATGGATAATTGAAGATTAATGACCAAATAAGAAAGATAACATTATCAAATGGAAAATGGATAATTGTAATTACATTAAATCAAAAAAGGTTTTGCACAAACAAAGACAATGCAACCAACATTAGAAGGGAAACTGGAAGCTGGGAAACAATTTTTGTAGCTACTGTATCTGATAAACACCAAATTCCTACAATATATGGAGAACTGAGTCAAATTTATTATACAAGTCATTCCCCAACTGATAATAATCGAAAGATATAAAGTCAGTTTTCAGATTTTTTTTTTTTTTGCTTTTTGGAGGGCAGTTGGGGTTAAGTGACTTGCCCAAGGTCACACGGCTAGTTTTTTGTATTAAGTGTCTGAGACCGGATTTGAACTCAGGTACTCCTGACTCCAGGGCCGGTGCTCTATTCACTGCGCCACCTAGCCACCCCCCAGTTTTCAGATTAAGAAATTAAAGCTATCTTTAGTCATACAAAATGCTCTAGATCACTATTAATTGGAGAAATGCAAATTAAAAGAACTCTGAGGTACCAAATCATACCTATCCGATTGCATAACATAACAAAAGAGAAAAATGATAAATGTTGCAGAAGATGTGGAAAAACAGGAATACTATTACATTATTGGTAGAGTTGTGAACAGATCCACCTATTCTGGAGAGGAATTTAGAATTATGCTCAAAGGTCTATAAAACTGTGCACACTCTTTATATCTCAAAGGGATCATTAAAATGGGAAACAGACCTACATATACAAAAATATTAAACAACTCTTCTTATGATGATCAAGAATTGGAAATTGAGGGTATGTTGATCAATTTGAGACAACCTGAATAAGTTGTGGTATATGAATGTAATGGACTACTATTGTTCCATAAGAAATGATTAGCATGCAGACTTAGGAAAAACCTGGAAAGTCTTATATGAACGCTAAGTGAAGTGAGCAGAAGCAGGAGAACATTTTTTAAAGTAACAGTAACATGGTGAGGAGACCAACTTTAATAGACTTAGCTCTTCCCAGCAATGCAATAATCTAAGACAATTCCAAAAGGTTCATGATAGACAAGGCTATCCACAACCAGAGAAAGAACAATGGAATCTGAATGCATATCAGTGCATAGTATTTTCTCTATTTTGTTTGTTTCTTCATCATGGTTTTCCCCTTTTGTTCTGCCTCTTCTTTACAACATGATTCATGTGGAAATAAGGTATTTTTTAAAGAAAGTATTGCGAGCCACCTATAAGAAACAGTTCAAGTATGGCGAAACCAGTCAGGAAATTGCAAAATTTAGCAGCTTCTGCATTAAAGGATCTGAGGACTAGAAATATGATATTCCAGAGGATAACAGAGCTAGAATTACAACCAAATATCACCTACCCATCAAACTGAGCTTATCTTTCAGCAGAAAAAAATGCATATTCAATGAGACAGAGGACTTTCCAGCAATCTTGATGGAAAGACCAGAGCTGAATAGAAAATTTGCTTTTCATATACAAGACTCAAGAGTAGTATAAACAAGGTAAACAAAAAATAAAAGGAGGTTACAAGGGACTTGATAAGGTTAAACTCTTTACATATCTACATGGGAAAATGATATTTGTAACTCATATGGCCTTTCTCATTATTAAGGTAGTTAGATGAAGTTGGTTGTTTGGTAGTTGTCCTTCATTTTCAAAGAGAATCAAAATGACATCACTATGCTGGAGTCAAGTTTCAATGTCTCTGACTCTGACTGATTAGATAAATACAATCTTGAAATGCTCTACCACAGGTTGGGCACAAATAGTCTGTGTCAACATTTGGGGCAGATACTTCAAATTTGTGCATCCTGTATTTCCTTTGAGCTGTCTCAATTCTGCTTTGCTCATACATCACAGCACCTCCTCTAATGTGGATACACGATGCTTAGTGGTCCTGTGCCAGTGTCTCTCATGTGAAAATCAATTCCAAGGTTCTTAAGAGATACCTTGAGTGTGTCCTTGTATTGTTTCTTCTGACCACCATGTGAATGCTTGCCCTCTGTGAGTTCTCCATAAAATAGTCATTTGTGCAAGTGTACACTTTGTATTCAAACAATGTGGCCAGCACTTTGGAGTTGTGCTCTCTGAAAGAGAGTTTGAATGCTAGGTAGCTTAGTTTGAGAAAGGACCTCAGTGTCTTACATTATATCCTGCCTTGTGATCTTCAGAATACTTCATAATTCTCTGATGCTCGCGTTAATTTTCATGCTAAGAAAACACAAGTGCTCCATTAACCACCACCACACCATCCATACACCACACGCTAAGAAAACACAAGTGCTCCATTAACCACCACCACACCATCCATACAACCACCACAGTTACAGCAAATGGAGAAGTTTAGAATGCTATGGTTAAGTTCACTTACCTTGGTAGTGTACTTACCTGGGATGTGCACCTTGATAATGAGGTTGACGTACTCATTGCCAGAGCTAGGTCAATGTTTGGGAGGCTCTGAAGGAAAGTGTAGGAGAGAACAGGTATTAGACTGACTATGAAACTGAAAGTCTACAGAGAAATTGTGTTGACAGCATTGTTGTATGTCTGAAACCTGGACAGTCTACCAACATCATGCTAGGAAAATTAATTGCTTATATATATATATATATATATATATATATATATATATATATATATATATATATAAGAAATAAAATTAAGGGATGAAAGAGAGAGTTGGAATGGGATAAAATATCTCACATGCAATAGGCAAGAAAAGGATTTTACTGTAGAGAGGAAGAAGAGAGTGTTGAAGGGTAATGATTTAACCTTTTATCATCAGATTTGGGGAAAAACAGAATAATATATACACTCAATTGGATATAGAAATCTATCTTACCCTATAAGAAAGTAAGAGGGAAGGAGAAAATAGAAGGGTGGGAGAAGAGAAGATGTGGTAGATTGGGGGAGGGAATAGGCAGAAGGAAAACAATTTTAAGGAGGAACAGAGTAAAAGGAGAGAATAAAATACATGGGAGTTATAGGATGGAGGGAAATACAGTTAGTAATAGTAAGTGTGAAAAAGAATTGGGCTTCGTTTCTCTGATAAAGGTTCCATTTCTTAAACATATAGAGAACTGATTCAAACTTATAGAAATAAGGGTCATTCCTCAATTGATAAATCACCAAAAGATATGACTTGTTTTCAGATAAAGTAATGAAAATTATGTAGAGCTGTGTGGAAAAAAGTACACTAATACTATTCTTTGTAGAAATTCATATTAATATAATTCTGACATCATACCTATTAGATGGACCAATAGGACAGAAAAGGTAATTGACAATTGTTGGAGGGGACGTGGTAAAATGAGATTTCTATGCACTGTTGGAGTTTTGAACTGATGCAATCATACTTTACAGCAATTTGGCACTCTGTCCAAAGGGTTATATAACCAGGCATGCCCTAGAAATACCACTAATGGGTCTGTATCCCAAAAGAGATAAAAAAGAAAAAAAAGATGCATATATACAGAAATATTTATAGTAGCTTTTTTCTGGGTGTAAAGAATTAGAAGTTGAAGGGAAGTCCATCAATTAGGTTATGGCTGAACAAGTTGTATTATGTTATTTTGATGGGATACTATTGTACTGTAAGAAATGATGAGTGGGATATTCTCAGGGGAAAAAAAAACTTGAAAGACTTGTATGGGCTGATGCAAAGGGAAATGTACTGTGTTATAAAGTAAGAACAATATTGTAAAATTATCAGCTATGAATAACTTAGCCATTCTTAGTAACAGTACAATTGAAGACAATTCTGATGGACATAGGATGAAAATGCTATCCATCCCCAGAGAATGAATTGATGGTGTCTGAATGAAAATTGAAGTATTTTTTTTACTTTATTTTACTTATGGGGATTTTTTGGTCATACTTTCTTTCACAACATGATCCTTATGGCAATATTTTGAATTACACATGTATAAATCCTATATCTAATTATTTACCTTCTCAATGGGGGGGGTAGGGTGGGAATAAGGGAGAGAATTTAGATCTCAGAGTTTTAAAAACAAAAATTAAAAAGTATTTTTGTGCGTAACTGTAGGAAAATGAAGTACTGTATATTTTTTTTAAATTAGAAAAGAATAAAAAATGAACAGCTTTTGTTGCAAGAGAGTTCAGCAAGTATCACATCCATATACCCTGAGTAAAATTAAACTGGCAAATGAAGACCAGCTTACCAAAAAGAGAGCTGGATATATGTTTTTCTTGAGTGGTTGATACTCAAGAGAAGTGCCATGAAGCTGGTACATGTTTCACAATAAAATTAAATCAAGTCAAAAAGTTTGCACGCATCCCAAAAGAAGTGAATAACAGGCTCAATACAATGTGATTGTCACTTGTAGGACAGTACCATACCAACTTTATCAGTATATGTTCCCACCATAACGAATCCTGATGAGAGATAAGAAAAAAAAATCATGAACACCTGGAGACCTCCTTCATTAATGTGCCAAAATAGTAATTCTGGGTGAATTTAATCCCAGTGTAATCACGGACTATCAGATATTGGAGTGAGTCTTTGAGAAGAATAGAGTTGGAAACAGCAATAGCAGCAGTCTTTTACATAGAAGACTTGCATCTCATGACCTTTTCATCCACAACACTGTCTTCCATTTGTTTAAATGCAATAAAACTGTGTGAATGCACTCTTGCAGCAAGCATTGCTGTGATAGACCCTTCCTGTCATCCTGCTAGGTTGCCTTCAGCAGATTTGTTTCTATCTGTCACTTTGTTGGTTTTTTGCTATAAAATTTGTTTAGAGTCATATTTTACAGGTATTTCAAGTGGTTGGAGCTGGAGCCCACACCAAGTTTGCGCTTTCACTCCATCTTGGCCAACAGATTCTATTCTTAAAATGTTAATTTTGCTTTAGGGATTAATGTACAATACTTTAGGAGATGGACATTTATTGGTCTAGAGACTTATAGTAATTGCCTAGTATTTTTCTGTACATCTTTTCAGTGAATGATCATATATTCATTGTCTATGTCAAATTTCAAAATGTAAATATTTTTCTTAATTTCTAATGATTTATTTTGTATAGGTAAATTAGTTTAAACTGGAAAACAAAAAGAAAAAAGGAAGAAGAAATGAACATTGAAGGATTTTTATTCAGAGGCTTGGCAATTTTTTTCTGACTTGTTGAAATGACATGAAAGTAATAATAACTGTATCTATTCCTAAGCAATGGTTAGTGAAAGTTTGCTATTCCAGGTGAAATTAGGAAGTGCTGATATTTCGCTAACTTATATCACAGGGCAGTGATTAGTAGGAAATCTCAAGATTTTCCCTTTAGGAGACTTAAATCTGAAATAAATAATTAAATAAATGAACACTAGTGTTAAAAATGTAAATGATAAAGGAGTCAATGCTAATTTGGAAAAGCACTTTAACCTTGATTTACACATTTACTTTGGTAAATATTACATATTAAACGACAAAGATTAATTTTAGATGTCATGTTCTCACACACTTTTTAACATTCTTAAACTATAAAATTAATTAATTTAATATAATTGAGATTCAAGAAAGAACAATGGGGGTATTTAAATAATGTAAAGGTTCAAGTGAACTATTGGTTTCTAATCTGATGTTTATCTTATAGTTGTTAACAGAATCAGAACCATAAAGTTTGAGCTGATTTTCATTACATGGGGTAGTGGAAAAGTGGGGGAACAAAAGAGATGCTGTACTAAATTGTATTAAGTCTTCTAAACCTCAGATTTTAACAGAATTACTTAGAAATCTCTGTAAGTGATTTGAAATCAGTGAAGCTGATCTTCAAGAAGGACCCCCATTCAGACCCGCCCTGAGAACAAGACTTATTCCAGGATATCTGAGAAAAGATGTTTCCAGGAACTAGACAGCCTCATGGGACATTTAGGATACAAGATGAAATGTGTTGGTTAAATAAACATTCAGAGAGGTTTACTAGGATACAAGTAGACTCAATGTTAATTAATGTTAATCATTATTTTTGTATTACTTTGTCTTTTTGTTTAATGATATTTGTATTTGCTTTCTTAGTTACCTAGGTGACATGTAAATGTTCCTGCTAAAATTAGTCCATGGTTTTAAATATTCTTACTATGTCTTCTGCTACAATCAATTACAATTGTTGTTCTTACATTAACCAGTTGGGGAAATTGTAATACGCCTTTGTAATATAAAGTAAGTTAGAGCAGTGACATAACTGACCTATTTCTGGTGAGCCCTGGTGTATTCCCTCCTCTTGGTTGACTTGGTTGTATGGAAACAACTTGTTAGCTACTCTTATTAGCCCTTCTTGCCCTATCTTATTAAACTTTTTACGCTGCGTTAGTTGCTATGTTAAAATCTGTTCTGAATTTGCACTGGAAAAGTATACATTAGCGAGCCCCTAATAATGACCATGTTTAAAATCTTGTAGAATTATCTTCTGAATAAGTGGTCCATGGTATACAGTTCTCCCATTGATCAGAGTTGGGTACTGAGAAAATCAAATATTGATTATATATTTTACACTGGATTCCATTCTGTAATTGATTCTATCCTCTAGCTGTTTGAGCCATGCTTCTATGTTTCTGAGTTAAGTTCAGAAGTTCATGAGTTCAGAATTTCAGTTTTCCTTTCTGAGTTAAGTTTAAAAGTAAAATTTCCCTATAAATCACTTTAATGGAAAGAAACCTGATTTTTCTATACAGCCTTCCATACTCGTGTACAATTAAGGGATATCAGTTATCCTACTAACAATCTTACAGAACTCAGTCTTAAGAAGTCTGTTATCTTTGTCTGAATGACGAATAAATGAACTCTGATAATCAACATTTCCTGACAAATGGTTGAAAGGAGTGGTGGTTGCTAGCCCAAAATGTCCTTTCAATCATATTGATTTTTGCTACCTAAAATATTTCAGACTTTTTGACCAACCATATTGTTT
Source organism: Pseudocheirus occidentalis (assembly GCA_028646575.1). Lineage (NCBI taxonomy): Eukaryota > Metazoa > Chordata > Mammalia > Diprotodontia > Pseudocheiridae > Pseudocheirus > Pseudocheirus occidentalis. The sequence goes on from CM053595.1 coordinate 243,967,798, forward strand.
TCCATCTGTGATGCTTCCTGTTCTCTATTCTCTGGTACTTCTCCAAACTATATGAAGACAAGCAAGCTGTATGTCATTGTCTTGGCTTACTGAGGAATCCAAGACCCATTTTGTTGTTGACTAGTAGTCTCACCAATAAAATGAACATGCTTATAACTTTTTTAAATTCAGTTCATTTCAATTTGCAAGTGTAACAGTATCCTAGAGAATATATGCTCCGTGATGAAAAGAGACTGTTTTATTTTTGTGTTTCTATTCCAATTATTTCATACCAGGCATATAGCTGACATTTAAGAAATATTTGTCAATTTATCTACAGTAATTAAAGATTCATGAGAAGAGATTGCAGAGGAAATAAAAGTGTCAGAGAAGGTATAGGCCATTTGAAAAACTTTGATGTGCCCCACTGATAACCTAACTTGTATCAATTAAAGAATAGAGTCCCTGATACATTTACCAATGTAAAGAGTTTGTGCAAATTTTCCAACTGCCAGTTAACTTTGATAGACACCCTGCAAGTATTCCATATGCCTTTATTCTGTATACACACACACACACATACACACAGTAAGTCTCTGTCTATATCTCTGCCTTTTCTTCTCCCTTTCCCTCTCTCCTCCTTCCTCTCTTTCTCCTCCTCCTCTTCTTCATCTTTCTTCTTTTTCATCTTCTCCTCCTCTTCCCTCCCTTCCTTCCTTCTCTTTCTTCTCTCTCTGTCTCTCTCTTTCTGTCTCTGTCTCTGTCTCTCTCTCTGTCTCTCTTTCTCTTTCTCTGTCTCTTCTTTCCCTTTCTCTCTCTCTCCCTCTTCCTCTCCCTCTGTCTCATTCCTAGCTTAGCTTGATATGTTGCTCTTTATTTATTTTTTTGGAAGGGAGAGGATATTGGACAAGGAGAATGTTTTCCCTCACTTTTGAAATAATTCTTCTCGTGTTATAGGAACTTAGAGAGTTCTTTTTTAGTCCAGTGTATTTCCTGCCCAATATATGAAAGGTAAGTCTTAAGGTATTCCATATAATCCATTCATGTTTTGGTGGGATTCTTTCTCAGGTATAAGTTTCACTAACTAGCCTATGAATGTCTTTCCAACTCTGAAATTCTGTGATTCATGTTTAAAGTGTGAAGCTTGTTAAGACATTTTTTTTCCTACAAGCATTTATCTACTCACATATTTTATTTGTAAGAAGAAAACTGATTTAAAATTTGACGTAAGACACATCCTTCATGCATAGATGCAAAATTCTACTGGTGCTTGTGCTACTCACTGTGTTATTAGAGTAGAATTTCAGTCCTTTTTGGCTTAAGTGTTTGGATGGAAGCAGCAACTAGTTGAATGGAACTAATAGTACCTACAGGAAGAATTTGGCAAAGTATGTGCCCATGGAACCTTTCTTTTTTCTCAACATAGACACCCAAGTTGATATTTTAAGGGAAGAAATGTTTCCACAATACTAAATAAAATGTGATGATTGACGTTAAAGTAACTGACACATTTGTGACTAGGTTGTTAGTAAATTTAATACGTGACTACTTATACACAATTTATGTGCCTTATTTGTGAATTTAAGTCATAAATAAACAGAAAAAGAATCATTTTGAGTGAAAGAATCAAGTAGCTATGTAGATCAATGAATTGGGCATGTATTTTTTTTAAAAGAACTATAAAAAACAAATAAAAATTTGTTTAAAAATTTTAAATCTAAATTAAATACCAAATTAAAAACCCTCAGAATTAAAAAGGAGATGAATAAAATTCAAAGAAAATAATTGAATTAATTACCAGAAATCGAAGCTGGCTTTATGAAAAGAACCAATAAAATAGATAAATCATTGATTAATTTGATTTTTATTAAATAAGGAAGAAAATCAAATTACTAGTATAAAAATGCAAAGAATGAATTCACCACCAATGTAGAGAAAATTCAAGTAAAATAACCAGGAGCTATTTTTGCTCAATTGTATAGCAATAAATCTGACAAACTAATTAAAATGGATGAATATTTACAAAAATTTCAATTGTCCAGTTTAACAGAAGAAGAAATAGAGAATGAAAAATCCTTTGGAAAAAAAAATGAATGTCATCAATGAACTTCTCTCTACAAAGTCCTGAAGAACAGATTGATTCACAAGTAAATCTATCAAACATCTAAAGAAAACAATCCCAATAATACATAAGATATTTGGGAAAACAGACAAAAATAAGTACCACCAAATTATTTTTATGACACAAATATTGTGTAGTACTTGAATGAGGAAGAGCAAAACCAAAGAAAGAAAATGAAATATTAACTTCCCCAGTGAATATTGATGCAAAAATTTTAAATAGTTTACTAGCAACAAGATTACAGCAATATATTGTAAGTATCATGCATATGAGCAGGTAAGACATATCAGGAATACAGAGCTGGTTTAATGTTAGGAACAATTATTAGAATGACTGACCACATCAATAAGAAATCCAGCAGAAATCATATGACTGTCTCAACAGAGAAATTTTTTCATAAAATACTAAACCCATTGCTATTAAAAACACCAAAGAGCTTAGGAGAAAATAGAGTTTTCCTTAAAACAATAAGCAGTATCTTTATAAAATCATTAACAAATGTTATTTGTAATTGCCATAAGCAAAAGGCCTTCCCAATATAATCAGGGGTGAAGCAAGGTTGCCTATTTTTATCATCTCTTTTATTTAATATTACATTGTGAATGTTAGCTATACCAATAATAGAAGAATAAAAATAAAGGAATTTAAATGAAAAAATAAAGTTACCACTCTTTGCAGATGATATGATGGTACTCTTAGAGAATTCAAAAGAAAGAAATTTTTAAAAAATACTTGAAAAAATCAATAGCTTTAGCAACATTATGGTATATAAAATAAATCTACATATCAACATTTCTTCATGTTACCAAAAAAAATCTAGGAGAAAATGAAAGAAAAGTTATTTTTATTTAATGTAATTGTAGACAATATACAATACTTGTTATATAAAATAACCTGCTAAAACCTGCTTGGAAGTATATGAAAATAATTATGAGTTAATTTATCATATAAATAAGGTCAGATCTGAACAAGTGAAAAAATATCTATTGCTCATGAGCCAGCCAAACCAACATAATAAAAATGATCATTCTACATAAGTTAATTTGCTAATTCAGCATCATGTCAAACACCCAAAAACATAGATCTGGAAAAATAAGAAGGAAATTCATCTAGTTGAAGAAAGATTAAAGAATATATAAGGAATTAATGGAAAAATGTGAAAGAAAGTGACCTAGTTCAACAAGATGTTAAACTGTATTATGAAATAGTAATCATCTAAAAAAATCAGATATTGGCTAAGGAATGAAGTGGTAGATCAGTAGAGTAGATTAGATATGTAATAAACTGTAATAAATGACAACATAACCTAGCACTAGATAAAGCCAGAAATGAAAACTTCTGTGAGAGAACCGAGTATTTGACAACTCCTGGGAAAACTGGAGAAAAAGAATTATGGCAGAAACTAGAGAAAGTTCATGATATCACACTGTATACGAAATAAGGTAAAAATGTTACATGACTTACCAAAAAAGGGTGATATTATAAACAAACTAGGGTAGCTTGGAATAGTTTGCCTGTCAGGTTCATGTATGGGACAAGAGTGTATAAACTAAACAAGAGATACAGAATATTATTACATATAAAATGGACAATATTTATTATGATAGATGAAAAATGTTTTATGTTAAAAAAACAACCAAGATGAGAAGAAAAATAAAAAAGCCAAGAAACAATCTTTTCATTTTTCACCTATTAATGGGTCTTCAATTTTCTTAAGAGTATTTTTTCCAATTATACATAAAGATATTTTTCAACAATCATTTTTTTTGGCAAGTTTTTGAGCCCTATTTTTTTTCTCTTTCCATCCCTCCATACTCTTCTTTCCAAGACAGCAAGCAGTCAGATATAGGTTATACATGTATAATCATGTTAAAAAATATTTCCAGGGAGCCAAGCACAAGCTTGGCAGAGAGAAGCACAAACATGGCATGGGCTCAGGCAGCAATCACTTTCAATACATGTTAAAAAAATGATTGTAAACAGACTTTAGAACTAAAGAGCCCTCAAAGTGACAGGAAGAAACAAATCTCTCACTGAAGGCAGCCCAGCAAGGAGACATGAAGTGAATATTGCAGTGCACTTTGAAACAAGCAAAGTCCCATATGAGCCACTATTCTGGCCCCAGGGCAGCCCCAACCAGCAGCTGCCAGAGCAGACTTCAGGAGAGTGAATCACCAGCAGCTGTGTTGGTTTCCAGACTCCTCAACCCATAAACACCAAAGACAAAGTAAAAGGTCAGTGTAGAACTCTTTTGGAACTGGGGTTGGGGATGGAAGAGCTGGTCTAGACCCAGCTCCCAGGCAAGAAGTGGATGGAGGCAGTGTCTGTTCCAGAAAGCTGCCTCAGAAGCTCATGGCTTGCAGATGTTACGGGACCAAGCAACCATTCAGAGGGTATTTGTTCTTGCTTTAACCTGCTTGGATCTGGATTGTGGTCTTGGGTGTGTGGCCAGTGAGCCAGAGCTTATGGTGGCTGTAGAGAGGGCACCCTGCTAATACATCCAGCAGCTGTGAAAACCCCAGTGATTTGGGACAAAGCTCTCTCCATTCTGGAAGCAGAGTTCTACAATGGCAAAGAGCTCAAAAGTCAAGTAATTGGCTGGGAATATGAGGAAGCATAAGAAGCACAAACAGACCATAAAATCTTCTTTGGGTGACAAAAAGTATCAAGGCACAGAGCACAAGGAAGACAGCAAAGTCAGAACTCCTGCATCAAAAGCCTCCAAGAAAAATATGAATTGGTCATAGGCCACGGAGGAGCTCAAGAAGGATTTTGAAAATCAAGTAAGAGAAGGGGAAGAAAAACTGGGAAGAGAAATGAGAATGATGCAGGAAAATCATGAAGAGCTATTCAACAGCCTGCTAAAGGAAACCCAAAAATACACTGAAGAAAACAACAACTGAAAAAATAGACTAACACAAATGGCAAAAGAGGCCTAAAAAGCCTTGAGGAGAAGGATGCCTTAAAATGTCAAATTTGCCAGACAGAAAAGGAATTTCAAAAACAGTGAAAAGAATAACTCCGTCAAAATAGTCTGGAGCAATTGGAAGTTAATGGCTTTATGAGAAATCAAGATACTATAAAACAGATCCAAACAAATGAAAAATAGAAGCCAGTGTGAAATATCTCACTGGGGAAACCACTGACCTAGAAAATAAATCCAGGAGAGACCATTTAAAAATTATAGGAATACCTGAAAGCCATGGTGAAGAAAAAGAGCCTAGACACCATCTTTCAAGAAATTATCAAGCAAAATTGCCCTGACATTCTAGAATTAGAGGACAAAATAGAAATTGAAAGAATTCACTAATCACTTCTTGAAAAAGATCCCAAAAAGAAAACTCCTTGGAATATTATATTCAAATTCCACAGTTCAAATGTCAAGGAGAAAATACCACAAGCAATCAGGAAGAAACAATTTGAGTATTGTGTAAACGCAATCGGGATAACATAAGGTCTAGCAGCTTCTACATTAAGGGATGGAAGGGCTTGGAATATGATATCCCAGAGGTCAAAGGAGCTAGGATTAAAACCAAGAACCCCCTACCCAGCAAAACTGAGTACAATGTTTCAGGGGAAAATTCAATGAAACAGAGGATAGAGCTGAACAGGAAATTTGACTTTCAAATACAAAAAGCAAGAGAAGCATGAGAAGGTAAACAGGAAATTTAAATCATAACTAAATTATTAAAGTTGAACTATTTACATTCCTACATGAAAAAAGTGGTAATTGTAACTCATTAGTCTCTTCTCAGTATGAGGATAGTTTAAGGGAATGTATATGTGTGTATGTGTGCACATATATGTGTATATACACACATTTATGTACATATATACATTTATATGTATACATACATATATATGTATAGGAGAGTGTACATGCATATAAATATATATATGTGTGGGCATATGTATGCTTGTGAATACATAGACCGAGGGCACATGATGAGTTGAATATGAAGGGATACAAATCAAAAATAAAATTAAGAGGTGAGAGAGGAACATATTTGGAAAAGTAGAAAGGGAGAGATAGAATATAGTAAATCATCTCAAATGAAATAGTCAAGAGAAAACTGTTGCAATGGAGGTGAAGAGCAGGAAAGTGAAAGGGAATGGCACAATCTTATTCTCATTGTATTTGGATTAAGGAGGGAATACTATACACACTCAGTTGGGTATCTTACCCTAAAGGAAAATAGGAAGGTAGGAGACAAGAGAGGAGATGAAAGAAGGGAGGATGGATTGGGGGAGAGGGTTGTTAGAAGCAAGCACTTTTGAAAAGGGACAGGGTCAAAAGAGAAAATAGAATAACTTTGGGGCAGGATAGGATGGAGGGAAAAATAGTCTTTCACAATATAACTACTATGGAAAACATTGGGGTAACAACACACACACAACCTATATTGAATTGCTTATCTTCCCAGTGGGGCAGGTGAGGAGGGATGAAGGGAAAAAATTTGGGACTCAAAAGTTTTAAAAACAAATGTTTAAAAAAGTTTTTGTACATGCAACTGGGAAGATATGCAGCCACTAGGGTATAGAAATCCATCTTACCATACTAGAAAGTTAGGGGAGTGATGGGGAAGATTTAAGAGAGAACAGATTGGGGGAAGGGGTCTTCAGTGGGCTTGCTATTTTGGATTGGGAGTAGGGGAAAGATGGGGAGAAAAAATTGTGACTCAAAATCTTGTGGAAATGAATGTTGACAAATAAAAATAAAGAAAGAAAGAAAAAAATATTTCCATAACATTCATGTTGTCAAAGAAGGAAAAAAGGGGGGGGATAAAAAACAGAAAGAAATGAAAAGAAAATGCTTTGATCTGCATTCAGACCCCATAGTTCTTTCTCTGGATATGGTTAGCATTATCCATTATGAGACCTTGGGAATTGTCTTGAAACATTGTATTTCTGAGTAGAGCTAAGTCTATCAAAGATAGTCATCACATAATGTTGGTGTTGTATACAATGTTCTCCTGGTTATGGTCACCTGACTCAGCACCAATTCCTGTAAGTCTTTCCAAGTTTTTTCTGAAATGTGCCTGCTCTTCATTTCTTGTAGAACAATAGTATTCCATTACATTCCTACAGCACAACATGTTCAGCCATTCCCCAGTTGATGGACATCCTCACAATTGCCAACTCTTGAGAACCACAAAAAGAGCTGCTGTAAATATTTTTTGTACATATGGGTCCTTTTCCTCTCTTTGTGATGTCTTTGGGATACAGACCTAGAAGTGGTATGTCTGAATCAAAGGGTGTGCACAGTTTTATATCCCTTTGGGCATAGTTCCAAATTATTGTCCAGAATGTTTGGATCAGTTCACAACTCCACCCATTAGGATTTCAATTTTCTCACATCTTCTACAATGCCATCTTCCTGATTTGTTAAATTAGTCAATCTGATAGATCTGATGTGGTCCCTCAGAGATGTTTTAGGTTGCATATCCCTAATCAATAGCGATTTAGAGCAATTTTTACATGATTATAGATGGCTTTAATTCCTTGATCTTAAGACTGCCTTGTCATAACTATTGACCATGTATCAATTGGGAAATGACATGTATTATAAATTTGACTGAGCTCTCTATATATTTGAAAAATGAAGTCTTTGCCAGAAACACTGTAAAAATTGTTTCACAGCTTTCTGCTTTCCTTTAAATTTTCATTGCATTGGTTTTCTTTGCACAAAACATTTTTAATTTAATATAATCAAAATTATCCATTTTGAATTACATAATGTTCTCTATTTCTTATTAAGTAATTCATTCTTCATTTTTGATAGATTTGAAAAGTAAACTCTTCTTTCTTCTCCTAATTTTTTACGGTATCATGGTTTACATCTAAATTATGTGAACATTTTGACATTATCTTGGTGTAGAGTGTGAGATATTGGTCTATGCCTGTTTTCTGCCACAATAATTTTCCAGGTTTCCCAGTAGTTTTCACCAAAGTGTGAATTCTTTTCACAGAAGCTGGAGTCTTTGGGTTTATCAAACAGTAGATTACTATAGCCATTGACTGCCGTGTCTTGCATACCTAACTAATTCCACTGATCAACCATTCTGTTTCTTAGCTAGTACCAAATAGATTTGATGATTACTACTTTATATTGTTTTAGATCCTGGTACAATTAAGCCACCTTCCTTTGGATTTCTTTGCATTCGTTCCCATGACTTTCTGGAACTTTCATTCTTCCATTTGAATTTTGTTATTTTTCTAGCTCTATAAAATATTTTTGGTAGTTTAGTATAGCAATGAATGAGTAAATCAATTTAGGTAGAATTATCATTTTTATTATAATAGCTCAGCCTACCCATGATCAACTGAACTTACCTCAATTATTTAGATCTGGCTTTATTCATGTAAAAAGTATTTTGTAATTTTGTGCATATAGTCCCTGGGCTTGTTTTGGCACGTAGACTCCCAAATATTTTATATTGTCCACAGTTATTTTAAGTTAAATTTCTCTTTCTATATATTGCTGCTGGGCTTTGTTAAAGTTGTTAATTATTTCAGGTGTTCTTTTAGTTGATTCTCTAGGATTGTCTAAGTATATCATTACATTATCAGTAATGAGTGATACCTTTGTTTCTTCATTGTCTTTTCAAATTCCTTCAAGTACTTTTTTCTTCTTTTATGGCTATAGATAACATTTATAGTACAATATTGAAAAACACTAGTGGTAATGGACATCATTGCTTCAGCTCTGATTCTCTTGGGAATGCTTGAGAGCTTTTCCCCATTAAATATTATGCTTGCTTGTGGTTTTAGAAAGATGCTCCTTATTTTAAGGAAAATTCCATTGTTTGCTCTCTAGTCTTCTTGATGAGAATAGATGCTGTGTTTTGTCAATGGTGTTTTCTGCATCTATTGAGATAATATTATTTGTTAAATTTTTATTAATGTAATCAATCATGCTGATGGTTTCCCTAATATTGAGCCAGCCCTGCATGCCTGGTATAAATCACACCTGGTCCCAATTTAGTATCTTCATGATAAGTGGCTATAATCTCTTTGCTAACATTTCATTTAAATTTTTTACATAATATTCACTAGGAAAATTGGTCTATAATTTTCTTTCTCTGCTTTTGCTCTTCTTGGTTTAGATTATCAGCAATATATTTGTATCATAAAAAGTATTTGGAGGACTCCTTTGCCTATTTCTCCTTAGATTTTTTTTTGGCATTTTGGAGGAAGGGAGAAGGGCAATGGGGGTAAGTGACTTACCCAAGGTCACATGGCTAGTAAGTGCTATGTATCTAAGGTTAGATTTAACCTCAGGTCCTCCTGACTCCAGGGCCAGGGCTCTATTCACTGTGCCACCTAGCCGCCCCTCACTTTGCCTGTTTTTCTAACGAGTTTATATAGTATTGGAAATAACTGTTCCTTAAATGTTTGGTAGAATTCACTTGTGTATTCCTCTAATGCTGGAGATTTTTTCTTAGATAATTCATTGCTGGCTTATAATTTTTTTCCTGGACTTCTTTAAGTACTTTATTTCCTCTACTGTTAATTTGAATAACTTTTTTCTTGTAAATATTCATCAATTTCACTAAGATAGTCAGCTGGGCAAAATCACTAATTATTACTTTAATTTCCTCTTTATTAGAAATAATTTCACTACTTTTATTTTTGATACTGATCATTTGGCTTCCTTCTTTCATTTTTAAGAATTAAATTAGCCCAATGTTTACTGATTTTATTACTGTTTTAGTGAAACAAGTACATAGTTTCATTTATTAGGTCAATAATGTTGTTAATTTCAATTTGTTATCCTTTCTTCTATTTTAAGAATTTCTAATTAGGTATTTAATTGGGGATTTTTAATTTGTTCTTTTGCTAGCTTCATCGTGTTGCATGCCTAAATTACTGAACTCCTCTTTTTCTACTTTATGAATGGAAATAGAGATTTTTTAAAAAATCTCCCCTAAGAACTATTTTGGCTGTATCAAATAAATTTTGGTAAGTTTTCTTATTATTGGCATTCTCTTTCAATTACTATTTTACCCTCTATTTCTAAAATATCAGAGCAGTTTTCCTTGATGATTTCTTGAAAGATAATGCCTATTCTCTTTATAATCATGACTTTCAGGAAGTCCAATAATTTTTAAATTATCTCTCCTGAATCTGTTTTCCAGGTCAATGGTTGTTCCAATGAGATATTTCACATTGTATTCTATTTTTCATTCTTTGGTTTCTGTTTTATAATACCTTGATTTCTCATAAAGTCTTTATCTTTCATTTCTTCCAGTCTAGTTCTGTAGGAATTATTTTCTTCAGTGAGCTTTTGGACCTCCTTTTTCATTTCTACAATTCTGCTTTTTAAGGCCTTCTTCTCCTCATTGACTTAGTTAAACTTCTTTTTCCATTCAGGTTAGTCTATTTTTAAGGTGTTGGTTTTCTTCAGTATTTTGGGGGAGTCTCCTTTAACAAGCTGTTAATTCATTTTTCATGATTTTCTTGCGTCATTCTCATTTTTCTTCCAAATTTTTTTCCACTTTGCTTACTTGACTTTCAAAATCCTTTTTGAGATCCTCCATGGCCTCCAACCAATTCATATTTTTCTTTGAGACTTTTGATGTGGGAATATTTACTTTGTTGTCTTCTTCTGGTTGTATATTTTGATGTTCTTCATCACCAAAGAAAGAATCTATACTCTGATCTTTTCCTCGGTTTGCTCATTTACCAGAAAATTACTTGCCTTTTGAGTTCTTTGTCAAAATAAGAGTCTGATTGCAGATTGGATAGTGCTTTGTCCTAAGTTTCTGGGATTTTGTGCAGCTGTTGTCAGCACTATTTATAGGCACCTGTAAATTTTCAGTTCTTCTAAAGTGATATGATCAAGGAGAGGTGCTCACTTTTCTGTGGTCTATGAATGACCACAAGCACTCTTTTCTGCCTTGGAACTGTGAGGAGAGCTCCCTCCCCACAGCTGCTATAAGCTCTTCCATGCCAGCACTCCCCCTCACTCCAGGACCACCACCCAAGACTATGGCCCAGATCCAAGCAGGACAAAACAAGAGAATCTTGTCTCAATGTGAGCAAAGAGATTCCTGTAATTACCATTAGGATTCCCCCACCATCTGTGGGCTTGGTTCTCTGGAAGAAGCTGCTACTGTTGCCACTACCACAACCCTAAGGCTGAGGCCAGACAATGCTCTTCTCTTATCCAAGTCCAACTGAGTATCCCCACTGACCTTCTACTCTGTCTTTGGTGTATATGGGTTGAGAAGTCTCAGTTATTCAGTCCCATGATGCCTCTCTGGCCAGATCTGTGCTGGTGCAGCCCAAGTGGGATTGTGCTGTGCTCCCAGTCCAGTATGATAGATCCTTCCTGTCAGTCTGCCAGGCTGTCTTCAGCTGGAGATGTGCTTCACTCTGTCATTGTGTGGGTTCTGTAGCAGTAGAAGTTGTTTAGAGTCATTTTTGCAGGTATTTTGAGGTGTTTGAGGGAAGAACTCAAGCAACTTTCTGCTTTCACTCTGTTATCTTGGCTCTACCCCCATTTCCATTCTCTTTGATGAAATTATAGATAGTTTCTAAGATTTATTGTTTGACCCACTCACTCTTTAGGATTAGATTATTTACTTGACATCCATTTTTAGTCTCTTTACAACACGCAATTCTTGTTTCATAATGATCTTAAAAGGAGGCAATCAATATATATGTCTTTCTCTACTGGATTGTGAGATTTTCATGCACTAGAACATGGTGAGTTTTTATGTAGGTGCCATATACCACTGAGAAAAAGGCAGATTCCTTTTTATCCCCCTTCAATTTTCTCCAAAGTTCTACCATGTCTTTCTTTTCTAAAATTATATTCATCCCCTAAACTCCTGTCTTTATTTTGTAGCTAAATTTATTTCATTCCAAGAGGAAGAGGTTGTGTTTTCCCACAAGCAGAGTTTTATGTCTGTTTCTTCCTTTAACTCCCTACCTTATCAACTAAGAATCTGAGTGCTATACTGCTTGGTGAATATATGTTTAGCAATGATATTACTTCATTTTCTATGGTAACTTTTAGGAGTGTGTAGTTTCCTTCCTAATTTCTTTTAATTAGATGTATTTTTGCTTTTGCTTTATATGAGGTCAGAATTGGTAACACTGATTTTTTTTGCTTTGGTTGAACCATGATATATTCTTCTCATGCCTTTGCTTTATTTTTATCTCTGCTTCAGATGTGTTTCTTGTAAGCAACACACTGTAGGCTTATGGTTTATAATGCACTCTGCTATCTATTTCTGTATGTATAAGACAATTCATCCCATTCATAGTTACAATTTATAACTGTGTTTTTCTCTCTTTTCCCCCCATGTATGCTTTTCTCTCTCTCTTGTCTCTGTTTTACTCCTCACTAGCATTTTGCTTCTGACCACCACCTCCCTTAATGTGATTTTCCTTCTATTTGCCACCTCCATTTTCTTTCCACTTTTCCCTATTTCTTCTTTCCATCCTGCCCTCATTTATATCTGTTCCACTCCCTTTTTGTTCCCCATTCCCCTCCTGCTACCTATAAAGTAAGATAGTTTTCTGCACCCAAATGCGTATGTATGTTATTCCTTCTTTGAGTCACATCTGGTGAGAGTAAGGTTCAAGCAACACTTGCCTCCCTCTCTTTTTCCCTCTATTGCAAAAGGTCTTTGTGTCATTTCATGTGATGTAATTTACCTTATTCTGCCTCCCCCTTTTGTCTTCTCCCAATACAATCCTTTTTTACCCTTTAACCAGATTTTTTTATCATTATATCAAAATCAACATATATCTACACCCTCTGTTTATGTATACCCCTTCTGAATACCAAAAGATACAGTTCCCTAGAATTATAATATCATCTTCCCATGTGGGGGTATAAACAGTTTAACATTATTCAATAATTGTTTTATTTCCTGTTTACCTTTTTATTCTTCCATTGAATCTTATATTTGAAGATCAAATTTTCTATCCAGCTCTGTTTTGCTCATCAGTAATTTCAATTATTTCCCTATTTCATCATATGTGCATCTCTTCCTCTGAAAGATTATGCTCAATTTTGATGAGTAGTTGATTCATTTTAATAGTATTTTTATACAATTACATGTAAAGGAAGTGTTAAATATTCACTTCCATAAGATTTTAAGTGACTAGTTGTTTTTTTTCCTCTCTTCACAAGATGTCAAGTTCTCTGACATAGGTTATACATGTCCAATAATATTAAACCCATTTCCTTATTAATCACTTTGTGGAAGAAGAATCTGAATAAAAGGGGAAAAAACAAGAGAAAGGTGAAAAAAGGTGAAAATAGTATGCTTCCATCTGCATTCAAACTCTGATGATATTTCTCTGAATGTGGACAGTATTGTCCATCATGTCCATCATTTCTTAAATTGTCTTCTGTCATTGTATTGAGAAAAGTCAAGTCTATCAAAGTTATCATTGCACTATGTCACTGTTATGATTGTACAATGTTACTGAGATAGCTGGTGACCTGATGAAAAGGCAAAGTAAGACCTCCAAAGAAGAGAATGTAAACTTACATGTTGGAAAGACTTATTTGGCCTTGCTTTTTGAGGAGGTACATTTTTCCCTTCAATTGGCTTTGTAAGCTGTACAAAAATAGAGAAAAAACACATTTGGTTCCCTAGTGGGTAGTTGTGTGTGTGTGTGTGTGTGTGTGTGTGTGTGAAAGAAAGAAAGTAATTTGAAGGTAAAATAGCTAGACCACTTTGAAGTCAATAAAAATGGATATTCTTTCCCCACAGCTCTCAACTAAATTCTTGCTTTGAAAACTTGAGTTGCACTACATGAATGAATTCCACCCATTGTATTATAGTAGACATTAAGGTCTTTTAAACCAAACAAGACTGATTCCATATTTCCCTGATTTGATAATGCTTGTGCTAGTGCTTAATATTATATTTTGGTATGTTAAGGACCTGTGATTTCACTAAGATGGAGTGGCTCTGATTCAGATTCCCAAAACCTCCTGACTTATTGAGAAGAGCTGTATCCATAAACTTCATCTTCGAGGACCCAAACTAGAGAGAACTTTCTGAATTTACTAAGCTTGGTCTTCATATAACAGGCATATGTTTTGAAAGCAGCTCCAAAATAAGAGTTATAAGCTTGATATAATTTAACAGAATATCTCTAAAATGTTGTAGGAGAACTCAGAATTATCTGTTTCTTCCCCTTCACCATGTGGCATTAAAGTCAGGACTAGGAGGGACACAAACATATGTTCAGTACTCACAATGTGTTCGGAATACCTTACTTTGAGGTAATTTTTTCTTGGCATTATTCTTTGCAATTACTTGTTTGCTTGATATTCTGTCACATGAGGGTACTTCCAAAGTATTTATAAAGATAATTAAAAGTTGGCCTCAACCTGAGTTCAAATCGAGCCTCAGACACTTAACTCTTACTAGTTTTGTGACCTTGGACTTCACTTAACACCAATTGCCCTGTCCTACCCCTGAGAAAATTAAAATAAAAAAAAGATGACCTCAAAGAATCCCGTTGAAATGGGAACATGAAAAACTTTAGGGATCATCATCTTGTCAATAACTGATCATGAGATGAACTGATACATATATACATATATATATGTGTATATATATATATATTCTATGAGTGATCAAATTAATTTAAAAGTTATAAAAATATGAAAATGAAAATCAAATGATTCTAAGTGACAACACAGGTCACACAACTAGTGCATAGCTAGAACTATAACATTTGATTTTTAAGCAAGAATTTTTTTCAGTAGCATTGCTAAATAACTTGTCTAATAATTATATGTGTGTGTGCATGTGCATGCATGTGTGTGTGTGTGTGTGTGTGTGTAATAATGCACAGGGGTGGAATATAAAGGTATAAGTCATTTGAATGGAACCTAGAAGTAGAGATCATCCCTTAGTGAAACAAAGTCAAATGTCAGTTACTATTTTATCAATTAAATTGTTGTTGTTTCTAATGCAGCTAATTGGTTCAGTGAGTAAGGGACTGGGCCTTAACCCAGAAAGACCAGATTTCAAATGTAACCTTGACCCTGGACAACTGAACCTCTGTTTCCTTCAGTTTCCTCATCTGTAAAATGGGGATAATAATAGCACTTATCTCAGATTTGATGTGAGAATCAAATGAAATAATTACAAAGCACTTAGCATGGTGCCTGATACATGGTATGTTCTATATAAATGTTACCTTTTATTGTTGTTTTTGTCATTGTCATCATTTTTGTTTAAACACTCAGTATATATAAGGCACTACATTAAGTACAATATAAACAAAAAAGAAAGACAGTTCGCACCACTGAGGATCATACAATGCAACAGGGGCAGGCACGCACCTGAAGCATAGGAACTGGCTGCATATCTGCATAATGGTACTGAAATAGAGTTAAAAGCAGACTCAGAAGAGGAATGAAGGATGGCTGGCATGAGTGCTTTCTCACAATGAAAATTTCAGAAGGAATTCACAGCTGAAAGAAGGGGCTATTGAGGACAGAAGGAAGTTCTTGGACAAGGCCCCAAGCCCCGAGGGGTCAAAGACAATAAGACCATATGCCTTGAGGAACTTCGAGGGTAAGAAGTAAGCAGAGAAATGATAACAAGGTCCAAAGAGGTAAATGCAGGTCTGGCAGAGGAATGAAGAATAACTGCCTTGGGATGTTCTTGAAAATGGAGGTTCCTGGGAACTCATCAATGGGAGGAGGGGAATAAGCAGTGAAGAGCTGTTTCAAAGAGAAAAGGCCCTAGGTATTGAGGGAACTTTCAAGACAAGAAGGCAGAAAAGTCTACAGTCAGAAACAGAACCAGCAGTCAGGAGCATTGACTGAATCATTGGGAATTGTAATGACCTTAAAGAGAGATATGGAAAGTATCAGAAGAACAGGCAAGAACAAAGAGTTCAAGTATTAAGCAAGCTGAGGAAGAAGGAATCTTTTGAAGGAGAAACCAACCATCAAGTTATTAGAAAAGTGAGTCAGGAAGTGTATGGGTGGAAACAAACCAGTGTTAAGATGTCTGGTTGTCAAGCATGGAAGGAAGTATGGAAAAGTAAGTCTGGATTATGTTCAAATCAATATAGAGAGAGGATGAGTTTCACACTCACAATTCAGCAATGCATTTACTAGGTGATACACATACAGAATTCAGAGGACACATTGTCTTACACATCAACCCCACCCTCTCTTGACCATTATGCCAAGCAGCCATAGCACATCATTAGGAATTCACAACCCTCTGGTGATCTTAAGGAACATTAGCTCTGCCTTGAACTGGTGATCTTTGGTTAAATTGATGATGTCACAGTGTCTATCAAACCAACTTTTCCTAGACATCATTAACCACAAACATGATGACTGCCACAGCTGAACAAATGAGGAAAAATAAAACTCATTGTCTTAAAAAAATTTTTTTTGCTACCTGTCACTTTTATTTTCACTTAAAATTAATTTTGACTTGTGTTTGCTGTCTTTTTCCCCCTAAAAATAGCACAAAAGATTGCCATTTATGAAAAAAAAATCTGAAAATGGTTAGGTGGTTGTTGTTAAAATGTAAGAAGGCAGAATAAGAATATTAAATTCAGGTATTGTGTTTGGCATCTTTGAATAATTAAATACTTCAAAGACCTGCAATTTTCTCAGTGGGAGAACTCCATCCACTGTCAGAGAAAACAGTCTCTCTATTTTTTAGTGTCTGGTTAATGAGTTGCTATGGAAGGGAAAATCATCCTCTGATAGCTCATATTTTAGCATTAGGGTTCTTAATATTTTATAGGTCTTTGACTGTATGAAGCCCACAGGATCCCTTCTTAGAATAATATTTTAAATGTTGAAATAAAATATATAGGATTATAAAGGAAATAAATTATGTTAAAATGCATTTCCTTAAAAAAAATCAGGATTGCCAGGTGTCACACACTTTGTTTATTTTCCTGTTTCTGATGTCTTTTTATTTTGGCAAGATATGCAAAAGCCTGTCTTCTTTTGGTAACATCTTTGAGAACTCAAGGTTACATCCATGCTACAGTGCTGCAAGAGAGAAAAACCTCAGGGTAATATTGTAATTATAATTATAATACAGTCGAAAAAATACTACTCTGGAGGCAGGTAAATAGTCTTCAAACCCAATTAGTCACCTTGGTCAAGCTAAGAAATCTCCTTGAGCTTCTGTTTCCTCATTGGTAAAAGGAGGATGTTAGAGTAAATTGATTCTGAGGTCCCTTTCAGTTCTATACTTGTGATACATAGAAAAGGATAATTCTTGCTCATGGTCACAGAACAAGTAACCATCAGAGTCAGGACTGAGACTGATTCATAGCCAGTGTTGCTTCCATAACTACATTGTGAAGTTTTGAACATTACTCTATTCTGTAATACGATTGTATAATTAGATAAAGTATATTTCGGCTCCATGTCTAACTTCCAGATTACCTACTTCTCTTCAGTGAGTATAACATGCCATGGAGTTCAGAGATCCCTAACATTCCCATACAAGGTGCATCCCTATAGATAAAAAAGGAATGGAGGACAATTAGTAATGTTGCAGTTTAGTGCTGTAATTGGGGCATACTGAGGTAATACTCTAGGTCTCTCTACTCTCATTCATGTAGTCTATAACTATTGTTCATATTTCATTTTCAAAGGGGACCAATGATATCATGGGTGATGTCTTGACTCATGTATGACTTGGATTTAAGTAAGGCAGAGTTGCTTAAAGTCATCAGTCTTACTTGAATAAAAGTCAAGATGACTGGCCATGGCCCAGAATACAGTAGATGACCTTGATGTCTCTGATATTTTACCAAGTTCTAATCACTCCACAATGCCTTCTTCAGCCATCTTCAAGTCTATTGAGAAAGAAATGTTCTCAGCTGAACATTATCCATGACGAAGACTTCACATTTGGGGGCAGGCATCCCCCCAACTGACCAATGGGTTTGGAACCTATTGGTTAGTTTAAATCTGGTTTAGTCAAACTGCCCAGATAATATTACAGTGTAGCCACTGCACATACTACAGATTCTTGGAGGCATGAGTGAGATTTGAGTGCAACATGAACATTAAAAAATGGCTGAGCAGCTCTGAAAAGGGCTCAGATATCCCTCACACCAGGAATGCTAGTATTCCCTGAACAGCCCATACATTCTTGTAGTCTATTATTAGTTACTTCCCAGTTTGGCATTAGAAATGAGAGGAACTAATACAGAACAACTCAAATGTCAACTAATATACAAATATTAGATTAAAAATAGTTTCTTTCTTGCTTAATTGATTGCATGTTCCATTCTTGCAGTTCTCAAATAAGGATCTAATCTTAAACTGCTTAATCTAAAACAGAAATATCATTGATAAACCTTATTAATGATCATCAAGTTTCTAGGAGCTACAGTAGCATAGGAATAACCACAGACAATTCTTGAAATTTAATATATAGCTTACAATAATAGGGCACCCGAATAGGACCCTAACTCTTGGGGATATAGATGGGAGAACATGTTATTCTGAGGCAGGGACAAAAGCTCTAGACCATGGGAAAAGCAGATAAAAATCACATTCCAAGGAAAGGGGTCTCAAGTTGCTCAAAACCACGTGAATAATGTCTAGTAGAAGCTTATCAAATGGTTTCATTTGAATCATACTATAAGTTAAATACCATATAGTAGGAAACCACCATAAATTATGATAATCAAATATATAGAAAAATAGGCAAAACATATTATGTGATGTTTAAAACTCAATATACACTAGGCACTATACTAAGTAAAATATATAAGCAAATTGACTGTCAAAAGCACATCCTTAAAAAGTAGAATTGGTCAAATGCAAAAGGAGGCATAAAAAACTCAATAAAGAAAAGAGCTCTTTAAAAAGTAAAATGGGACAAATTGAAAAGGACATATAAAACCTAATAGAAAAAAGCAATTCAATAAACATTAGAATTGGGTAATTGGAAGCTAATGACTCTATGAAATATCAAGAATCAGTCAAACAGAAACAAAAGAACGAAAAAAAAGAAGAAAATGTGAAATGCCTCAGTAAAACAACAGACCTGGGGAAAAGATCCAGGAGAGACAATTTAAAAATTATTGGTCCACTTGAAAACCAGGATAAAAAAAATAAAAGTCTGTATAGCATCTTTCAGGAAATCATCAAAGAAAATTGCCCTGAGGCAGTAGAACCAGAAGGTAGAATAATCATTGAAATAATACATTGATCACCTCCTGAAAGAGATCTCAATTGAAAATGCCAAGGAATATTGTGGTAAAATTTCAAAATTTCCAGGTCAAAGAGAAAATACTGCAAGATGCCAAAAAGAAACAATTTAAATATCATGGAACCATAGTCACGATTATGCAGGAACTTGCAGCTTCTACATTAAAAGATCAGAGTGGGTGAAATATGATATTCCATAAAACAAAGAAACCTGGAATACAACCAATAATCAACTACCCAGGGAAACTGAGCATAATCTTTCAGAGGAGGAGATGAATATTCAACAAAATACAGGAGTACTTCCAAACCCTCATGATGAAAAGATTAGAGATCAACAGAAAATTTGATCTTAAAATATAAGGCTCAAGGAAGGCATAAAACAGGAAAACAAACAAGCAAACATATTATTAATAAGTGCAAATGATTTACATCCCTACAAGGGAAGATGACACCTGTAACTCTTGAGGACTATATAGTTATTACACCCTTTAAAAGGGTTATACATAGACAGAGAGCATGGATATAAGTCGACTTTGATGCAATAGCAAAATAATCTAATTAAGCAGTTAAACTGGATTGTGCTTGGAGAAGAGGAAAAGAGGAGCTGGACAAGGCTAAATTCCATCACATGAAAAGGCACAAAAAACTATTACAGTAAATGGAAAGAAGTGGAGGATGAGCATTGTATGAAAATGACTTTCATCAGCTTTGGTTCAAAGAGGGAATAACATAATCTGTTAGATCTGAAATTTAATTTACACTATAGGAAATGGAAAAGGAAAAGAGAAAGAAAAGGTAAGGGGTATATAGAAGGGAAGGAAGAAGTAGTAATGGTGAAGGGGAAGAAAAGGGATAGAAAGGAGTAAAGACTGAGGGAGGCAGTGGTCAAAAGCAAAACTCTAGTGAGGAAGGAAAAGGGGAAAGGAGAGAGAAAAGCATAAATGGTGGGTGAGGAACAGGATAGAGAGAAAGAAACAGACAGCAATCATAACTGTGGATGTGAATTGAATGAACTCTCCCATAAAACAGAAATGGATAGTAGAGTGGATTAAGGACCATAATCCTACAATATTTTGTTTACAGGAAACATATCTGAAGTAGAAGGATACACAGAGAGTAAAGGTAAAAGGCTGGAGTGGAATATATTATGCTTCAGCTAAAGTTAAAAAACAATAACAACAACAAACAACCACTGTTAGCAATCCTGATCTCAAAGTAAAAGCAAAAATAGATTCAATTAAAAGAGATAGGGAAGGAAGCCACATCCTACTAAAAGCTACCATAGACAATGAAGTAATATCAATACTAAAAATAGATGCACCAAATGGCATAGCATCCAAATTCTTTGAGAAGGGAGTTAAAGGAAGAAATAGATAGCAAAACTATACTAGTGGGAGACCTCAACCTCTCCCTCTCTGAACTAGATACATAGAATTTTAGCAAAGTTAGATATGGTTGACCTCTGGAGAAAACTGAATGGGGATTAGAAAGGAATATACATTCCCTAAGCTGTACATAGCACCTACACAAAAACTGATGATGTATTGGGGCATTAAAACCTCACACTCCAATGCGGAAAGGCAGAAATATTAAATGCATTATTTTCAGATCATGCTTCAATAAAAATTAAGTGTAATAATGGACCATGGAAAGATAGACTAAAAATTAACTGGAAACTAAATAATCTAATCCTATAGAATGAATGAGTCCAAAATCAAAACAGAAAAAATCAATAACTTCTTCCAAGATAATGACGGTAATTAGACCACAACCAAAACTTATGGGCTATATATCTCTAAATGCTTACATGAATAAAATAGAGAAAGAAGAGATCAATGAATTGAGCATGCAACTAAAAAAGCTAGAAAAGACAAATTAAAAATCTCCAACTAAATACCAAATTAGAAATTCTGAAAACCAAAAGATTAATAAAATTAAAATTAAGAAAACTATTGAACTAATAAATAAAGCTAGGAACTGGTTTTATTAAAAATAATAGTAAAATAGATAAACTTGATTTAAAAAAAGAAATAAGAAAACCAAATTGCCTGTATCACAAGGAAAAGCGTAAATGCACCACCAGTGAAGACAAAATTAAACAATAATTAGGAACTGTTTTGAAGTACAAATGGAAGAAATATTCCCCATAAATTGTGAGCCATTTTTATGCCATTCTCTGAAGAAAGCTGAAAATTTGTATAGATTAAAACAAAATATGGGCAAAATGAATGACTATTGTTAATTCTATTTAAAAAAATAACAGAGTTTGCCGGTGTGAGATATGTGTGTGTGTGTGTGTGTGTAAGTACGCACGTGCATAGGCATTTGTCAAGATGAACATTAAATTATTAAGTGTCTATTCTGTGCAAAACATTGTATTAAGCACTGGGGCTAGGAAAAAAGGAGGAAAGAAAAAAAACCTCCTCTAAACAAGCTCATAGTCTAATGGAGAAAAATTGTAAACAATTATATCCAAGTGAGATATAGGCAGTGATGAAGTAAATGCTCTGGCAGCCCCCTTGAGCTCTCCTTGAATCTTTGAGGAAGAGGTTGCCCCTAGAGCTCTCCTGCAATCTTCCCATGTAAGGGATTTGACTGATGCATGACTCTGCCCAAGTATTTAGCCCTCCTTTGTCCAGCAACTTCCTACTCTTAATCACTCATTACTGGAGTCTGACCACATAGGCTCCTCCTGAAGATCCTCCCCAAACTTATTACTGGAATCTCACCTCATCTGACTCTCCTAGAGACTCTTCCCAAACTCCTCCTCTAAACCACCCCTAGATTCCTCCCACAACCTTTCTGTATATAAGACCCCATCTTCCTTCTATGTGGTATGAGAGTACCACAGAATGACCTAGCACACATTTACTCTGTCTCAGACTTACTCTGACCTGCTTGCCCAATGCAAGCATCACAAATACCTAGGCTCCTTAAGAGTCTACTCCATATGGCAAACTTTTAATGAACTTTTAATAAACTTTACTTTTCTTTGGCTGAGAGAAGACTTGCATTGAATTCATTTGGCAGGACCTGATGTGTTGGTATTTTGGAATCTTGAGCACCCCTAACCTTCTTTACCACATCAGCAGGAGGCAGGATGAATTGGAAATAATTTTAGAGGAAATTGGTAGCATTAAAGGGAATTGAGAAGGACTTCTTTTAGTTTATCTTTTATCTTGAACTTGAAGGAAGTGAGAGAAGTCAGAAGAGAGAGATGAGTACTGAGGAAATTATAAGAATGGTGTAAAGTCAGTTAAAATGTGCAGGCTCAGGAGCAGTATCTTGTTAATTATCTGTAAGGAGGCCACTGTGAATGGAGGGGAGTAAGGAATAAGAAGACCAGAAAGGTAGGGAGGACACAAGTTATGAAAGACTTTAAAAGCCTAGTAAAAATATTACAAATGATCCTGGAGGCATTAGTGAGCTAAAGAAGTTTATTCTAATTTATTATATTTTAGGAAGACAAATTTGACCGCCAAGTGGAAGATAGCTTGAAATAGGGAATAACTTTAAGTGCCATGGGCTGCTCAGAGTCCAACACCTAAGCATGGTCAGGGGTGTGAATAAGAAATGAGCAAACCATGTGGGTAGTTCAAGGAAGAACTATGAACTCCATTTAATGATTCTTTGATGAAGGTTTTTATAAACCAAGCAGACAAAGACTCAAGTACTTTTATCAATAGCTTAGACTGTCATATTTTGGAATAGTCTGTCATATCTTGCAAGTAGCTCAGAATAAGATAAGGTTTTGTTATCTAGGCTATCTAGTCACTAAAACGTCTTGGGAAGAGTCAGTTAACTCCTATCAAATGAATTCACATAACAAGAGATGCTCTCCAGAGTAGGCTTCAAGGCCAGGGGCCAAAGCCACAATCATCAAGGACATCTACATAGGAACTGACCCCCAAGAATAAAATATTTTGGTTTTCTCCACTTAAGGTAATAAGCGCAACATGCTATTGCAATAGTTTAGACATGAGACAATGAAGAACTGAACCAGGATGATGTTTGTGTTAGTGGAGAGAAAGGAGTGCATATGAAAAATGCTAAGAAGGTAGGATCCAAAGGTTTTAGCAATTGATTGTATGTGGGGTGTGCAAAAGAGTGGAGACAGGAGGACAACAGCTGGGTTGAAAACTTGGGTTACTGGGAGAATGACGGTGCTTTGAATATTTATCAGAAATTTAACTAGAGGGGAAGTTTTGGGAGAAAATAGTTTAAATGAGTTCAGTTTTAGATATGTTGAACTTGACACATTTACGAGACATCCAGTTGTCTAATAAATAGTTGGAGATGTGAGACTAGAGTTGAGGATTAATATTCAGGCTGAATAAATAGATTTGGGAATTATAATCTTCATAGGGACTATAATTTGATCTAAGAAATCATATGAGTTCACCAAACAAAATACTAGAGGAGAAAAGAGGAGAGAGTAAAGGAAAGAGCCTGCGGGACATTTATGGTTAGCCACATGACTTGAACGAAGGAGCATCAAAGGAGTGGTTCAACAGGTAGCAGGTGAATCATTATAGAGCAGTGGCTTAAAAACGTGTAGAGAAGAAGATAACAACAACAAGAGGGTGATTAATAGCATCAAATACTATAGAGAAAGCAAGAAGTATCAGGACTGAGAAAGTGTCATCAGACTTGTCAGGTAAAAAGTGTCCATTGGTAACTTTGAAGAGAGCTATTTTGTTGAATGACGTGGTTGGAAGCAAGACTGCTTAGATTTGAGAAGAGACTGAGAAGAAAGGAAGTGTAGGCACCTATTGTAGACTGTCTACTAAAGGAATTTAGTCATAAAAAAGGAAGACAGGTTTAGAAAACAATAATTCTCAGGGATGATTGAATCAAGTTAGGGTATTTTGAAGATGTGGGAGGTATGTTTCCAGGTAGTAGGTACATAAACAGTAGATTGAGAAGTAATGAACATAAGCAAAGGACTGAAAATTATAGAAGGGGCAATATTCCGGAGAATATGGGGTATAATGGAATCAATTGAGAATGAAAAGGATTTTGACTAGGAATCCTCTCATGTAAAACAGAAATGAAGGCGACAGTAGGGGAAGTCATCTTCATGATGTAAGATTATGATGAAGTGTTTGTGTGTGTGTGTGTGTGTGTGTGTGTGTGTCCATTCAATGAACAGGCATCTTTAAGAAGTGAGTCAAGGGATAACCCCTTTAATTTAAAAAAAAAAGTGAAACTCATAGGGGAAGACTCTCAAGGTTGCTGACCAAAAAGGAGAAAGTTACTATTTATATTTGCTCTGAACCGGGAGGACCCCTAAAACAATCATTAAATGGTGCTTGGGCAGGGATATATTGTCTAATCTCTGAACTCCAGAATGAAATGGGTTTAAGGTTTGGTCTTTGGGAAAGAAATCTAGCCAGTAACCCCCAAGTTAATTAGGAAGTTTTTGCATTATAAGCTGACCAACTATAGAGTAATAATAGTAACATATGGACAATAGATGTACAGAAAAAAAGTGTGTGCTCCTTTAAGGAATTTTTATCTAATACGATTATGTGATATCTTGGACTATCACCTTGAAATGAAGTTGGTTACAAGAATCAATAAATAGGTGTGGCTAGGTGGCACAGTGAATAGAGCACTGGCTCTGGAGTCAGGAGATCCTGAGTTCAAATCTGACCTCAGACACTTAACACTTACTAGCCATGTGACCTTGGGCAAGTCACTTAACCCCAAATGCCCTGTCTTGCACCCTCCATAAAGCAAAAAAAAATTAATTAAAAGAGATTCAATCAATAAATAATTTAAAATTGATTTTAGTTTTATACCAATCTAGGAACCAGCCACTCACCTTAGACCTCTATCTTTCCTCCAGTACCATCCTATGACACCTCTGTTAATCTGAGATCCCATATAAATTTGCCCTTGGTCTCTACTCCTGACCTTTCCTGGAGAACTTTTAGAGTCCTATGTCAATCACCCCATCTATCCACCCACCTCCAGCCTCAGTCTTTTGTCCAGGATCTTCCTAGCAAACTTTCCTAGGGAATTCTGGAAGCCCTGTAACAGTGTGAATTTTATTTTTCACCAGAGGGCCTTCTCTAGTGCCATTCACAAACCAATCTACTTTCCATTGTCACCACCTGACTCCTAAACATACTTCATCAGGTTATACCTTCCTTTCTTCTTGTGTACTGTCAAATAGGCCTTATGTGTTTCACAGAATACAAAAACACCATGTTCCATGAGATTTACTCCAGATGGAGATACTTGCAGATTCTAAAAGTGCACTTCCCAGTGACCTCTTTCTAATCAGAAATACTCTGCCAAGTTAATTTCCTGAATAGTTTGCATACTTCCAAGCTCCTCGTATTTCCCTCATGCCATTGATTATAAACATTTGGATACAGATGGGCAAACTCTTCTCCAACCCCAATAGCCTATAATCTAAATTCTACCCTTCTCAACCATACCCAATATAATCTCTCCAGTTTTATGCATTCCTTTTACTGTATTCTCTATAATTCTAGCTCCATAATTAACAAATTTGCTTTAATATTAAATCTTTTCCATTGAGACCTGGGTCCCATAAATTTACAATGCACCTTCGTCAGTCTTTCTAGCACTGGTTGTATTTTCACTTGTATTTCTCTGACTGGCTGGTTGTGCTGGAGAACTTGAAATAATCCTTGCTCCTCACCTCTACTTCCACTCTCCATCAGCAACACATCATTTTTTGATGCACATAGTATTCAAATTTATCACCCAGTCCATATCCAGGTGGTTGTTGAAAGCTAGCATTTTTATCTTTCTTCCTCATTGAGTTTGTTGTTTGCCTCACAATCTTTCACTCTACCACAAATTCTGCCTAGGGGATTTGAAGTTATATATTGATGTTCCCCCTACATCTCAAATTTTCCTATTCTCAGTCTACTCAATTCTCAATACCTTCTCCAAAATCTACCTCACTTCCACACAGAGCTTGTTGTACCCTTAATTTTGCTGTCAGCCATAGTTACCCCACTTCTGTGTTTATGATCTGAAAACTCTTTACGGGATAATAACACTAATCCTTTTATCTTTTCCTATGTGTAACAGTCCTGAATCTTGTTTTTCTTATTTTCTTTCTTTTTTTTTCCTTTTTTTGAGGGGAGAAGGTAGGGCAATTGGGGTTGTCACTTTCCCATGGTCATATGGCTAGTTTTGTATTAAGCGTCTGAGACTAGGGCGGCTAGGTGGAGCAGTGAATAGAGCACAGGCCCTGGAGTCAGGAGTACCTGAGTTCAAATCCAGCCTCAGACACTTAACACAAAAAACTAGCCGTGTGACCTTGGGCAAGTCACTTAACCCCAACTGCCCTCCAGAAAGCAAAAAAAAAAGTGTCTGAGACTGGATTTGAACTCTGGTCCTCCTGATTCCAGGGCTGGTGTTCTATTCACTATTCTACCTAACCATCCCTTGAATCTCCTTTTTCAACTTCACCATGACCCCTAAAATCTACACCTCTCAGTTCTTTCTCAGGACATCATCCTCCCTAGACTATTTACACTTGTTTTCCCTTTCTTATCTCAACTCTTTAGTGAATCAAATCGACTCTACAATGTATTTTACCCATGAATAATTTACCTACATAGCCTACTGCTGATCCCACCTTAGCAAAGCCCAGCCTTTTATTATTCCCTTCACCCATCTTCCATTCAGTTGCCAAAGTCTATAGCATAAATCTGACGATATGAATATCCCATGCCATTCCATAATCTCCAAAGGCTTCCTGTTATCTCTGATGCTTTGTGTCTGCTTATTTTTTATAAAATGCTTGTGTTTTCTTTTTAAAAATTTCAAAAATTGGTTATTTACTACCAATCCAGTCTTTATATACCTTATTATTTCTCCACAGACTTTAAGCTTTAGGCACCCTGGCCTCCAGGCTTCCTTTATTCTTCAAATCAAATTTTAATTAAAGTCAAAGATTTTCCCATGCATCTATTCCTTCATCTATATCCACACCCATAGCCACATGGACATTGCTATCACCTTTCATTGGACTGAATGCATTATATATAATGATAACCATTTAATGCAAACCATATTAAAATACGAACTCCAAGAGGGCAGAGACCATGCTTTTACCTTTTTTTGTTTCCCCATAATTTAGCAGATTTTCTTTTACTTTGGAAGCACATAATAAATGCTCAATGACTGACTGTTGGTCTTTTCATATCAAACTCCAAATGAAAAATATTTTGTGGTCGGGGGGACGGAGTCAAGATGGTGGTGTAGAAGAAGCAAGGTCCCGCAGCTCCTACACAGCCACCCTAAACACCCATAAAATATGACTCTGGACAAATTCTAGGTCTCACAAACTCACAAAAATACAGAAAATACATCTCTTGCAGAAGGCAGCTCAGCAGCAGGGTAGAGAACAGAACAAGGAGGGGAAGGATAGGAAGGAGGGACATATAATCACTGTCATAATATGTCCACTATGAAGATGTCCTGTATAATCACAATTACACAGCCTCTATTGAATTGGTTGTCCTTCCAGTGGGGGTGGGTGACAAGGGAGAAATTGAAAGAATCTAGAATTTAAAGCTCTGCAATACCTGCAACTAGGAATAAAGATATACAGGGGCTGGGGTAGGGAGACCCTCCATGCCCTACCAGAAAGCTAGAGAGCAGACCAGGGAGGGGCTCTACAGTGAGAGCACTGTTTTGGGGTTGGGGTAGGGGAAAGACTGGGAGAAAATGTGTAATTCAAAAATCTCATGAAAATGACTGATATAAACAAGAAAAAAAATTATTACATTAAAAAAACAAATAGCAAACAGCTAAAATAAAAAGGGTGCACATAGTATCAATAAAAAAAATATTTTGTGGTATGGTTCGAGCACCAACATGATATTTACAGTGCCTACTATGGCTATGAATAAACTGGTACAATTCTGAATCACATGGAAGTCTCTACACATGGAAGACAGAACCAAAATATTTATGAAACACCAAAAAGCCAGATACCAATACCAGAAATCCAAATCCATCACAGCGACAGAGAAATCTATACACAATAACAATGCAGGAGGTATTGCCATCCTTGAGCCTTCTCCCTGCTAGAGCCTTCCCACAAATACACTCACTGCTTGCTGCCTGCTTCTTCTTTCTCTTTCAGCTTTGCTTTCACCAACTTCCTCTCAGCCCTTCTCCACTCACTCAGCAAGCTCCTCCCACAACAGACTCATGTGACTCGAGCTTCCATGTGACTCAGAATCATGTGTCATAGACTTCCATGTGTAATAAAATAAAATGTACCAACCATAAATATTAGCTTTAAGTCTATAGGTTAATCTAAATTTGAAAGTATTTTGATAATGGTAACAAATAAGTGGAACATAATTATTCTCATTAGAGAAAAAACAGGCTTGCTGATCTCTCTGCTGGCTCTCAGTTTTTCTAACTTAATGAATGCTAAAATATTAAAATCTTATCCAGTTTAAGAACAAACCATGATTTATAGAAATAAATACATAATAATACCTTATAATTCAATGGCACTTTACCAAAAAAAAAGTTCCCTCCCAGGATGATGATAATTCACTGTCAATTGGCCCAAACTATTTAAATAATTGATTGTCCTATGCTTAGTAATAATTTACTAATAATGATGTTGATTATATCCTATTTTGGGCAGAGATACTCAAACAATTGTTCATCTTGACTTTAAATTAGGGAAGCTTACAAACATTCTGATGATAGCATCTCCTTTGAAATCTGTCTGCCCTTCAGTAAGCTGTACAAGAGGGATTTAGTTCATTGGACCATTATAGCTGTAAGGGAACACTGTGTGAGTATGAAACTCAAGATGTCCATATGACAGGACTATATTATTGCAAATCATTGTTTGCACCGCTATAACCTGAAATTTGTTGAGGAATGCTACAAAGTATGAGAATTCCAAAGGCAGAAATATACATAAACACAAAGGCCAAAAGAATTAAACCCTAATGTTGCATGGTAGTGCCTCTCTTGCATATTAACAAACTTCTTAGTGGTCTACCACCAGGCTGAAAGAATCTAATGTACTTCCAGTTGTGCTAATAGCTTGCCTATGGAGTCTCTTTTACTTTCTCCTATATTTCTCAATATGTATTTTCAGGTCTTTTGAAAGGTCATTGGCATAGCTATTATCCCTTACAGCTTAGCATTTGAAATTAGAAGCAAAATTTTAAAGCTTATAATTTTTGTAAAATATAAGATACCCTAAAAAAATCCAATCGTAATTACGCACACACATATGTCTATAGCTATCTACATATATATCTACATACATATGTGTGCATCTATATATATATACATATACATATATATACACACATAATTCCAAAAGTATGTGTATTATGTGGGTAATTTTGATATTTCTGATGGCAGACTCACAAATGAGTTTACATAATTCTATATTTTTTGTGAGAAGAGAAAATTGATTATGGGAGTCAGTATTTAATGAGTTTGGATTCAGCTAAGTCTCTTACTGCTTAATACAAAAATATTTTTCTTTCCTTCTATCAGGTACATCCATCAAGGGCATATTTGGTAATGATGTAGTAAATTTATGCATCAACAAATGTTTTTATCATATTATGCATCCATATGTGTAACAGTAATCAATTTAGCAGATCCTTAGCCCTTGGTAACTTAGGACTAAGTACCTCTTGAAAGAGGCAGAGGGTGCAAACTCTGTCTGCTGTGTGAATAGAGGTCAAGAACTCTGTCCCCTGGCAGGAGGGGATTGACTGAGACAGAAGACCAGTGTGTATATATAAGAATTCCAGAGACAGAGAAGAGAATCAGGAATGTTCCTTCTGGTGGCTCCTTGTGGAGGGAGCAGAATTGTCCCAGCATCTGGGAGCTGGGCTGCTTGACTGAGAACTGAGTTGGAATTTTCTATAAGACCAGAATCTGGTGAAGGCCTCCTGGAAAGCCAAGATGTCTCCAGGGTCCTACGCCCAATCAAACTGCAGGAGGACTGAAGAAGTATGACCTGGCTAAGACTTTGTTTGTTCATGGCTTAGTTGATCCTTGAGCTCTGAGCAACAGAAGTGGTGAAGGTTTTGAGATGTGCCAGACCCTGTGAACTTCAGTGTGTACCAGGAAATGCCAGGAAGACTGGACAAGGAACTGGGAGCTGTCTGCCTCTGAATTCAGGTGACTGTTTGGTGGATTCAGAAAGGAGCTGGGACCATGGAAGGGGATCCAGGGAATCTGAGAGACCACCCCAAGTCAAGAAGAAGAAAAGACCTCTCCTCAGATATAAGATGCCTGATGAAATTGTGAAGTTTGCTGGACACCAAGGGGTAGAGGGTTTGTGTGGTTTTCTAATGATTGTATTTAGTGACTGATTGCTAGGTAAGTGACAGATTAAGTGAATCTATGGTTGCCCCATGAATAGTAGATCGATTATTTGTATTGTAAATTGATTTAATGATTAAGTAAGGGCGGATTCCCCTTAGGGAAACCAGGTGATTATTCTTTTTTCTTTGTTTTAAATATTGTGGCCAGTGTAGTGAAAATTCTGTGGCCATTCTAATGTTAATCTGATGTGAATATCTATTGTGATGTTCTGTGATAAGATGTAATGTTGTGGATATTATATTGTGATTTGTTGTGAATGTTAGCCTTGACTTGTAATGGAATAAATGGAGTGTTCACTACTCTGTGTAATCTGAACCTTAAAAGCTGTTCACAGTAGCATTCTTTTGGGAAGCTGATTGTGCATGGCATTACAATATGCCACAACTTGATCAGCCATTCCTCAACTGATGGACATTGCCTCAATTCCTAATTCTTTACCATCACAAAAAATGCCGCTAAAATTGTTGTGGACATCTGGGAACTTTTGCTTTTTTATAATTTCTATCACATACAAATCTAGTAGTTGTATTGCTGGATCAAAATATATCCACATTTTTATAGCCCGTTGTGTATAGTTCCAAATTTTTCTACAGAATGATTGGATCAGTTCACAACTCCACAGGCAATGCATTAATGTTGCAATTTTTCCACATCTCCAAAATTTATCTTTTTTACTGCTTTGTCATGGTAGCCAGTCTGATAGGTATGATTTGGTACCTCAGGGTTGATTTATTTTGCATTTCTCTACTTAATAGATATTTAGAACAATTTATGTATGACTAAAAAGAGCTTTAATTTCTTCATCTGTGAAGTCTCTGTTGATATCCTTTGATGATTTATCATCTGGAAAATGAAGTGCAGTCTTATAAATTTGACTTTCTCTACATATCTGAGAAATGAGGCCTTTATTGGAGACACTGGCCATAAAAACTGATTCCCAGATTTCTGCTAACCCTCTTTTTTTAAAATTTATTTTGTATTTGTTGTATTGTTTACATTATTCATTTTCATTATATTTTTGAATTACATATTTTCTCCCCATCTTGCCCCTGTCCCAACCTTAACACAGCACTCCCACTGTAAATCCCCTCCCCTGCTCTGCTCTCTTATTTTCTGGTAGGTCAGGAAGGGTCTCCCTGTCCCAGCCCCTGTATATCTTAATTCCTGGTTGCAGGTATTGGAGAACTTTGAATTCTACATTCTTTTGATTCCTCCCTTGTCACCCACCCCTATTAGAAGGACACTCAGTTCAATACAAGCTATGGATGTGTGATTATACAGGACATCTTCATAGTGGACATATTGTGACAGTGATCCTCTGTCTCTCCTTCCTATCCCCCCCTGGTTCTGTTCTCTACCCTGTCCCTGTCCGTTTACTAAAGTGTGTGCTTCCAGCATCCCTCTCCCAGACCATGCCCTACCCTTCCTCCTCCCCCCTCTCATCCCCATGCCCCCTACTCTTCTGTGTGGCATGATGCCCAGTTTAGAGTTTATGTCATTTCTTCCCTAAGCCAATTTCAATGAGAGTAGTTGAAAATAAAATTGTAATTGTTATCCCTTGCCTCTTCTCTATGGGATGATTAATCCCATTTTGTCTCTCCCTGTCTACTCTCATTCTAGTCCCTTCCCACCTCAGAATTTTGCCTTTTGAAGTATCATCCATTCACATTTAATTCATCGTATAGCCTCTATATATACACATACACACATGCACAGATATGAATTCATATGCATATATAGCCTCCTATATGGACCTATGTGTAAGTATGCATATATATACATTTGTATTCCCTTCACCTATCCTTATCCTAGTCAAAGTTTCATAAGTTACTATTATCGTTTTTCCATATTGGCACATAAATAATTCAAATTTGACAAGTTCCTTATGATTTCTTTCTCATGTTTAGCTTCTCATGCTTCTTGTGTTTGATTTTCAAATTTTCTGTTCAGCTCTGGTTTTTTCAGCAAGAATCCTTGAAAGTCCTCCACCTCATTGAATGACCATATCTTCCCCTGGAACAATACGCTCAATTTTGCTGGGTAGTTGATTCTTGGTTTTAATCCCAGTTCCCATAATCTTTGAAATATCGTATTCCAGGCCCTGCGATCCCTCAGTGTAGATGCTACTAGATTCTGGGTTATACTGATAGTGCTTCCACAGTATTCAAATGGTTTTCTTTTGGAAGCCTGTAATATTTTATCCTTTAACCGGGTATTCTGGAACCTGGCAATAACACTTCTAGGAGTTTTCTTTTGGGGATATTTCTGAAGAAGTGATTGGTGAATTCTTTCAAATTCTATTTTGCCCT
>CM053595.1:244000883-244032139 GCA_028646575.1 Pseudocheirus occidentalis
AAAACATCAGGGCAATTTTATTTGAGGATTTCTTGAAGGATGCTTTCCAAGTTCTTTTTTTGGTCGTGGGTTTCAGGTAGACCAATAATTTTCAATTTGTCTCTCTTGGATCTATTTTCCAGATCAGTGGCTTTTTCAAGGAGATATTTCACATTGCTTTCTATTTTTTCATTTCTTTGTAACAGTTTAATAGTATCTTGGTTTCTCATAAAGTCATTAGCTTCTACTTGCTCCACTCTAATTCTGAAGGAATTATTCTCTTCAGAATGCTTTTGAGATTCTTTTTCCATCTGGGAGATTCGACTTTTTAAGACATTCTTCTCCTCATTGGCTTTCTGGGCATCTTTGGTCATTTGAGTTAATCTGTTCTTTAAAGTGTTGTTTTCCTCAGTCAGATTGTTGACTCTTTTCATGATTTTCTCGAATCATTCTCATTTCTCTTCCCAATTTTTCCTCCACTTCTCTTATTTGGTTTTCAAAGTCCTTTTTCAGTTGATGTATAGCTTCTAGGCATTCTTCAATTGTCTTAGAAGCATTTGGTGTGAGAGTTCTGAGTTCTGGGATCTCTTCCTCCCGTTCCATGCTTTGACCCTTTTCATCCACAAAAAAAGGATTCTAGATTTTTATGGGCATTTTTATTTTGCCTGCTTTTCCTCATGTTGGCCAGTCAATTAATTGGTTGGGTTTTTTTTAGGTCTGTGAAACTCTGCTTCTAGGGGAGGAAGCTCTGTTCCAAATCCCTGGGGTTTTCCCAACTGCCAGAGCTATTAGGGGGGTCTTGCAAGTCCCCCCAGCTTTGGCTTGCTGAACGTGCACCCCAGGACCACCACCCAAGACCACGATCCGGATCCAGACCACTCAACGCAAGAACAGTTGGCCCTGATCAACCCATTCAGCCCCCCTGTGGAGTCCGCAGGCCAGGGGCTGTGAAGCAGCCTGGTGGGGGCCGCTGGCAGATCCAGCAGTTCCCTTCCCCCACTGCTTCCTTGCCCCAGGGTCAGAATGGCCAAACTGCTTTTACCACCACCAAATTAATTTTCAAAGTTTCACTTTCACTAACCGACTCTGACGCTTTAAAGCTCCCCTTAGGCAAGTGCTTTAGATTTTCTTTGAAGTAGATTCACACTGCAGCTTGGGAGGCTCCTCCTGGCCCTGCTGAGGTTTTGGGCTGGCCGGGGCTCTGCTCCACTGCAGTGTGAGCTGTGCCTCTCCCATCCCCGATCCTCATGCCTTGGCAGATGTGGAAGTGCTGGAGGCTGTAGAACCTCTGAAGGCTGGCTGCTGTGCCCGCTCAGCTCAGCTTAGCCTGGCTCCTTCCCACCGTCCCAGGCCTGGCCATGGTCTCGGCTTCAGGCTGTTTCAGTCTTTGCTCCCCCGGCGATGAGCCCCTGCTGCTGAGCTGCCTTCAGCAAGAGATGGGTTCTCTGTATTTTTGTGAGTCTGAGACTCCTAGACTTTATCTGGGCTCATAATTTAATGGGTGTTTAGGGTTGCGGTGTGGGAGCTGCAGGACCTTGCTGCTTCTACGCCACCATCTTGACTCCCTCTGCTAACCTTCTAATGTTGGTGGAATTGGCTTTGTGAAAAACCTTTTAAACTTATTGTAGTCACAACTATCCATTTTTTAGTTTCATAATGTTTTCTCTCTCTTGTTTGTTCACATTTTTTTCTGTTCACATATCTTAACGAGTAAATGATTACTTGCTCTCCTAATTTGCTTTTGGTATCACCTTTTATTTCTAGATTGTGTACTCAATTCAATATTACAGTGGTAAACGATGCAAGATGTCAGTCTGTGCCTAGTTTCTGCCACACTGTTTTCTAGGTTTCCCAGCAATTTTTGTCAAATAGAGAGTACTTATCCCAGAAGCTGGAGTCTTTGGGTTTATCAAACAGCAGATTACTATAGACATTGACTTTTGTGTCTTCTTTATCTAACCTATTCCACTGATCCACACTATATTTCTTAGCCAGTATCAAATAGTTTTCATAAGTTTTTGTTTTGTTATACAGTTTTAGATCTGGAGTGGCTAGGCCACCTTCCTTTGTACTTATTTTCATTAATTCCCTTGGTATTCTGGATCTTTTTTCCAGATTAATTTTATTATCTTTGCTAGCTCTATAAAATAACATTTTGGTAGTTTGATTAGTATGACACTGAATAAGTAAATTGATTTAAGTAGTACTGTCATTTTAAATGTTATAATATCAGCCTATCTAAGAGTACCTGATGTTTTCCAGTTATTTACATGTGAATTTGTTTGTGTGAAAAGTGTTTTGTAGCTATGCTTATATAGTTCCTGTGTTTATCCTGACAGGTAGACTCCCAAATATTTTGTAATGTGCATGGTAACTTTCAATGGAATTTCTCTTTTTATCTGTTACTGCTGGACTCTGTTAGTAATTGGCATATAGAAATGACAAAGATTTATAGGGGTTTATTTCATAAACCTACAATTGTTCTAAAGTTTTTAATTATTTCAAGTACATTTTTAGTTGTTTCCTTAGGATTCTCTGAGAGTCTTGTCTTTGTTTCTTGATTATGTTCTATTTCCTTCTTTTTTGTATCTTATTTCTAAAGTTAAAAATTCTAGTAAATATTGATTTAAGGTTATTATAATTGATATCCTTATTTCACCCCTGATTTTATTTGAAGTACTTCTAGCCTATTCTCATTATAAATAATACTTGTTCTTAGTCTTAGATAAATGTTAATTATCATTTTAAAGGAAGCTTCACTGAACTTATGCTCTCTGGTGTTTTTAATAGGAATAGTTGGTGTATTTTGTCAAATGCTTTTTTCTACATCTATCCAGATAATCATATTATTTCTGTTAATTTAGTTATTTATGGTGAATTATGATGATAATTTTCTCAATGTTGAACTATCCCTGCATTCCTGGTATAAATCCCACACGATTGTAGTGTATTATCCTGGAAATTAATTTCTGTAATCTCTTTGCTAATATTTTACTGAAATTTTTGCATCTGTATTCATTAGGGAAATTGTCTCTAATTTTCTTTCTCTGTTTTGACACTTCCCATTTTAGGTATCCACACTATATTGGTATCATAGAAAGAATTTATTGGGACTCCTTGTAGCAGCAAGCATCCTAGCATACCCAGGATGGCTGCTAGCACTGTCTCTTGATCCACTTTTCTAAAGCAAAACAACTCAAAAAGGCTTAACCATCTTACTTTAATCAAACATATATCATTTAGCTAGTTCATGGGAAGAAGTCAGTACCTAAACTTTAGAGAAAATGCAAACAGAAGTTATAAACAGACAAAAATTATAGGCAGAGAAACACAACAACAGACACAGTTTCCAGCTGCCTGACCATTACATCTATACTTAGTTACCAGAGAGAGAAACACCAATATCTGGGTTTTCAAAGTCAGGGAGTTCAGAGATTGCCTAGAATCTCTTCTGGCCAAGTCACATGACTCTTCCCATGAGTGAACGCCAAAGCAAAACCTCACATCCATGTATATAAAGCCTTCTTCAGGATCAGAGAATGTCACAAGTCTCATGACCCACTCCCCAATCACAAAGTAACAAGGTGTGGGCATTCCTAAAAAACAAGCCTTACACCACAGCTTCCATGTGACCACATTCACCCTGTTATTGGACAGAGTATATTTTCAAATCTAGGAAGATCCTCAAATTCACTTAAGACTATGAAGGAGCAGGGAAGATCTTCAAATTCTCATTACCATTACACTCTTTCTCTTCTTATTTTTCTATATAATATATAGAGTATTGGTTTTAATTTTTCTTTAAATATTTTGTAGAATTCACATGTCAATTCATTTGACCATGGAGATTTTTTTCTTAGGGACTTCTTTTACTGAAACAGGGTTAAGTATTTTATTTCCTCTTATGTTAAACTGAGCAATTGATAATTTTTGTAAATATTCTTCCATTTTAGTTAAATTGCCAGATTTTTTGGCATACAGATGGGCAAAATAGCTCTTAATTATTGTTTTTAAATTTCCACTTCATTGGTGGTGAATTTACCCTTTTCATTTTTGATACTGATAATTTGGTTTATGTCTTTTTTGTTTTAAAAAAATTTATCAAAGGTTTATCTACTTTATTGCTTTTTTTCAGAAAAGCAGCTTAGTATTAATTATTAGTTCAATAATTTTCTTAATTTCCATTTTATCTATCTCTGCTTTTTTTCAGAATTTCTAATTTGGTATTCAATGTATAGGTTTTAATTTGATTTGTTCTTTTTCTAACTTCTTAATTGCATGCCTCATTCATTGAACCTATATTTTATTCATGGAAGCATTTTGAATTGTAAGATTTCCACTAAAAACTGCTTTGTCTGGATCCTATGAGTTTTGGTATGCTGTCGTATTATTGGCATTTTCTTGGATGAAGTTATTTTTTTCCATAATTTGTTGTTTTACTCACTCATTCTTTAGGACTAAATTATTTTTTTTTCAATCAATTTTTAGTCTATCTTTCACCAGTCTTTTATTACATATAATTTTTATTTCATCATGATCTGAAAGGGATGCATTTAATATTTCTGCCTTTCTGCACTATATTGTGAGGTTTTTATGCCCTAGCATATAGTGAATTTCGTGTAGGTGATATGTACCTGTGAGAAAAAAAAAATATTCCTTTCTATGCCCATTCAATTTTCTCCAGAGGTCTACCATTTATCTACCTTTTCTAAAGTTCTATTTACAACTTTAACTTCTTTCTTGCTTTTTTTGTAGTTGAGTTCATCTAGTTCAGAGACAGGGAAGTTGAGGTCCTTGCTAGTGTACCTTTGTAGTCTATTTCTTCCTGTAACTCACTTAACTTCTAAGAATTTAGATGCCTCGCAACTTGGTGCATATACGATTATTATTGATATTATTTCATTGTCTATGGTACCTTTTAGCAGTTGTTTCTTCCTCTTTTTTTAATTGGATCTATTTATGCTTTTGATTGTCCAAGATCAGGATTGTTACCCCTGTTTTTCTTTTTTCTTTCTGTTTTTTTTAGCTGAAGCATAGCATTTCCCCTTTGCATTGTATCTCTCTATTTCAAATATGTTTATTGTAAACAACATATTTTAGGATTGTGGCTTTTAATCTACTCTGCTGTCCATCTCTGTTTTATGAAAGAATTCACAATCTCAGTTATCACTGCCATTTGTGTTTTTCTCTTCATCCTGTTTTCCCCTTTTTTATGCTTTTTTCTCTTCTTTTTCTCTTTCCTCCTCACCTGTATTTTGCTTCTAACTACCACCTCCATTAACCTACCCTCCCTTCTATCAGCCACCATCCCTTTTCTTTCCCATATCCCCTATTTTCTGTAGGGTAAGATACATTTACAGACCCAATTGAGTATGTAAGTTATTCCCTCTTATAGCCAAATTTGATGACAATAAGGATCAAACAATGCTCACTTTCCTCTATTTCACTCTATTGTAATAGACCTTTGTACCTGTTCCTGTGATATAATTTATCCTATTCTGCCTCCACCTTTCCTCTTCTCCCAGTACAATATTTTTTCATACCTTACATGTTTTTATCATCAAAAAGAAATTCAGCTTATGCCCACACCCTCTGTCTATGTATACTCCTTCTAAATGTCATAATAATGATCCATTTCTCAAGTGTAACAAGTATTACCTTCCCATATAGGGATGTAAACAGTTTGACATTATTGGGTAACATTTTTTCTTTTCTTTTTAGCTTTCTATGCTTCTCTTGAGATTTGTATTTGCAGATCAAATTTTCTGTTCAGCTATTTTTTAATCAGAAAAGTTTGGGAGTACTTTATTTCATTGAATGTCCATCTGAAAGATTATTCTCAGTTTTTCAGGGTAATTAATTTTTTTACTGTGACACAAGCTTTTTTCACCTTCTGGAATATCAAGCTGCTAGATCGTGCATAATCCTGACTGCATTTCCATGATATCTAAATTGTTTTTTTCTGGCTGCTTGCAGTATTTTCTCCTTGAACTGATAATTCTGGAATATGGCTACAACATAACTCAGAGTTTTAATTATTGGGTCTCTTTCAGTGGATTCTTTTAATAACTACTTTACTCTCTGTTTTTAGGATCTTGAGACAATTTTCCTTGATAATTTCTTTTAAGATGCTGTCCAGGATCTTTTTTGATAACTTTTTCAGGTAAATTAATTTGTCTCTTCTGGATCTTTTTTTCCCAGATCATTTGTTTTTTCAATGAGGTATTTGAGGTTGTCTTCTATTTTTTTTCCTTCTTTTGATTTTGTTTGACTGATTCTTGACATCTCATAGAATCATTAGCTTCTGCTTGCCAATTCTCATTTTTAATGAATTTTTTCTTCAGTGATCTTTTGGACCTCTTTTCCTGTTTGGCCAATTTTCTTTTTTAAGGAGTTCTTCTCTTCAGTGAGAGTTTGCACCTCCTTTTACATTTGAACGATTCCACTTTTTAAGGAATTGCTTTTTAGGTGTATCTTTTTTCCCATTTGGCCAATTGCATTATTAAAAAATTGATTTCTTTGGTCAATATTTGTCCTTCCTTTCCAAGCTGTTGATTTTCTTTTGCATACCTCTCATTTCTTTTCCTAATTTTTTCTTATATCTCTCTTATTTGACTTTTAAAATCCTTCTTGAGTTCTTCCAAGAAGGCATTTTGTGCTTGAGGCCAATTCATATTCCCCTTTGAGATTTCAGATGAGAGTATGTTGACAGTGTTGTCATGTCCTGAATTTGTTCTTTGATCTTCCCTGTCCCCATAGGGGAAAAAAATTATTGTTATTGTCCATTTCTGCTTTTTGCACGTGATTTTTGAACATTTCGTGACTTTTTAAGTTGAGCTCTCCCCCTGGAGCATAGCAGGCACTGTCTGAAGCTTCTTGTGCATGAAGTCAGGGGCCTGGTCACTGTTTTTATATGCTGATGCTTCTGGTGCTGGCAGCTGGAGGCCATAGGTGTCTGGTAGCTTATGTCATGCTAAGCTGGAATCCTCTTGGACATAGGTGGTTTGTGCTGTGACCAGCTGGGTTTTTAGGTTTTTATGAATTTACCTGGGGTACAATGAGGCTCTCAGAATCTAGGTGGGGGTCTAGCCCCTGAAAAATGCCTACTCACCCTGGCTGCACTGAAGCATGGAAAGGTTCACCTACTGAATGATCCCTGTCCACCTGGAGTTCCCTTGAAGTACAAAGAGGTTCAGTTGTTGGAGGATCCCTGCCTTTTGGCACATGTTGTGATTCTCTGAGCTGTAGCCTGCCAGTTTCCTTGGCTGACCTAAGGCATATGGGGGTCCTGTTGTTGACACTTGCCTGTTCCACTACCCTCTGACTCAGGATCTTCCACTTATTTGTTGAGGGGGGGCTTGCTGCTGGCTTTCCAAGATGCCTCTTATCTACCAGAGCAAGTCCTTTCTGTTTTAATCCAGCAAGCTTCCCTTGACAAAAGACTGTTATACCCCATCTTTCTGCTGGCTTTGTTATTCCAGAATTTTTCCTGGGGCAATATTTCCGGGGTTTTAAGAGGTCAATAAGGGAGAGTCAGAGTGACTTACTGACTCTCTCACATCTTGGCTTCCAGAAGAGTAATCTTCTGTTTAATAAACACCGAAACCCCATCTTCTGGGATAAAAAAATCACTATTTGACAAAAATTGCTTTACAAAAATATGGCAGAAACTAGGCAGAGACCAACATCTTATACCATGACCCAAGATAATATCAAAATGGATACTTGTATTAGGCATAAAGGGTGATACAATAAGAAAATTAATGGACCAAAGAATGGTTTATCTGTCAGATATAGTGAGAATGGAATAATTAATAATCAAACAAAAGATATAGCATGTTATATAATGCAAAATGTTTAATTTTGATTTCATTAAATTTTTAAAAAAAGATTTTGCACCAACAAACCAAAGCAAATAAGATTAGAAGGGAAGTAGAAAACTGGAAAACATTTTTTCAGCCAATTTCTCAGAGAAAGATCTCATTTTAAAAATATATAGACAACTGAATCAAATTTATAAGAATACAAGACATTCTCAAAATGACAAATTGTCAAAGATATGAACAGCTGGTTTCCAGAGGAAGACATTAAAGCCATATATAATTAGATGAAAAAAATGTGATGAGTGACTACTGATTAAAGAAATGCAAGTTAAAACATCTCTGAAATACCACTTCACACCTATTTGGTTGGTTATCATGACAAATCAGGAAAATTATAAATGTTAAAGAAGATGTGGCAAAACTGGAAAATTAATGCTTTGTTGGTTGAGCTATGAACTGATCCATCCATTCTGGAGAGGAATTTGAAACTATGCCCAAAGTACTATAAAAGAGTGCATATCCATCAAAAACATGTCTAGGTCTATATCTCAAAAAGATCATAAAGAAGGAGAAAGGACCCACATGTACAAAAATACTTAGACCAACTCTATTTGTAGTGGTCAAGAACTGGAAATTAAGGCAATGCCCATCAATTATGGACTGACTGAACAAGTTGTGCTATATGACTGTAATGGAAAAATATTGTTCCATATGAAATTATGACCAAGCATATTTCAGAAAAATCTGGAAAGACTGATAATGAGTGAAATTAGCAGAACCAGAACATTGTACACGTTAACAATAACATTATGTTATCACCAACTTTTTTATATTCTAATATTTTAATGGATCCATGATTTCATCAATATGAATAATGTTTAGGTTGCATGGAACATCTCCCCAGCCACGTCTCATTTTTTATTATTCTTGTCCATATCTTCCCATGCATATATGATTTACCCAATCTGCTATAGACCTTTTTTCTCGGTCTTGACATTTCAGAGCTATTACTTCATCCATTGGCTGTTCATTTATCATCCACTATTCTTGCTACACAACTGGCATGGATGCTTATCTGGTCAGATACTTCTCATACATATGAGCTTGACATTAACTCCTTGAAAAGTTCTAAAATATGCTAATAAATAGATGGTTAGAAGTTATTTACAAAATTATCTACAAAACCAACATAACTTCATTAAAATTGCTTATGGCTATTTGGAAGAATGCTGTTTACCTAGATCTGTGTAAGTGTTTTGAAAATATTTCAAGTTGCTATTGTGGGGAATGATAGGAAGATACCAATTTGTTGCAGTCAAAACTATTTGGATGATTAGATTCAAGTTGAAGTCAGGAATGATTCCCTGATAATTTGATACAGTAGAAAGAACACTGGATCTGAAGTCTGAAGATATGCATTCAAAAATTATTTCTTTTTAAGTTTTAGCCCCATTTTCTTGCTTTTCTTTTCTTTTTTAATTTATTTATTTCCTTGTTTGCATCACCCATTTGAATTACAAATTTTCTCCATATCTTTCCCCTAGCCACCACCTCAAAACAGCCATCCCACTGTATAGCCCTTCCTCCAATCTACTATCTCCTTTGTCCTCTCCCACAGCCCCTCTGACTTTCCAGTAGGGCAGGATGGATCTCACTACCCCAGTGCCTATATATATCTTAATTCCCAGTTGCATGTAGTTAATAATAATTATTATAATTATGATTATACATATGTATGTATATATGTATATATGTGTATGTGTGTGTGTATATACATACATATATATACACACAAGTAATTCAATACAGGCTGTATATGTGTAGTTATGAAGAGCATCTCCACAATGGACATATTGTGAGAAACTGATTGTATGTTCCTCCTTCCTATCCCACCCCCCCATATTCTATTCTCTACCCTGTACTGCCCCTTTACAGAAGTGTGTGCTTCCAGCGACCCTTCCCCCAACCTGGCCCTCCCCTCCAGCGTCCCACCTCTCATCCCTGTCCCCCCTACTCTCCTGTGTGGCAAGATACCCAGTTTAGAGTTTATGTCATTCCTTCCCTCAGCCAAATTCAATGAGAGTAAGGTTGACCCTTTCCCTTTTGCCTTCCTGTTCTTGCCCTCCATTTTAACAATTATCCCTTGCCTCTGAATTTTTCAGCAAGAATTTTTGAAAGTCCTCCACCTCATTGAATGGCCATATTTTCCCCTGGAACATTATACTCAATTTTGCTGGACAGGTGATTCTTCATTTTAATCCTAGCTCCCTTGATCTCCAGAATATCATATTCCAGGGCCTGCGATA
The DNA here is from genome assembly GCA_028646575.1 of Pseudocheirus occidentalis. Classification (NCBI taxonomy): domain Eukaryota; kingdom Metazoa; phylum Chordata; class Mammalia; order Diprotodontia; family Pseudocheiridae; genus Pseudocheirus; species Pseudocheirus occidentalis. The sequence goes on from CM053595.1 coordinate 244,010,992, forward strand.
CCTCATTGTAGAAGCTGCCAGATCCTGGGTTATCCTAATTGTGTTTCCACAGTATTCAAATTGCTTCCTCTTGGCAGCTTGTAACATTTTCTCCTTGGTCTGGGGACTCTGGAACCTTGTTATAACTTTCCTAGGAGTTTTCTTTTTCGAAACTTTGTCAAGAGGTGATCAGTTAATTCTTTCAACTTATATATTTCCCTCTGGTTCTAAGATATCAGGGCAAGTTTCCTTGAGAATTTCTTGAAGGATGCTTTCTAAATTCTTTTTTTGATCATGGCTTTCAGGTAGTCCAATAATTTTTAAATTGTCACTCCCGGATTTATGTTCCAAGTCAGTGGTTTTTTCAATGATATATTTCACATTGCCTTCTATTTTTTCATTTGTTTGGATCTGTTTAATAGTATCTTGATTTCTCATAAAGTCATTTGCAGTTTGGCCAGCCTGCTTTTCTTCCCCGTCTTTAGCTGAGTTCCACTCACCTTTCACTTAGTCCTTGTTTCTTACGGCTTGATAAGTCCAGAAACTGCCACAGCTTCCACTGATCCAGTCTTCTGAAGGCTCCAGCTGTGGCTTCTCCTGGTTGCCCTGGGGCCAAACCATGGTTTCAAGCTGGGCTGGTGTGTCTCCCAGTAAGTTGTAATGAGGCCTTGCTGCCAAGCTGCCTTCAGCAGGAGATGTCTTTTTCTGTATTTTTGTGAGTTTGGGAGCTCTAAAATTTCTTTAGAGTCATAGTTTATGGGTATTTCAGGTGGCTATGGGGGAGCTGTGGAACGTTGTTGCTTCTATGCTGCCATCTTGCCTCTGCCCCGCTATCACCAACTTTCATAGACTTAGTTCTTCTCATCAGTATAATGATCTAAGACAATTGTAAAAGACTCACAATGGAAAATGCCACTCTTGTTTAGTGAAAGACCTATGGAGTCTGAATGCAGGTCAAATAATATTAGTTTTGCTCTTTTTTTTTTGTTTTTTCTCTCTCCTCACATATAGCAGTATTGCCATATACTTTACATATATCGCTGGATAAAGGGAGTACAGACATTTAAGTACTTAGGTGGTTCTGAACATATGTCTACTCAGAATCTTAACCAAGAAGTCAAAAGATTTTTCTCATGAGTGAACCCCCAAAGAAAAACAATAACCTCCCAGAATGTGTAACAAAGACTCAACATTTCATTGTCTGAATGCTGAAGAATGTGAAAATTCTCATGCCCCAGCACTTAATTGGAAACTCCCTATAGTCCAGAACCTGATTAGCTCTGGGCCAGGGCTCTATGTGCCTATTAATGGGCATGGGAGATCTTCAAATTTCCTTAACATTACAAATAGCTACAAAAGCATCTTCAGTTTGGTCTTTCTAAGTAGCTATTATGAAATAAGAATAAAGCATTATACTAAAGACCAAGACTTTTATTTCAGAAATCAAATGCAACTACATCAGCTAAGATACTTATCACTGGACAGAGCAGTCAAAAACACTTTTGGATATCCTTTTCTGAATGCTTTTAACGCTTTAGTTAGATTGCATATATTTTTAATTATTTAAATGATGAAAAAATTAGGGACAAGTGTAAACCAGGAGACCTCAAAAGGTTTGTACAATTGTTTAGCAAGAGTATATATTTAGTAAAATACTTTAATGTTCACAAGATGCATTAAAATTGCTTGAAAACAACATCCCATTAAAAGTCTCCTGACAATATGCAACACTTATTAGTTCAGGGCATTAAGATTCTATAATTTAAATTACCTGACATTACTGCAGCACTTAGTGACTTAATAAGAAAAAACACCAGAAGATATTAGTGTCAGTACTGATTATCTAGATAGAAATTGATACTACAAGAAAAACAGTCATTTCAACAGAATCTGAGATGTTTGTAGTTAGGTGTCACTAGGAACTGAGCATGAGCAGAAAACATTCACTAGCTTTCCACTGAAAGATTTTTCTATTAATGTTTTATAGGGACAAATGAAGTAACTAAGTTTTTTATATTGGACTTTTGCTAGTCAGTGATAGTAAGATTTGTTTGAAACAAGTTAAATGGGTGAAGAGAATAGTTATTTGTAATTGATGTCAATCCAAAACAATATTGAGAATGATAAGTTATATATTTAACTATCACTAAACAGGGGAATGGAAGCAAATGAAAAGGATAAGATTATTATGTTTTTTTCTCAAAATAAAAGTATATTTGCTATCAGAATATGAATAAAGTATATTCCTTTTTAATGGGAGAAATCTTGGAAAATTATGCTTTCAAGTTCCTAAAACAGTGATTTGATTCAATTCTTAGTACAATTTGCTAAGATGAATTACGTAGACATATTCACAGTTAAAAAGCTTACAAAATCAAATTTTAAAATTCCTTCCTTCTTTCTGCTTTCACTACTGCATGAAAATTGTCAGGAGAAAAAGGAAAAGTGAGACGATCTCTTTAAAATCATTCCTGTTTTTTGATTTGTGAAATCACATAATAGACTTGGCCAACACCTAAGTTCTTAAGTAGGCTGAATATTAGTTGGGACAGGGGGTGTGGTGGTGGTGGAGTGGGGCAGAGACAAAACAATAGATGATTCTTTGGTAGGAAAGACAATTTGACAACATGGCCCGGTATATTTGTTGGGAGTGTTAGAATTTGTGAGAACATATTATATTGAATTATGATAAACAATGTATTACTCCAATCTCCAGTGCCTTTTAGTTGTGACTACAGAGCAATTTCTGTGGAGGGAGTGGGAGAGATCTGGAGATTTTATTGAACTGAAACCTCACTATGAGTTTGTAATGGTAATGTAATTGCTAGTGCTTGGCTTTACAAAGTCAGCACTGTGACTTGGCCAAAGCAAAACAAAACAATGTATTACAGTATTAAACAACATAAGCATAGTAAGGACACCCAAGATGAAGGCAAAATTTTTTCTGTACTCTGCTCTGGTCAGGTAGCCACTGATGAATTTTAAACAGATTAACGGCATCCAGAATGGTGAATAGCTTCATGTATGCTTCATGAAAGGACATAAAAGCAATGGTTGAAGCAACTAAGGATGTCAGAATATCTACAGGGAAAGGGTGAGGGTAGTGCTTGTTGAGGGTCCATACTAGGTCCCTATCCTCTCTCCTGCATCTTAGTCCCATAGCACCAAAGGTCTTTTTGATAGCTTAAAATGAATATAACGCAGGCATCTTTAACCAAATATGTCTAAAGAGAAATAATTATTTCTCCTTTTTCAAAACAAACCTTACCCTATTTTTAATTTCTCTATTACCATCCCAAAGGCCATAACAATTTCATGAAGCATTCTGTGTTTTTACAATCCTACTCTCATGCCTCATGATACCACAGTAGTGACCCTGAGTTCTTAAAAGCTATATCAATAGAAGACAAGCTCTGAAAGGTTCATCCTGGATAGATACACTTCATGTTATTCCAGCAACACACTGAATTTCTTTTCCTTAGATAAGACTAGGACTATTCAGCTCTAGTTTTTCTCCTGAGCCCCAGTTCCATATCATCAAATGCTATGTTATGTATGTATGAAAAGCTCAGTCTAGATAAATATAAAAAAGTCATCACGAGTGTCTAGTCACTTGGTGATGAATTCTTTGTCCATGTAAATTCAATGCAAAGTGCATTAGAGAAGCAATAAATCAAGATGGAACTCCTGCAGTGTCTAAAGATGAAATATTCATAGTGTTATTCAAAGGAAATAATTATATAGAAAATAGTATTCCGTGCATAGAAAAAAAAAATCAGTCTTTAAACATTACATTCTGGAACTATTTCCCTGGATTAAGGGAAAACAAAACTAAACTGTGAAACAATGAAGATTTATAACTCAGCACTGAAATCTGAAGTGGATAAATGAGTCAATTTAACCAACATTTTACCTACATAACTATAAGGTTCATATTCATCAATAATGTTCAATGATTGTAAGATAAACCTGAACTGCAATTTTCTCACATTTTATTATTTAAATTCATATTAAAAGAGTATTTTTATATTGACTTGGAAGCTAAAGGAAGATAATTAAAGATTCTTAGATATTATGCCATACATAAATAATCCCTATGAAAGTTAGTGTTTTAATATAATTTGAAAAGATCCAGAACACAAGGTCGTGTTTTTTCAATTATTTTTGCTCAGTATCTTATTGACAAGTCCTACAAATTCAATAAATGGTCAGAATAGTAAACATTAATCATGCTAATAATAGTGTTTTTTCCATCATACAGGGGTGTATTTTTTTTCTTTCTTTACATTTTCTTTATAAAGCTGTTAAAGGTAGGACAAGAAGTTTATTTACCCAATCATCTCTCTTCTAACCCCTAATTCCTATGCCCATGTGAAAATATATGTTACTCTTTCAATGAAAAGTTTTAGAGCAATCAGACTTAGGAGGTAGCCAGGGTTTATGTTTATGCTTTCTGTGTACTCCTTCAGGTGTAGCTGGCATGTGTGTTTGGAGAAATAGAGAGAAGTTGAGTAGTTAGGTTCTTCAACACATACACATCATGATGGTGGTCTGTCTTCCCCTCAGTATCATATTAAGGATGAGATCTGAAGTAGCATTTTCTATAGAATGAGCAACAAGGTGACTTTTAAGTCATCCCAGCATCAAAGCTCTGAAATGACAATACATTCTATCACTCCACTGTCACTTTATCTCAGCATATATTTCATTTATTCCATGTATTTTTCTTGATCACATACTATTTCTAGGCTCTGTGTGTGATACAAAGGCCTATTACAAATGTTCTCTACCCTGAAAGACTACATAAAACATAGACACATATATAAAGTTGTTTAACACACACAGTAGTGTAAACTGATAAGGCAGTGGGTGGTTAAATAATTAATGAAGAGTAGAATGAGTTACATGAATTTCAGAAGTGGGGGAAATTACAATGTACTGACAGCAATCAGAAATCATTTCATAATAATAATGATAGTAAGGTCTTGAATGATAGATATTTTGGATATCCAGAAAGGAGTGAATTCCAAATCAAGAGGCAATCTGTGTAAAGGCACAAAATCCAAGATGACTATAAACTTTTTGGAGACTAATTTTTCCTATTAAGTCATAATTCATAGTTTTTGGAAGAAATTGAGATATTCGTTCCTGATCCTCAAACAGTATTTGTTAAATTTCACAATAAAATATGATACAGATTTTGCCAGATTGTAAGCTAATTAAGGACAAGAGTCAATGTTTTTTTTTCTTCTATCTTTACATGTTCCAAAGAACCTTGCAGGGTGAATTGTACGAACTAAATCTTTGCTGAGTGAACTGTTAAACAATGTACATATAAAACAACATTCCTTGGGTGTCTGATTTCTAGAAATTAACAATTTATTTTGTAATCATCCATGCTTAAATGTCTGCATTTTAAAAATTGGTTTGATTTTGTTGTTGTTTTTGACTTGTTAGGTTGGATTAAAAAAAATTCGTTTGGAACAGCTAGGTGGTGCAGTGAGTAGAGCACTGGTCCTGGAGTCAAGAGGACCTGAATTCAAATTTGACCTCAGACATTTGACACACTTATTAGCTGTGTGACTTTGGGCAAGTCATTTAACTCCAACTGCCTCACCTTCCCCTCTAAAAAAACATGTGTAGTTTATAATTCACAGTCACGGAGATGCAAGTTCCTCTTTGCAATAACACTTGATGAATATATGTAACATGGTTAACAGATTGAGTTTGGTTATTTTTTTTTCTGATCTGGTAGGAACAACAGACACATTTCATCTTTTCAGCATTTCTCAGCAGGACCCCGCCAAGGAGATAACATTAATGTAAATAGGCATCTGGTCCTATTTCTCACAGCCCCCAAAACTAACAATCATTTTTCTATGGATGAGTACTTTAAATCTACAGTTAATTATTATGGTGTGGCATCATCCAAACAGCTTAACTACTTGCTATCCTGAGAGAGCATGGTTGGCTATCTCAGGATATTCCAATGTAGAGAAGTGATAGCTGCACAAAATAATAGAAACCTTTATACATTCATCTTGAAAATCAAGCTCATCTGGTATATGGGGATATGCTGAAATGTAATTGTTTAGATCTGATGTTCACTAATTTAACCAGAGGTTGTCCAATATGGGACAGAAATGAAAGTAATTCTATTTTTCTTGCTGTCTTGGAATAGTAATAGTATATTTGCTGCTTATTATAAGTATGTGAGCTCTGGGTTCAGGTGATGGGAAGAAATTATTTTTTTCATGTCATTTCAAAGTTTCTACTCACTTGACAAATTTAATCATAGAAGGAAAAATCTAGATTAAAGAAGGTGATTTTAGTAGCAGGATGACTACAGCATAGTCAGTTCCCCCTGAGTAGTATTTCTCAGGCAGTTAAGAGAGAGGTTTTAATGACATTGAAGTTTTCAGTTGCCTCATTAATAAGGGAGCCTTTTATGTAGTAAGATTAGGTAGGACAGCTTTGCAAATAATTTGCATTGTTAAGAAGGCTGATAGAGCTCAACAAGATAGGGAGAGAAAGTGTTCAGAAATCTAATTAGCAACTGGTGTTGGAGGCTGTCTGATTAAAAATGGATACCCAAACATAGGAAGGATGCTATTTCAACTGAGAATTCAAATAACATCATTTGCAAGGGGAAGAGGAATGGTAACGTCCTGGGTTCTATTATTGTTTCAGGTGTTTTACGAACATGTAATGACTATGTTAAATATGAATCAAATTGGTTTATACAGAAGGGAATTTTACAGTCTATAAGAGTTCATCTTCTCAGCAAGATGGCACACAATCAAGATATTACTTGTTGGGCATTGTGCTAAACCCTGGGATACAAAAAAATCAGAAAATGCTCTCTCTGCCCTCAAGGACCTCACATTTGAATGTAGGAGACAATATACATATAATCATGTACATACATACTCAGAGTACATGGAAGATAGTTGCAGAGCAAGGCATTAGTCATTCTGGGAGTAGGAAAGGCCTCTGACAGAAGGTAGAATTCTGTTATACTTCCATATCAGAATCAAAATGAGACCTACACTGAAGCTGGTATACTTCACAATAGAATGATATGGGCAGTGAAGAGAAGATTTGAGGAAGAATAAAGTTTGACATATTTCCATGCATTTTGATTCATGCATGTCAAAAAACCTTTGTGTAATGTTAATGGAATGAAGTTGCAAGGTTAGTATACTGATGGTTATTATTGGGAATCAATATAGTATGAAGAGGAGAGCTTGCTAGTCTCAGACTCAAATAGACCTGTTCCCAAGTATTGCATCTGACATATATTAGGTGTTTGATACTGAATAGGTCACTTAACCTCTCGGTTCCTCCATGAAACTCTATAAAAACAGGTGTGCATTTCATTGGTAGATGGTTTATCCTCACTAGTTTTATTTAGCAATTGATTTAAAAATATTTTTTCTTCTTTCCTTTTTTCTCTCCTCTCTTTCTTCTTACTTCCTTTATTTCTTTCATACTCAGAACTTAGCAAAAGGTTTGTCCATAATAATTTATAAATGATTATTATTAAATGATATTATAACATGATTATGTAAATGAAAGTTTTAATATAACATAATCTGAGAGGGATAGACTGTTCAGTGATCCCTATCAAATAATTACAGGTATCTTGATTTTATTTATACCTTAAGCCCCCAAATTAGCAATAAGAGTGAGAGAATATATCTCATTCATGTACTGTAAAGCCAAGCAAGAACAGCTTTCCAGAGGACTGCTTCTGTGAATAGCTTTAAGGTTCTTATCATAGTGAACTTTCTATTTATTCAGCAATAAACTAATGTAAAACATTCACATAAACCAAAGTACAGCATTCACAATGATAAAACATAACAACTTATCACTAAAGTGATCACATAGTTTTAAACAAAAGATATCATGTAATAAGCCCTTAACTCAGTCATCCTTAAGGAGAAATCCTCCTTAAGTGACACAAAGTATAAAGGTCAAAGTTTTCCCACACCTGGGTCACATTGTCTTAATCTCTCAGTCAAAAAAAATTTCTTTCTTCTTGATTAGAAGTTAGTTTCCAATTATCCTTAACTCAGTCATCTTTAAGGGGTCTAAGGTACAAAGGATAAAGTTCTCCCATCCCTAGTCCACAGTAAATCATGATATTCTCAGTCAGCACTAAATCCTTTTCTTTTCATCTTGGCTCAAGGCTGGCTCCCAGATCCCATGATCCATTTTCTATGGATCCAGGTCTTACCTGAATTTACCCAACTGTCATCTTGATTCACAGGTTCTCAGCTCCTTGTTCAGCTCCTCATCAAGCTCTTTTTCCAGTTCCTTGTACAGTTCCCATTACACATTCAAGCTCATAGTGTCCAGTCCACCTCAAGTCCTTTGCAGTTTCTGTTTCTGGGAAGACAAAACTTAACAAAGACAAAACATTCATACACATTGTCAGCAACATCATCAATTCACCATATGCCTGTGAAATCAACACAAATGCACAAACAATTCTGACAACTCAGCACAGACCCACAAACAAGGTCTGAGAACTCAATGCAAATTATCAGTACAGTCCCACAACCTCTGAAACCCTCCTTCAGGACTTCCATAAACAGACAACAAGAAATTCCTCTTTCAGGGCTTCCAGTAAGGTCTCAGGACTTCTGTACAAAGTATCACAATCACAAATCAACACAGACAGACCAGAAAAACAGAGTCCCACATACCACAATTTTTCCCATTTTCAGCTCTGCTCAATCCTAGCTGTGCTCTCCTTTTCATATGGTCTTTATCTCCTCCCTGTTCTGCCCACTTCTTACATCCTTCCTATTACTATCTTTGGCAAGTTCCTTCCAAGGGGATTCACAAAATCCATTTCTTAACAAAGAATTGATATAATCAGGGCAAGGCTCAAAGGCACCTGAACTGAAACAAGGTGCTAAGTACTCACTTGCTTACCATTACATATACCTATACCTACCTTTTCCTCCCTTCATTGTTGTCTTCTGTTCATAGATCTCTGACATAAACTAGGAGGTTCTATGGTTTTACTTGATGTCCAAAAATAAAAGAATACATTTTCCCTTCTCAACATTTATTTGAATTTCTGGGCAAGGAGCAGCATGTCATGATCCAAACTGAAGAAGTGATTGAAAAAACTTCACTTTACTCACAGAGAGGTATAGGCAGTCTTTTCTCTGCTTGATGACTATGGTAGCTTTGAATCAGGTCCTAGCTGGAAACTTAGAGAAACTGTCACTTAAAGACTAATCCTTGAGGGAAATGTGTCTTCAGAATAGTCTTTTCTTCATTCCAAAATAAGATTCAGTGTGTCACAACTTATGCAGAATATGAGTCCATGTGATCAAATATTATTTGCAAGCTAGCAAGAAGGTGAAAAGAATAGTGCTGATTATTTTTAGAATAGTATTATTAGTTCCTGAAATCTGATGTTCTAATTGGGAAGCTTCAGGTGAATATTTACCACAGTTGGAGAAAAACAATATGGAAATATTTGCAAACATGAGACTGTTTATGCATCTTGCAACTTGGCAAAATTGTGAACAGTTTTTTTAAACAGCATTTTTTCTGACTTTATATACCAGTATTGAAGGGAAATCTACTATAATAGAATTCAGAAATCATTGATTCTTAAGATAGAAAGAACTTGATGGAATGTTCTAGTTTAGTCTTCTGTCTATAATGTGGTCTATAATACTTGTCTTGATTTTTAAAAAGAGAAAGTTAAAGGTTAAATACTGCTTATATTTAACTTGTAAACAACCTCATGCCATTTCAGGAGTTAGGAAGAAATAAATCCCAAATATAGTACAGCAGAATTGTCCAACTAATGACCCCAGCGTTGGTGTCTTCTCTCTAGAACTTAGTACATGAAAATAAAACAGATATGAAGAGAGAGAGGGGAATCTATTATCAGCTGAAGTGATACATTTTGAAAAGGAACCTTAATGTGAATGAACTTTATTACTACAAATATCACTGAACCTCTCTAGGTCATAGTTTCCTAATTTGCTACAAAAATCTAAGATTATTGGGATTCTGCCCTTGAAAAGCCCAAAAATGTTTTGCAAAATTGGGACATTCTGTTGAACCTCAGTAGGGGCAGAAAAAACATATGCAGTGACAATTTATATAATGACTTTTAAAGAAAGATATTACATCTCTTCTGTGACATTGTTGAATTCTAGCTAGTATCCTTAATCAGATTTGCTCCTAATATTTGAAGGATATGTCTGCATATATTCTTATGAATTATAATTCTTGTCATTTCTAGGTGTCCTAGAGAATTGAAATCAGAAAATTTCATAGGGGTTAGTGGAAAGAAATAAGTTCATGTAAGGTGGTATGTGTGAATATATATTTATTTTTAAAGTTATATGTTTATACATGCATAAACATATATGCATATGTATGCATGCATGCACACATACACACACATATGGACACTTCCACAGCCCAGAATGAAAAGAAGCATTCTATCATTGCTGAAGAGTAGAAAGAGAACTGCAGTTGGAAGTAGAAAGACATTATTCCAAAACAACCTCAGATAATTGTGTCCTTTGGCGAGGCATTGAATCTCTTTGAAGCTCTCTTTCCTCTTTATGATGGGCATAATAACAACAACCTTGCAGGACTGTTGCAAGGATCAAATTAGATATCTTTAAATCATTTTGTAAGCTTGAATATGCTATATAAATATAAATGTGGATATCATTGCAAAATCTGTGTCCATTAGTATGTCTGAGTTCCTGGAGGATTACATTTCCAAAGTATATGGTGTAAATGTATATAGGTCTTGCATTGCTAACATAAATTCCTCCATGTCAACTCAGATGTTAACTTGACACTTAGTGACATATTTTAAATACGTTCATGGAGATATTACACATGGAGGTTCTTTTGGTTCAATTCTTTAGTCTTGGCCATTTCATAGATTTTATCAGAAGCTAAAACAATATTGCAAAAGTTTGATGAGTCTAGGGCAGTAAATCTATTTTTGTTATTTATTATGCTCTAAAGAATGAAGCAATGAATAAATATGTAAACAGCTTTTGTTATTTTTGCCAGCAGGAACTTGTTCTTCTAATCCAGTGGTTCTTAACCTTCTTAATGCCATGACACTTTAATACAGTTCCTCATGTTGTGGTGACCCGCAACCATAAAATTATTTTTGTTGCTACTTCATAACTGTAATTTTGCTACTGTTATGAGTTGTAATGTAAATATCTGATATGCAGAATGTATTTTCCTTGCTACAAATTGAACATAACCCACAGGTTGAGAACTACTGTAATGTTTACCTTATGGCCTTCCAATAGCAGTCATTCAAAGACAAAGTCAATTCCATATTCGTTATTTCACATTTAGTATTCTTTAGACTACTGCTTATGTGGATAGAACTCCTTCCCTCTGGTTGAGAAATGTCTCCTGACATAATTTGAAAGATACTTCCTTTCATTGCCTCACTTTTGTTTTAATGAAGCAAAATGGACTAGTAGTCCATCTACTTTTTTTTTTCCTTATAGTTATCTAAGAAGGGAGAAGTTTTATTGTGAATCTCTCTCCTTAGACTTTCAAAGTGTCTCAGAGTAGGATAGAATATACATTTATGTATTTTGTTTTTATTTTATGAAGTCCAACTTTTTTTATTAATGTGTTCTGTTTTTGCTTTCTGTGACACATTTTAGATCTTTTCCATGAGATAGCTTTTTAAAAGGAAATGAATTTTGCTAGTATGTTTCATACAGTTATATTTTACTGGAATTCTGTCATCATCCTTTAGTTTTCAGATGAGAACATCCATGCTGGTTAGGTGAAATGCTAGTATCTTATTGGCAGTTACTAAAAGAGTTAGTTGTCTGGTTTTGAATGCACTGATATCGCCACTATATTATAGTATGAGTAATGACATTTATCCATCTGGTTGTAATATTCTCCTCTAGAAATACTGGGTTAGTTGTAAAAAATATTCAACAAAATGAAATGTATATGGAATGAGATGGGATTGGAAGGGGTGAGCAGAGGAGGAACAAGAAAAGGAATGATTTGAATTCTACTGAGTTTTTTTTATTCTTAACATGAGCCAATTATAATCTAACAAGCTCAGAGAGATACTCCTGTTGAGCTTCTTCAACAACTAATCTGCATACTAAGGAAAAACAAATTCAGGAATGTGACTAGAACAATGGTACCGAGAAATGTCAAGTCTAACTTACTTTGCAGTCACTCCTATAATAACTTTAAGCCATAACAGGTAAGAGAAATAAAAAAAATTGGTTGCATAGAAAACTGAAAAGTCTGAACAGTGTTTTTTTGGGGGAAAGAATCTGGGGATTTATTCCATTAGACAATGACCAGGTTAGGGTTTATTTGCGCTTTTGAGATTTTATCTTTCTTAGGTAGAACTCAAGCTCTTTCCCTCAAGCATGTAGCCATCTGCTTGGTCACACTGACCTGGCCTTGATGAGATGGAGGCAAAAACCTTGCCCTGCTACATATATTCCTCCATAAGTGAGTTGATCTTAGCATTCTTCTTCTGCTCCTCATATTTCTTCTGGATCTTTTTTGTTTACATTTTTCTTTAAAAGTTTTTCTTTTGGGGGTGTGGGAGGGAGCCAAGATGGCGGCTTAGAAGCAACAAGGTTCCACACTCCCACATGGCCACCTCAAATACTCATGAAATATGACTCTAAAAAAATTTTAGGGCCCCCAAACAAACAAAAATCAGGAAAACATGTCTCCTGCTGAAGGCAGCTTGACACAAAGGCCTCATCGCAGTGCTGGAATCTGAGCCCAGTCCAGCCTGAAACCACAGCTTGGCCCCAGGGATGCCAGGACAAACCCAACTAGGAGCCTTCAGGAGAGGGGATCAGCGGCAGCCATGGAAGTTTCCAGAATTATCAAACCATAAGAAACAAGGACAAAGGGAAAGGTCAGTGGAATCCAGCTAAATGTGGGGGATAAAAGTTGTTTGGTGAAAGTGCCTCCAGGGAAAGGAAGTGGCAGAAGCAGTGACCATGCAACCACCTTCACATGGCTGCTTCAAAGCTCCTGGGCTAAAGGCTGTAGGAGCGCCAAGCAATCATTCAGAGGCCAAGCGCTCTTGCATTGAGTGGCCTGGATCCAGATACTGGTTGTAGATGGTGGTCTTGGAGTGTGTTTTCAGTGAGCCAAAGCTGGAGGGGGTAGCAAAAAAAGCACCCTCCCAATAGCTATGGCAGCTGCAAAACCCCCAGTGATTTGGGACAGGGCTCTCCGCTCTGGCAGCAGAGTTCCACAGAGCTAAAAAAATCAAGTAATTCATTGGCAACATGAGCAGGCAAAGGAAGGAAAGTAAGAACAGCAATCAAACTTTATATTCCTTTTTGGGGGACAAGAAAGGTCAAAGCATGGATCAGGAGGAAGACAACACAATAAGAACTTCCACACCAAATGCTTACAAGAAGCATGAAGACTGCCTACAAGCCTTAGATCAGCTTAAGAAGGATTTTTAAAACCCAATAAGTGAAGTGGAGGAAAAATTGGGAAGAGAAATGAGCTTGATGCAAGAAAATCATGAAAAGAGAGTCAACAACCTGACTGAATAAAATAACAAGTTAAAAAAATTGCCTCAAATGGCAAAAGAGACGCAAAAAGCCAATGAGGAGAAGAATGCCTTAAAAAGTGAAAATTTGCCAGATGGAAAAATAATCTCAAAGGATCTCTGAAGAGAATAATTCCTTCAGAATTAGAGCAGAGCAAATGAAAGCAAATGACTTTATGAGAAATCATGATACTATTAAACAGATTCAAACCAATGAAAAAATAGAAGGTAATGTGAAATATCTGACTGAAAAAAAGACTGACCTAGAAAATAGATCCAGGAGAGACAATATAAAAATTATGGGGCTATCTGAAAGCCACAATCAAAAAAAGAACATAGAAAGCATCCTTAAAGAAATTCTCAAGGAAAATTGCCCTGATATTCTAGAACCAGAGGGCAAAATAGAAAATGAAAGAATTCACTGATCACGTCTTTAAAAAAAATCCCCAAAAGAAAACTACTAGGAATGCTATAACCAGCTTCTAGAGCACATAGATCAAGTAGAAAATACAATAAGCTGCTAAGAAGAAACAATTTGAATATTGTGGAGAGATAATTAGGATAACCCAGTATCTAGCAGCTTCTACTTTAAGGGATGGAAGGGCCTGGAAAATGATATTCTAGAGATCAATGGAGCTAGGATATTTTTAAAATGTTTTTATTAACTTGTTTGTTGACTTTATGTTTACAAGATTCAGTTCCAGAGTCACTTGAGTTTCAGATTTTTCTCCCCTTCCTCCCCACCCTCCATCCCCACAATGGTGGCATGCAATCATGTATAGGATCTGCAAACTCTTTCACATTGTACAATAGTCTGGTTCTATAGTCGTAGCCAATGGAGTGAACAATGAGAAAAGAGAAACAAAACCAAACATAGAAAAGAATGATAGCAAGTATTGCTTCAGTCTTCATTTAAACTCTGGTCTTTCTAGATCTTTCTCTGAATATAGACATCTCCTTCCACATTTGTATAGTTGTTTTTTAACTGTGTGTTGCTTAGAAGAGCCCAGTTTTTCAAGGCAAATGGAGGCAAATATTTCAAGGCAAATATAATCTGGTGCAGCTAGGTCAGCTTCCCACACATATGATGTATCTGTGACTGTGTACAAATTTTTCCTGGTTCTGCTCTTCTCACTTAGCATCAATTCGTATAAGCCACTCCAGGTAATTATGAAGTCCATCTCCTTCCCATTTCTTATAGCACAATAGTATTCCATCACATTCATAAACCATAACTTGTTCAGCCATTCCCTAATTGAGGGGCATCCCTTAAATTTCTAGTTTTTTGCCACCACAAAGAGAGCTACAATAAATAGGTTTGAACATATGGGTCCTTTTCCCACTTCTACGATCTCTTTGGGATACAACCCCAAAAGTGGTATTACTGAGTCAAAGGGTATGCAATTATTTATAGACCTTTGGGCATATTTCCAGATTTCCTTCCAGAATGGTTGTATCAGTTCACAGCCCCACCAACAATGCATTAGAGTTCCAATTTTTCCACATCCTCTCCAGCATTTGTCATTTTCCTGTTTTGTCATTTTAGCGAATCTGACTGGTGAGATGTGGTACCTCAAAGTTGTTTTGATTTGTATTTCACAAATCAATAGTGATTTAGAGCATTTTTCCATAAGCTTAAAGATATCTTGAATTTCTGCCTCTGCAAATTGCCTGTTCATATCCTTTAATTACTTTTCAATTGGGGAATGACTTGCATTCTTGTAAATTTTGCTTAATTCCCTGTACATTTTAGAAATGAGGCCTTTATCAGAGACACTGCTTGTAAATATTCTTTCCCAATTTCCCACTTCCCTCTTAATCTTGGTTACATTGGCTTTGTTTGTACATAAACTTTTCAATATGATGTAATCAAGATTATCCATTTTGCATTTTATAATGCTCTCCAACACTTCTTTGGTCATAAAGTCTTCCCTACTCCACAGATCTGACAGGTAAACTATTCCTTGCTTCCCCAGATTATTTACAATATCAGCCTTTATATATAGATCGTGCATCCATTTAGACTTGACTTTGGTGTGTGGCATTAGATAATGGTCTATGCCCAGTTTCTGCCATATGATATTCCAATTTTTCCAGCAGTTTTTGTCAAATAGTGAATTCTTAACCCAGAAACTGGGGTCTTTGGGCTTATCAAACAGTACATTACTGTAGTCGTTGACTACTGAATCTTTTGTATCCAATTTATTCCATTGATACACTACTCTATTCCTTAGGCAGTACCAGGCAGTTTTGAGGACTGTTGCTTTATAATAGAGATTAAAATCTGGTGCAGCTAGGCCACCTTCCCTAACATTTCTTTTCATTAATTGCCTTGATATTCTGGAGTTTTTGTTCTTCCAAATGAATTTTGTCACTATTTTTTCTAGTTCTATAAAGTAATTTTTTGGTAGATTGATTGGTATGGCACTAAATATGTAATTTAATTTAGTTAAATTGTCATTTTTATATTAACTCTACCCAGCCATGAGCAATTGATGTTTTTCCAATTAATAAGATCTGATTTTGTTTGTGTGAAAAGTGTTTTGTACTTGTTTTCATAAAGGTACTGGGGATTTTTTGGCATGCAGATTCCCAAATATTTTATGATGTCTACAGTAACTTTAAGTGGGGTTTCTCTTACTATCTCTTGCTGTTGGGCTTCATTGGAAATAAATAGGAATGCTGAGGATTTATGTGGGTTTATTTTATATCCTGCAACTTTTCTAAATTTATTTATTGTCTCAATTAGTTTTTTACTTTATTCTCTAGGATTCTCCAAGTATTTCATCATGTCTTCTGTGAAGAGTGATAGCTTAGTCTCTTCTTTGCCTAGTTTGATTCCATTGATTTCCATTTCTTCTCTAATTGCTACTGTTAACATTTCTAGTACCAGATTGAATAAGAGGAGTGATAGTGGACATCCTTGTTTCACCCCTGATCTTATTTGAAATGCTTCTAGTTTATCTCCATTGCATGTAATACTTGCTGATGGCTTTAAGTAGATCCTACCTATTATTCTAAGGAAAACTCCATTTATTCCTATACTTTCTAGAGTTTTTAATAGGAATGGATGTTGTATTTTATCATAGGCATTTTCTGCATCTATTGAAACAATCATACCATTTCTGCTAGCTTTATTGTTAATATGATAAATGATACTGATGATTTTCCTAATATTGAACCATCCTTGCATTCCTGGAATAAATCCAACCTGGTCCAAATGTATTATTCTAGTTATAATTTGCTGTAGCCTTTTTGCTAATATTTTATTTAAGATTTTTGCATCTATATTCATAAGGGAGATTGGTCTATAATTTTCTTTCTCCATTTTGTCTCTCCCTGATTTATGTATCAGTACCACATTTGTGTCATAAAAATAATTTGGTAGGCTTCCTTCCTCACCAATTTTCCCAAAAAGTTTGTAGACTATTGGGATAAATTGATCTTTAAATGTTTGATAGAATTCCCTAGTAAATCCATCTGGCCCTGGGGATTTTTCCTTAGGGAGTTCTCTGATAGCTTGCTCAATGTCTTTTTCTGAGATTGTGTTGTTTAAGTAATTTACTTCCTCTTCAGTTAGTGTGGGCAACTTAGATTTTGGTAAATATTCTTCCATTTCGCTAAGATTGTCAAATTTATGTGCATTCAGTTGGGCAAAATAATTCCTAATTATTGTTTGAATTTCCTTTTCATTGGAGGTACATTCACCCTTTTCATTTTTGAAACTCAGAATTTGGTTTTCTTCTTTCTTTTTTTATCATATTACTAAGGGTCTATCAATTTTGTTGGTTTTTTCATCAAACCAACTCTTAGTTTTATTTATAAGTTCAATAGTTTTCTTACTTTCAATTTTATTAATCGCTCCTTTGGTTTTTCTTATTTCTAATTTAGTATTTAATTGGGGATTTTCAATTTGTTCTTTTTCTAGCTTTTTCAATTGCATTCATTGACCTCCATTGACATCCATTTTCTCTAATTTTTTCATGTATGCATTCAGGGATATAAAACTGCCCCTAAGCACTGCCTTTGCTGCATCTCACAAGTTTTAGTATGATGTCTCATTATTGTCATTCTCCTGATTGTAGTTACTGATTATTTCTATAATGTCTTGTTTGACACACTCATTCTTTAGGATTAAATTATTTAGTTTCCAATTAGTTTTTTGCTTACCTTTCCATGGTCCTTCATTACATATAAATTTATTGCATCATGATCTGAGAATGATGCATTTAATATTTCTGCCTTTCTGCACTGAATTGTGAGGTTTTTATGCCCTAGTACATGGTCTATTTTTGCGTATATGGCATGTACTGCTGAGAAAAGTATATTCCTTTTTGTCCCCATTATGTTTTCTCCAGAGATTTATCATATCTAGCCTCTCCAAAATTTTATTTGCCTCCTTAACTTCTTTCTTGTTTACTTTGAGGTTCGATTTATCAAGTTCAGAAAAGGGGAGACTGAGGTCCCCAACTAGGATTGTTTGCTATCTATTTCCTCCTCTAATTCCCTTGACTTTTCCTCTAGGAATTTGGATGTTATGCCACTTGGTGCATATATGTTAAGTAATGATATTGCTTCATTCTCGATGGTGCCTTTTAGCAGGATGTAGTTTCCTTCTGTATCCCTTTTAATTAGATCTATTTTTGGCTTTTGCTTTATCTGAGATAAGAATTGCTACTCTTGCTTTTTTTACTTTGGTTGAGGCATAATATATTCTACTCCATCCTTTTACCTTTACCCTATGCACATCCCCTTGTTTCAAATGCATTTCTTGTAGACAACATATTGTAGTATTCTGGTTTTTAATTCATTCTGCTATCTGCCTCTGTTTTATGGGAGAGTTCATCCCATTCACATTCACAGTTATGATTACTATCTGTGACTTTCCCTCCATCTCATTCCCTCCCCTGTTTATATCTTTAGGTCTTCCTTTTCCCTTCCCCTCCTTGAGAATTTCCCCTTTGACTACCACCTCTCTCAGTATTCCCTCCTTGTGTTCCCCCCTCTTTACCTACCCTTTCCCTTTGCTACTCTTTCCCTCCCTACTGACTACCCTCCCTTTCTTATACCCCTCCACCCTTGTCCCTCCTATAGCCTGTAGGGCACAATAGATTTTATTCTCAACAGAGTATGTTATTCCCTCCTTGAACCCAAAGAAATGCTAGTAAATGTCATATATTGCTCCTCTGGCTCCCTATTTTCCCACTATTATTAGGGGTTTTGTGTCTTTTCATGTTAGTATCTAAACTTATCCATTTGTATTGTTCCCTCTTTAAGTCAGAACCAATGAGAGTAAAGATCATATGATGCTCATCTCCTTCCTACCCCTCCACTTTAGTATGTTTTTATGGTTCTTCTTGTGGCATAATTTACCATCTTCTGCCTCTACCTTTCCTTTTCTCCCATAACAATTCCTTTCTTTTTCTTAATAGTTTTTTTAATCTTCAGGTTAATTCACTTATACCCACACTCTCACAGAAAATCTGTGTACATCCCTTTTAAGTGTCACAATACTTATACAAATTTCAGTACTGACAGGTATCTGCTTCTCATAAAGGAATGTAAACAGCTTGTTCTTATTGAGTCCCAAGTTGTGTGCACGTGTGAGTATCTGTGTGTATGTATATGTGTGAGTGTATATTTTCCTTTCTTACCTTTTTATGTCTTTATTGTGTCTTGTAAGTGGAGGTCGAATTTTCCATTGAGCTCAGGCTTTTTCATAAGGAAAGTCTAGAAGTCCTTTATTTCGTTAAGTGACCATTTCCTTGCCTGAAAAAATATGCTCGGTCTTGCTGGGTAGTTGATCCTTGGTTGCAGTCCTAGCTCTTTTGCTTTAGAAAATATCACATTTCATTCCCTCCGATATTTTAATGTAGCAGCTGCTAAATCCTGTGTAATCCTAACTGTAGTTCCACAATATTTGAATTCTTTCTTTTTGGCTGCATTCAGTATTTTCTCCTTGACCTTGTAGCTCTGAAATTTGGCTACTTTATTTCTTGGAGTTTTCAATTTGGGATCTCTTTCAGGAGGAGATTGGTGAATTCTTTCAATAACCATTTCTCCTTCTGATTCTAGGACCTCAGAACAGTTTTCTTTGACAATCTCTTGGAGGATGTTGTCCAAACTGTTTTTTTTCATCATGGCTTTCTGGTAGGATGATAATTCTTAGGTTATCTTTCCTGGATATATTTCCTAGGTTCATTGTTTTTTGAGTGAGATATTTTGCACTTTCTCCTAGTTTTTCAATCTTTATGTTTTGTTTGACTGACTCTTGCTGCATCATAGAGTCCTTAGCATCAATTTCTCTGATTCTAATTTTTGGTGAACTATTTTCCTCAATTAGCATTTGGAGTTCCTTTTCCATATGTTCTTTTTCCATTTTTAGGGAGGTATCTTCTCCAGTTATATTTTGATCCTCCTGTCCTGGTTCTCCAATTTTTACTTTTTAAAGATTTGATTTCTTCATTGAGATTTTTTCCAGTTTGGTCACTGTAAATTTGAATTTATCTCCTACCTCTCTAATTTCATTTTTAAAACCACTTTTGAGATTCTCCAAGAAGGCTCTTTGATTTGAGACTAATTCACGTTTCCGTCTGTAGTCTCTAGTGTGAGTATAGAGTCTGTGTTGCCTTCCAAATTTTGTTGTTGTTGCTCACTATAAAACAATTTGATGGTCCTAGCCTTTTCAGTTTCCTTCTTCCCCATTGTGAGCACTCATGTCCTGGATTTTTAGAGGGGCTAACTCCTTCTGAGGTGTTGAAGTACTGAGCTTCTCATGCTGGGAAGTAGGGGTTTGGTAGCTGTAAGCTCTTAGTGTGCAGACTAAGGCCAAGACCAGGACTCTCAATGAATCCCCTGAGCTACCCTGAGGCTTACAGAGTCACCTATGTGGGTGGGTTGGTCTAGCTCCTTCAGGTTTCCTCCTTTGTGTCTCTGGGCTACAGCTTAGGCAGGTTCAATAGCTGGAAGCCAAAGGGCCAGGCTACAATTGTTGTTAGGGCCTGCTGGCTCCACCCTCCTGGGCTTAGGCTCCATACTTTCTTCCTTCCCCTTTCCTCAGCCACATCCAAGCCTGAGGCTATTTCCACTAATTCAAGATTCAACTCTGGGTGGAGCATTTAACTTGGACTTTTCTGGGACAGGGAGGGGGGATCAGAGCAACTAAACTTTATTTCTCCATCTTGGCATCTAGAAGTTTGGGTGTAGGATTTTTTTTTTAAATCTTAATTTATTTTCTTGGTTATATCATTCATTTCCACAAGGTTTTGAGTCACAAATTTTCTACCCTTTTTGTCCCCACCCCCCAGCCCAGAACATTGATCCCACTGCAAGAACACTCCCACAATCTGTTCCCTTTTATGCCCTCCTCCAACAACTCTCTAGCTTTCTAGCAGGGCAGGGAGCTCCTCCCTGCCCTCCTCCCTGTATGTATTATTTTCCAGTTGCATTTAATTGTATAGCTTTAAATACTAGATTCTTGCAATTCCTCCCCTGTCACCCACTCCCACTGGGAGGAGCAGCAATTCAATACAGGCTGTACCTGTGTAATTACACAGGACATCTCCATGGTGGGCAAAT